>JAVJAQ010005718.1:104649-233145 GCA_032362365.1 Zygogramma bicolorata
TTTCCAAAAAAAAACTGATTTTTTGAGGATTTTCGAAAAAAATGTCAAATTTGACAGGTTTAGAGTATCACATGACAAAAGGAAAGAGGCTGTTTTTCACTAATTTTTCAAGCACAAACTAACTGCCAAGCCAAATTTTCATTATATCTATTAATAAAAAAAACTTCCATATCTCGCGAACTTTATGTGTGATACTGTATATCTAGAACCGAGATCAATGAAGCACTTATTTTTTTCCTATATAAAATCGTCAAAATTTTCATTTGGTTGAAGTTTTAAGTTGGTCGGAATGGGTACAGTTCGTGCACACTATACAGGTCATTCAACAATTCGTGCCACCATATTATCACCGGTTGCGTCGAGGCACTTGAAGATTATTTTTTTTATTCGATGAATACAAGATTTTAAATTAATAACAAAGCGGTCGAAGTTTTATTTTCAAAAACATACACAAAGTATATGTGCCCAATACGCTGGGACACTAAGGCATCGTTCTATTGACTATAGTCAGCAGTGTAAAATTGACCAAATCATTTTTTCTTCAACTATCATCAATGATCTGTTGTACGTTCACAGTCAGGAATGAACTGACTGATACATTTTTTGGATAATTGTTTGAGGCCGTGTTCCGTTTCCCTGTCTGGTTAACCAGACTGGTAAGATGGAGATCACTGTGGTAACCAGTACAACGGAACGGCTAATGGTAACCAATATGTGGAAACGGAACGCGGCCTGAGAAACTGCTTTCCTTATAGTTGCTTCAATTTGATTTAGCGATAGCACGGTTTCCTTGACGATTCTCGTTAACAATTGGTTTGAAAAACTAATTGTTGGTGACAATCGTACAGGAAACTACTATTTTGTGTGTGAAAAACATTCAAAACAAGAAATACCTTATATTCAATAGTGATACACACTAAATCAACTAACATAATAGTAAACACAAATAATTTCATGTATCAAATTCTTTGTTCGTTATATCGGTGAAACGTCTAAACCTACGGAAGTGCGAAAACGTGAATACAAGATGTATATCAGGAACAGACGGAAAAGTAGTCCTAAATCATCAGAGCACCTTCTTACTGCCGATGGAGATCACACAGTAAAATCGAATGACACTAAAATGGTGGCAAGAGTGAGTGATGCAGCAAACGGTAACTGGAGGAATCTCTTCAGTCAAGATAAATCGTATCTGGTTGCCCCTCTTGAGAGACAAAATGATCTGGTAAATCTTAGATCTTTCACAAATTTTCAAAAACAACTCAGTGAGAAATATTTGTGAAAATCTTTGAAAACGGAAGGAGATTTGGTTTCCAAAATGTTAACAACGATGAGTATTTAACTGAATATTGGCTCTTGTATTTTTTTGATTGGCAAATTTGAGTTAAACGAGAAGTTGCTGACTAATATGATGATGGGTTGACTTATCTATTCAACTAGTTTTTCAATGCATGGCTACTTTTAACGACTCGAACCAACATTCCTAAGGTTGATCAGATAGAAAGGATCAAGAAAGCGGTCATTTACTCCATTTCATATTGGCGTGTATAGCAAGGTGTAAACTGAACCTCATCATGAGAACCCTCTCTGCGACTACAACGTTCGACAAACAACACAGACAACATCAGAAGACAACCAACCCACGAGTCACAGACCCTGACACGATAACGAATTTCTGCATGAAATATCGCCATTACTCATACGACTGAGACAAAAGAAAAAAACGACAACAACAACAACCAATTTGCAGATTGCTTTATATGCGCTATGAAGTTTTTCCCACAAGTAATTAGTTCGAGCAGATGTTTGAATTTCCTGGAAATGCCAGCAAATTCGATACGAAGAAGTAAACGGCAATGGTGGTAGATGATGCCGCGAATGGTGCAAGTTAGCGCATAGTTATTCCGGAACTTGGCTTCATTCACCGAAAACGTATAGAACTGACCAAACCCACTGTAGTTCTATAAATGTTTTAATTTAGCTATTCTTCTCGAAGTCACTTAGGGCCAGTTTCACAAACTCCCGTGAGTTGTCGATCAAGTGAACCAAGATCAGTTGTCAAGGAACAAACAATTCGTTTGGCTAACTCTTACAGACTGAACAGACGTATAGATAGATACATAGGCGCCGGAAATTTAAAATTACTATGGGGGCTCGGTCTCCAAAAATAAACATATAAGAATTATATATATATATATATATATATATATATATATATATATATATATATATATATATATATATCACAATGAAATAGATAAAATCAAGCCAGTGTATTATAACATCATATATACAGGTGATGTTCACATACATACAAAAAAACACAAAGTGAATACTAATCCAAAACGACCCAAGTACCTACAACATGCATCGTGGACCGTGAATACGTTTTTGATTTGATATATCAGATATCACATCTTTTTATTTTTTATTACAATATAAACGGTATACGTACGCACCTTTGTTAATAGTGACTACGGCTTTGAGTAACTCCGGCGGTTTTGTCACTGACACTGTTGCCAGCATGATAATAAAAATGTTTTTAACCCAACACCAATGAGACCGATACATAATTTGTTCTTAACGGAAAATTTTTGCTATGAGAGCATGGTAACAGTTTCGCAAACCAGAATTTCACTATGGGGGCACCGCCCCCATAGCCAATTCTCTATGGGGGCTCGAGCCCCCATTGCCCCCATGGTTCCGGCGCCCCTGGATAGATAACTATTTTTCAGCCTCCCTCTATCCAAAGTATACATTTCTTGGCCTCATTGTAGGGAGCAAAGTAAAAGTGGCGTTTGATACGTCATCAATGAAATAACGGCATTGACGACCTGAACTATATAAATTTTACCGTTCATTTATAAAACATTGTATTTTACAAAATGGTACAAATCAGTGAAGTAAGATATTTTTGAGAAAATGAAAGTTTAACTTCAAATATTATGATAGAGCTACAGCAATACGCTATATTCATGCTTCTGCAAGAATTATCTGAACGCCTTCATAGCGCAAAGTTTTGATTATCAGACATTGTTCATTATAGGTATAATGGAAAATGTAAGTGTTGGTTAGAGCCCGGCGTCAGACCTTTTTTTTTTCTTTTAAATTTAATTTTTTGTTTTGTAAGTTCTTCTAATTATGGGAATTTCAGGAGCACGCTATACTGTACCTACTCTTTAGTTTAAGATATTTTTTAAATTCTATAGTTTCATAAATATTTTTTTTCAAATGACTTGTTTTTCGAGGGTGGCGGATAAATCATATGTATAACATTGGAGTGAATAAAGTGCCTTTTCCTTCCCTGAATGATTACTGCCCTCCGCTCATCCTCGGAAGGGAAGGAAAAAAAGTAGCATTTTGCTCCCTTTTTGTACAACTATTCCCTTCAAAATAAATCCACCGCTGGTTAACACATCTGAATAATTTTGTTGTTACGATACGATTCTTGTTCAGCCCGAAAACATCAACTTCAGGTAAACAAACTAATAACAATTAAAAATACCTTCACTGACCGAACAAATATCTTATTTCGTGTCGGCCTTTTTCTCAATGAACAGCCAGATACGAATCTGGGCATATCTCTCGGACGTCGTTTGTGTGTATGTTTACCCTCGGCATGGCCAGTATGCGAGTTTCTTCGGGTTCCCACAAGACGAGAGCGCTTTATAGCGGCGCGATGCAATTTGTAGATAAAGCGAGGCAGGAAAAAAAGGGCTGTAACAAGGTACCAGTGTCTGGGTGTTTTGTGTCTGTTATTTGACCGCGAGAAGTGACTCGTTTTGTTAACATGATTAATCGGGGGTTGAGGGCACGGAAGGTCGGAAGATGAAGCGGTCCCACATTTTTTCGGGTCGACGAATGTTTTATGCAGAGGGTGGGTGGTTAGACGGATCCTTTAAGTTCGAGTAGTTGTATGTTTCGTCGTTGTAGATCTGATCAGAGTGGCCATTTCAAGTGATATCAGGCATTTGTACATTCAAAAATGTTTTTTTGTTTTTTCACTTTATTTTGATTATTAATTTTTCGGTACGACTCCTTGAAAAATTCGGTTGTACTCTTGGTTCAAATGGAATAGTTCTTTAATATATATATATATATATATATATATATATATATATATATATATATATATATATATATATATATATATTAAATGAATACCGAATTCAGTGGCGAAAGGTTACATTGAAATCGGTTCAGAATGAAATTCCAAAACAATATTTAACTCTATCGGGACTAACAATGATGAAATAAAAGTTAATATTCCTTTCAGTTCTAGGTCAGTAGGACCCACAATTCAAATATAAATACAATATTTATAGTTCATCTATTGGGTGTAGAAAAAATAGAGTGTGCAACTCTCATGTAATGGTTCTCAATACAACGAACACTAACCTTGATACGAAACGAGCCGAAGGTGAGTTGGTGTGGTATGATTTATCCGATCGTTACATGATCGTTGCATAATATACTATCATAATGCGTTTTGGCATTTTTACCATGTTCAGGTTATTACAAGATATCAAACACAGAAATATAGAAACAATAGTTTCCCCTTCGCTTATACTGAATAAAAAAAGTTTCAGTGATATGTTTTGGAGTCAGTGAATGAATAGAGGTCTCAGAAATCAGACTTTTCATATATTGATAGAGTATAGTAGTAGAATAGATAAATACGAGAAAAAAAAGATTCGTGGAATTTGAGTTAACTTACAAGGGTTCGTAGAGCAAGATGATGCTGAAAGAGAAGTTTGTTGTTGTTATTATGAATATTAGATAAACTTTGAACAGATTCATGATTTTTATCTGTCGACCATTTCAAAACTTATTCTTTTCCGATGTTGTATCCAGAAGCGTTTAGAAAATCGAAATGTTGGGCTTTTTCAAGAGAATATTCAACTAAACCAGAAGCGTCAGGTATTTGAATCATTATTTTTGTGTGTGGTTGGTTAAACGAGGTTTGAGTTAGTTTTTTGTTCGTCCTGTGTTTGTAGCGAGAAACACAAAACGGTCTGAAAACACCTTTAGCCACACAATAACAAAAATCCTGATGCTTCTGCTTGATATACATTTTTTTATGAATAAAACATCAATTTGAATCTCATATCATTCAATGAATCAATTCTGAATCCGATTGTCTCAAAAATAAACTTTGGAAATGCTCGACATGAAAAAAATGAAAAATCTATGTTGGGTAATCGCACGTTACAAGATAAGGCCTCGTTAATCCATTGTTCGCAGAAGTTTCGCCATCCGAGGGTTGACGTTCGTCAGTTAGTGGAAAAAACGAACAATTTTTCGAACAATCGAGATGACAATTTTACGAATCAATTCCAGAAGTAGAAGATTTTATTTTGTATATTTTTGAGCTCTTTATTTTCTGAAGTGTTACTGTACATCTTGAAATCAATGTTTCTTCGAGTTATCAAACGAAAAGTTGAAGAACCAGTCACCGGGCTCCCTATTAACATTGTGTAATACTGGACAGTTTGTCAATTTTTCCATAAAAAGGATTTGAAGCGTTTTCGTTACGCCGCACACACAACTATGTCGATATTTCCACTTACTTGACAATGCTCGACAAAGTTTCGTTCTCTGAAAGGTAGAATAGGTGCAGAATTTTGTTTGCTAATTTGACGGAAAAGTTGAAAAATAGCTATTGAAGCTTCAAAAAAGAGTAGACAATAGAAGTTTATACAGGAATTGAAAGTTAAGGCATTAAAATAGTCATCAAAATATCATGACATTGACAAAAAATTCCACTTTCGTTTCTAAATCGATTGCCATCTTTGGGCATTATGTGTAAGTAATCGAGAAAATGTGTGATTTAGGCCACGATGTCCGTGAGAAAAATGAAAAACTTGACAAGACTTGGAAAAGAATCCACTGGTGCCATCTACCGGTTGTATCCAAATTATATTTCATAATTTAATTATTAAATAATTTTCCATATGGTAACTGTATGCTAACTATCGTTCATCTCTATGAAGAATGCTATCAAAGGATAATACGATTGTGAAATATTCAAAGGATGAAATGAAACACACAAAACTGTCGTTGTTTTCCATGTTTATTTCAATGCATGGAACGCTTTTTCAAAATGTTTTTGTTTTTGATATTTATAACGCAGTTTCTTGTGGCTTATTTTGTACAATTCATAACATCCCGTTGCTTTTGCTATTTTTTCGAATGTAAGAATATCATTATTCAGTCACCAACGGTATTTCCACTCGAGCCAATAACGATCAGATTCGGGAAATTCTATGCGATTGTCTTCCCGAGAACTTGATTCAGGATTATCTCAGCTGCACAAAGAGAAGGAAATCGCTCGAAAAAACTTATTCGAATTTCTACGGATTTTACTATCGTGACCGCAGCCGGCGCGGCGGTTTCTTTGAACTACGGGGTCGCGATGTCGGTCGCGATCCACTCGACCCACTCTCGACCCGTGCGATTCATCCACCGGATCATCACTCGGCAGGCGGAGGCGTAAAGACAGAGGTTTAAGCTGTTACCACTAGACTCACTAGCACTAGAGCATTCATACAAATACACTTCATTTTTTTCAAAAAATTCAAGTGGAATTTTGAAATAATCTCGAAAAAAATAATGTTGATTTTTCGAAATTTGACCATAAGCAGAAGAGTCCTGGGGCCTGTTTCATAAAAGTACAAGTCTTGTAGCTACAAGAGAAAGGACAATGTGGGTACAGAAAAAAACGAGTAAAAAACAATTATTTAGCATCGTGTTTCTTTTCTCTTGTAGCTACAAGACTTGTACTTTCATGAAACAGGCCCCCAAGAATGTGGCTTTTCCTTCGAGGTACACTTACTATTTTACCGCAAATCGTGTGAAATTCGACAGATATTAATTAATTTTGAAAAAATAATTTTATTCATAAATGAATGGAGCTTTTTGAAATTCATGATTAAATCACTAGGGTTACTATGGAAACAATTTTCAATCTTTTATGTAGAACACTTACAATCGTAAGGTAATATCATTTCCTTACAATATAGCTCAAGAGCCGTTGATGGCAGGCAATACATATTTCAGTAAAATCCAAATTTTGTCCAATGATTCTCTCATGCTTACTTATCGGGACTAACTATCCCCGACTGCGGTAGGTTTATTGGTACGAGGGGGGACACGCACAAAAATGAATAGATCTCAAGAATGATTTGGTAAAGCTGCCGTTTGTTTATCTTGTACCTATATATTATTATTCTGATCAAAAATTCAAAATGGCAAGCGGTTGTGGCGGTTGCAACATTGCGGCAGACACTATTCAAAACTGAAAAAAAATACCTGAACTGAAATATTTTTGAATATGGAGAATCAAGAAACATCACTTCGTCTGTCGGTGTGACCAATAAGCGGTCTAAAGGCATAGTCCTTATATTCAATTTTGATATTTCACTGCTGGTTCGAACCACAGTCGTGGCGGAATTTTTCTGACCGGCTCGGTGCGATAGGCAATTGTTAGTTGTGGTGGTTCGGATATCTGGATTGAATACACCAACCGACCCGATAGCACTGTGGGTTTTTCTGCGTTTCTCAACAGTTGAAATAGCGAATGCGCTACCGTGAAAATCGGTAAGACGCCCCAGAGCGCTTCGGTACCCCAAATTAATAACCGACCCTTGCCCAAACAAGGCTCTGCCTTCTGGGCCTACTCGTGAGTGTTCAACAAAGGGAAATATCAATATAAAAAAAATATTCGCTGTTTCCCACCGTGATTATAACATTCAGTAGTAAACCGTGACTCATGCTAACCAGCACACAATATAAAAAGTCATTAAAAAACACCACGCGACTTGGTCTAAGTCTCCTCAACCCCCAGCTCCCATCTCGACTACACGTGGCGCCACTTCTTTCTAATATTATTCCCCAAACCTTCACTTTGGTGCAGAGTTAGATTCTGAACTGCAACCTGGATCATTGAGAAGAATGAAAAAACAAAAGATGGAAAACAATTATTGTATTCATAACTAATTATACTCAATATTATGCCGCCTACAAAACTACATATTTTCCGTGGATTAGACCTGCTGGGGATATCACATAAAAAAACGCACACCTAGGCCCTACCTCATAGGTGATGGGGAAAAGGGTCGATTCCTAATCTATAACAACACAGGAATGTTAAATAAAATATAAATTATACGGATAATGAAAAGACAATGGAAAACTGAGCCTAATTCATAAGTAGTATTTGAGAATACGGTCAACTTTGGAGCGCTGTAAAATTCTAATAAATGAAAGGAATAACAAAAATCATACATCATAAAAATAAAATTGCGTCCTCTCTGAAACGCAACGCCAGGAGTAGGTTTTCAATGGACTGATAATCCACAACAATTTTGGATTACCAGTGGTCGAGAAAAGAATATCGATACTCCACCTGGGAACCGAAAAAAGATGCGGCTGACTTCAAAAATTTGTAATTTTTATGGTGGACGCAATGATGAGAAGATACGGGTTTCTATCTTCACCTGTACTGTCCATAGGGTTGGCTTGTATAACTTTTTTCGTAGAAATATATGCAACAATAATTCGATTGAGTTACATTAGTTTCACAGAATACTAGGTGTAATATTACCAATCTTAGTGAAACGTGCAATATAAACAGGAAAGAATAAATTTCTGTTCAATAAGATTTTAAAAAGACGTATAGTTAATACGATTAAAGTATTTATACATTGCTTAGGGGCATAGGGTGCAAATGGGTTGATGCATCATAATACATTCCAGGTAATATAGTCGATGAATAATTTAATGCTTGACAAATAATTCAATGTTATTAATGATTTTGGAAGATGAAATTATCGAAGCAATGAATTGAATTTTGTTTTTCGATATTTTTTATATTGGATCATTTTTCGAACACAACCTTGCGGCGCCAGCGTAGTCAAATCCCATCAGAATTATTGGTTGAACACATTCCCTTACATTGCTTGCAGCGGTTACACTGTTATTCCTAGATATCATTTGAGTGGAACACCCACCAAGTAGATCAAAGCGGGTAAAATAAAATTACTTTGAACTGCTCAGTGTTCATTATGTATCGGTACGATTTTCCCATATCGAGATGCACACAGAGGTCTGACCTTATAACCCGATATCAAAGCTCCATAAAACATCCATTAATCATCTTATCATTGGCGCAAATATCAATTACATGCATCGCTGGAAACCGCATTGATACTTCGATAAAAGAAAATCGTTCTTGAGCGAGCACATTATTCGATTCGTTAATTATATAGATTTTGACCCAGTCTACCAGGAATCACCGAACGACACCTTTTGTTTCAATGATAAATAAATTCCTCGAACTTCGCAATCATAAATATTGCGCGGGTTTAATGCGACGTTGCATCATTTGATACGTGACAAGACCGGAAGGTGATGTTTCACTAGGCTAGTATTCAATTTATGAAATACGAAAAGTAAATATTTGAGATTGTTGTTGATACAATGAAAATTTCAGCTGGTAGCATATACTTTGTTATTCATACATTGAAACCTGCATGCACTGATGATTTCAACAATTCAAAATAGTAATAACCTGTTTCTCAACTGAAAGATCAATTTCTCTCAATTTGAAGAACAATGCTCTAGACATGTATTTCTCATCAAATTATGATGTGATATATACCTTACTACCTTAATACATTCAGTAACTGTCTATGGAAGCGAAACGAAGAAAGAAGTAGTCCCGAATGAAACCCATTCCTCCTGTCTGTAATAGCATTTTGGCCCTCCATGCAGAGAAAAACTTGTAATTCAGTCGAGTCTTGTTTCATGATAAACACAAAAAATAACTGAAGAAGTATCCACTCTTGTTCAACTCCTAAAAATGTTTCAATGAAATAAACGCATTTTTTCCTGGTCTTTCTGCCCTTTTCACTAACGTTTACCTATTTTCGAGCAGTTTTAGTCCAGGAGTAATATTTGGAACGTCCTTGACGTCGTGACGGGACAATTTTATCCCCAAGATCATCATTTGGGAGTAAAAGAAAATATTGAATGTAATGAGACTTTTCCAAACAGAAGACATGATTTCAATTAATTTTTTTTCAAAAAAAAAGACAATGATTTCAATAAATTTTCCTTTTAAAGGTGATGAAATCTTTACGTCACCTGAAGGCGTTATAAATATTACCCGCTGAACTAAAATTGCTCCGAAATTTCTGTTGCTAATGAGGACAGGAAACGCCCATATTTCGGATTATTGAACCATTTTTACGAGTTACATGAGAGTTGACATTAATTTTTTTCTATGGACTCGTCCAGCTCATCATTAAACGAGGCTGAAAATTTCACTCTGGATTGCATGTTCTTCAATGTGGGGTTGAAAATTTATTGAAAATAGTGTATACATAATATATCAACTCAAAAAAAGTTTATATGCGTTATCTGAAAGTAGCTATTTTCAATATTTTTTTTCCTGTGCTAGATATATATTTATTCAGACAAACCAAGAGAATAGATATTTTATTCCGGAACAGATGTTTTTCGAAGCGGTAAGACCATTGAGGAGCGTAAGTAATGTCATTATAATGATTACCGACAGGTGGACGAAGATAAAGACAAAGATCTTGTGAAAAAAACGAGATTCTACTGAAAGCGAGTTATTCAGTGTGTTCCTTTTCTGTTTGCTCGAATTCACTACCTATTTGAAGTTGAAATAACTGAGAATGAAACCTTCGGTGTTAACGTTAGGACTTTTTGTGGAGCTCAATTACCCTAACTTCAAGTGGAAAATTGATACTAATATCAGTTTTCTTCTGAAAATTATAACCTTGTTAACGAAACGCACGTCGAGTGCGAGTAATATCAGTTTAATGTTAGGGTATTTTATCTTTAAAAAGACTTAACTGAAGTTGGTTTGAGGGGAGAAAGTCCTCAAAGAATGTAAATTCGAAACATTCTGTATATTCTTCTTGGTTTGAAGACATCTTAATATTTTCTGGTACTTCAACGGTCCATCGGCTTTCTACCCTGAATAATCATTTTACTTTTCAAATAGTGTTGATAAAGAACATGAAAATATTTTAATGGATTTCTAGGCCAGTGTTTCCAGTACATCTGGTAAATATCCACGTCACCAATGTTTCTGCCAGAATTGGCTTATTTCGAACGGGTCATATTGAAATCTAATTCAACCGTGAAACCATTTAAATAAGCATAAAGAAAATCTGGTAAATTGCGATTGGCATGCTCTCACGTATTTCTTGGAAAAGCGAGTTATTTTAAGTGCGTTGCTGCTGTTGATACACAGTTCTCTTTCATTTTTCCCACCGCGAGATTTGCCGTAATCATCATAATCGCGAGCGATGGAACTTCGTAGAAAGACGCGCTTGCAAATTAGATTTGTTATAAACAATCGCTATAGCAGATGCTCTCGTATTTATATCAGTGGTGGCATACCAAGGATGCTTTGTGATTTATAGGACACGTAAACAGCTTCTGGTGCATGGACCAGGTTGAAGCGATTCAGGTGCGAACAATGTGGGTTGGGCGATATTGAATTGAATTAAATTACCAGAAACGCATTCGAACTGACGTACTATTGATTCCAGTTGAAAGATGAATGGCCTTGGAAAGAATTATATTTATATAATATTAAGCCTTCAAACATTTCATACCAATTTATGTATCCTGGAAATTCCTCTTTGTCCGTTTCAGACTTAGACCGGACTGAATCTATAATTGGGGTTATGTTTTAAGTTATTCGTTACTGAATCATTCAGTGCGGAGGTTTTTTTTTCTACTCTTAGGGCTGGTACATCACGAAATGATCGATGCTTAGACTATGCCTTCAATCTATCAATCGAAAGTTTACGGTGTTTAGTTTAGGCACCGATTATTCCAACCGACTTTCAATTATTAGGTCGTGAAATACCCTCGGAAATACCTGGCTTCTAGGTTAAATATGGAATCACAATAAGTGTAACTTCCCTGCCATAAAGACAGAGGAAAGGCTGTTGTTGATTCTCCCTTTTTGGAATAAATCATATCAACAGATATTGCTTGCTGATTTTGCCGATGTTACTTTGTTAATAGAAATTCTACGTAGATTTGAAAGAAAAGAGCCAACAATTTATTCCTCAAAACTTTGAGATAATCATATTATTTTTCTCTTCCTCTCCTTACCGTTGGAACGATTTCTTCCGTTTGGAATACAGACTATTTCTCAAATCATTAGTTCTATGGAGTTCTGTGGGAAAACCTTCAGAATGGCTCTCTGCCAATATATTTATTCATTCAACTGGTCCATCATTGGTTATATTTTCGAATCAAAAACATCAAGAGAAACATTGCATGTATAATATATTTTTATCTCGAATCATCAAAGATATATGGAGACATTCAATTTCTCCAAATGTTCGACATCATATGCACTTTGTCATCTTATATTCGAATGAGTGAATTTCTCTCAAGAGAACAATTGGGAAGATAAGGAATAACCACCCAGGTTACATTATCCATATAAATATATCGTGAGTAAAACCACACATAATTTCGGAAGAATCCATTTTGTTGAGAGTTTTATAAATATCAGTTCTTCCCTAAGCTGCCTGTTTACCAAATGATACTGAAAAATTGCGATTTCTGTACTTCAGTTTCTACATTCTGGTTTGGATACGAGTTCTTCCTAACTTCCCAAACGGTACTGATACCAGAGGTAACACATCCCTAGCGGGCCAGGTGAAAAACCTCATCAATCATCATCGACTTCCTTCACGGCTAGCGCGCAACCATCGATATCCTCCTCAGCCACTTCTTTAGTCGAACCAACAGCTCTCCCATTTCGTAGAAAATCCGAAGCGGCGGCGGTGAGAACGGCCGATGATGTATTCGAATCACGGAAAATTTGCAGACATTGGCTGCGAGATATCATTGGTAGTCGAGAGGAAGTGTCGGAGGATCGCGATGAAATTTTTAATGTTCGCGGGAGCGAAGCCGTAACGCCCGGGACGCCTTTATCTGGCGAAAACGATCTGTCGACTTCGCACTTTCCATTTCATTCGCGTGCGAATTGAATACCGATAGGCATGATGGCATTGCGATTTATCAGAGAATGGAAGAACCTCTCCATTATTCAATGGGCTCATTTTTCTATGAATTCCTACCTCTTAATTATTGTGCCACCTTTTTGGCGGAAGCAGAAAATATTTTGAAGCTGCACTTTGGGAATCGATAGTAAACGCGATTTTCTAATGTTTTTCAATCAACCATTCGTTATCGAGTGTTCCATCTGGCATATTTCTCTGTGTGGTTGTCACGAAAAATGGAATTTCAGAGCTTCACGAGGGGTGTTTCACTTCGGAAATCCTGTGTTCAAAATTCACTAGAAACCTTGATGAAATGCAAAAATCCTTGAAGAAATCCTGAAATCCACTAGAAATCCTGATTTGGTGTAAAAGTTTCACGGAAGTGAAACCGCCCCCAGTAGCTTCACTAAATCAAGATTCAACTGGTTTCATAAATATTCATTTGAAATATATAAATGAATGATGAGTGCTTGAACACCACTTTTTCTCAGTGTAAGAACAAGAGGGGATCGGTTTTGGGCCCTATCTTGTTTTAATTCCATACAAACCTGCTCTATATTCGTATTTGAGGATATTATTCACTATTTGTAGAATACAATACCACAATTTTATGTCAAAAAATGTCCATAAACAAACCGAAGGGTCTTCCTCCCACTGAGCTTAAATTGGTATATTGGTGTAACTCGAGCTCACTATGTTTGAATTTCGTATTGAATTCCAGTAAAACAAAAATAGTCTCCTTCAGGTTCAACTAGATCAGGGTAATTGAATTGCTATTCAAATTATTTCCAAGAAACAAGAATCCCACCTTGTTTGAATCTGACTCTGTCATATGGCTTTGTTTGCTGGGATTTAATCGACTGTCCAATTTTTTCATTACATTTACCAAATGAACGAATCGATATATCCAACAACTCGGTATATAGGGATCATGGCAAATCATTTCTCATCAGTAAATGCTTTGGTGGTGGCAGAATTACATTTCTCCTGAATGCAATATCTGTTAATTCTATTATATCCGCTATCTCGCCATGATTCACTTTTCTGGCGACTGCTTGCTCACTTCGTGAACTAACTGGAATAACCGCATAGTCAATTCCTGGCGATTCTATCCTAACGCAATATCGTTACGAGGGAGTGGTGATGGGTGTTATATCTTTCTGAGAACGAGAACTAATGGGAAAATGACCAGGTATTACGGCAGGAAACACCCTTCGCCCATTTCTCGTTAAGAGTTGCCACGCATGTAATTTCAGGTATTTCACCACAACTCTAATGTCTTGTTTTTCACAGTTTCCTATGGAGTTCGTGAACCAGATTCCACTCCAGAATGTTTAAATAAAATAGCTCGCTTCAAAATGCCAGTAAGTGAGATTCTGCAAATGCAAATGTTTGAAGTTCCATATCTTTCGGATACCGTCTCATGGATTAGCTAAATGTATGAAAAATCAATCAAGATACATGGAAGATTTCTACTTGAAAATAATCCATTGACGTGTTTTTTCCTGCATAAATCATTGTCATAACTTCAAAAATTCTAAATGAAAATAGTTTTTTTGATCAGATTTCTATTTACCCTCTTTTATATGAAAATTCCATTGTAAAATCTGAGGAACAAATTGAAGTAGTTTTCGAATAAGTTGTTATCGAAGCACATTCGAGTCTCTTTCCGTTTTATTCCAGGATTTTTTCAATTCTACCGAAACTTATTGGTTTAAAAAAACCTTTATCTACGACTATTGTATAATGTTACCATTATAAGTCTGTTTGCTCGACCATAATGATATCCATTATTCGCTAGTGAATAATGAGTCATTATTCACTGCTGTCAAATACTTCTATAATATTATATTGTTTTGCTACAAACAATCGGTTTCAAAAATTCATCGTGTGAACCACCAAATATTTTGAATTCATTTCTTTACCTACATATTAAAAAAAAAGGCATCTACTCTGAGCTATCAGCGTCTACGAATGTGCGTGTCATATCGAAATAGCTTTTGAATCCAAACCAATTTGACTCAAACCTGTTAACAGTACTGTATGAAATATTTGTTAGAATATAATAATAGTGTTTTCGAAAATATGTATGTTATGTAACTCTCACAAAAAAACTTCAACAATTTTTTTATTAGTCGTGGATAAAGTATAGTATTCTGATCGCATATAATGGCTATTATTCTCTCGGTGATTCAGGCCACTCACTTGCGACTCGTGGCCGTAAACTTCACCTTGTGATTAATAGCCATCATTATTGCTCATTGAGTAATATACTATTGAAATAGTTTTTTTCGTTAACCAGCTGACGAACGTCAACCCTCAGAAGACAAAACTTGTGCTAGCAATGGATTAACGAGGCCTTACCTTTTAATGTGTGAATACCAGCACCGTGGTGCGGCTTCATTCGATTTTTTCGACATAATACTTATTCTCCTATCACCCTTGAAATAACGTTAATATTTCAACAGCCAAACAGAAACCAAAACTCGTGTTGATATTTTCAGGCGATATTATTTCTTTCAGTCATAGGTGTGATTGAAACTTTCGGTGAGGAAGTGAAAGCAATGCTCTCGACGCAAGTTTCGCCAAAAAAATATTAATATTTTTTCAGATTGTGGTAAGTTAGGAACCCAGAAAACTACGAAGAAAAAAAGCTTTCCTATTGTTCAACTATGGCTGCGGCATTAGCGTCATGAAAAGTTTTAATGTAACAATAATACAAATATTCATGGGGATGCTTGAAGACTGGCTTTAAATCAAATATTCAAAAAATGAACAATTTGTTCAGGCCAGCCTCAACTCACCTACACTGTAGGTTGACGGACTAACACCTATTAGAAAACAACTACTCCCCTGGCTAATACCACGAAGGGCATTGGATTACATCCAACAGGTGTTAGTGTGGGATTCTTCACAGAAGAAATTCCACATATACTCTTGGCGATAAACCACCAGAATTGATTTTCAATTATTGGGACGGGACACACTTGCAGACCGGTTTCGGGCTTTTTGGCCTCTCGTCAGTGCAAGGCAGTGCCATCATCAACATAAGTTGATGACTTCCCATAATTAAAAATCATACTCGAGTAGAGTATCTTCCCTAGACCTAGGCTGATACAAACAACTAGCAAAATAGCCGTTGCTGCGCCATCTGCCCGTAGACTAGGTACTAACCAAGAGCATATCCGCATGGCCCCAATTCCTCGTACAAGGAAAATACGAATAATACAAATATTCATGGGGATGCTTGAAGACTGGCTTTAAATCAAATATTCAAAAAATGAACAATTTGTTCAGGCCAGCCTCAACTCACCTACACTGTAGGTTGACGGACTAACACCTATTAGAAAACAACTACTCCCCTGGCTAATACCACGAAGGGCATTGGATTACATCCAACAGGTGTTAGTGTGGGATTCTTCACAGAAGAAATTCCACATATACTCTTGGCGATAAACCACCAGAATTGATTTTCAATTATTGGGACGGGACACACTTGCAGACCGGTTTCGGGCTTTTTGGCCTCTCGTCAGTGCAAGGCAGTGCCATCATCAACATAAGTTGATGACTTCCCATAATTAAAAATCATACTCGAGTAGAGTATCTTCCCTAGACCTAGGCTGATACAAACAACTAGCAAAATAGCCGTTGCTGCGCCATCTGCCCGTAGACTAGGTACTAACCAAGAGCATATCCGCATGGCCCCAATTCCTCGTACAAGGAAAATACGAATAATACAAATATTCATGGGGATGCTTGAAGACTGGCTTTAAATCAAATATTCAAAAAATGAACAATTTGTTCAGGCCAGCCTCAACTCACCTACACTGTAGGTTGACGGACTAACACCTATTAGAAAACAACTACTCCCCTGGCTAATACCACGAAGGGCATTGGATTACATCCATTCTGGTGGTTTATCGCCAAGAGTATATGTGGAATTTCTTCTGTGAAGAATCCCACACTAACACCTGTTGGATGTAATCCAATGCCCTTCGTGGTATTAGCCAGGGGAGTAGTTGTTTTCTAATAGGTGTTAGTCCGTCAACCTACAGTGTAGGTGAGTTGAGGCTGGCCTGAACAAATTGTTCATTTTTTGAATATTTAATGTAACAATTCACTTCCGTGAGATTTAATCCCAGTTATAGAACTGAAAGCCTGTTCGATCGCAACTCCAAATAGCTATGATAACAAATCGACTTGATAACGTGTGAACTGAGTTGAAAAGTCCTCAGACAGGCGTTGTATAGTTAGTTGCTAGTCGATATTTTCTACAATAAATGTCAGCAACAACAGCACTCGGGGACATCGTTAACGACAAGTAGCGCCGCAGACTGCGACACGATAAAGATCCGTATAACTGAAAGAATGAAGAAAAAACGAAACAAAAGGAATGCTTTCTCGCTTGACCGGTACGAAACGCGTTCGTAGCTACTCATCGAGCGATAAATTCAAATTACCTTAGTATCACATTGTATGAGGAATGATAGGTCGCGGCTGATTTCTTTCTCACGATTCGCTAATGGACGAAGTGAATCTCGCTGATTCTTGCGTTCAAATTATTCATATCGAAGAATCATAGGCTTCTGCCACTATAAATGACCCGAGGGTTTGAAGAAATAATAAGAAATTATAACGAACCGAGTCGATATACTCCGCTCCTAGTTGATACCGCGCCGGACATTGTTTGATATCTAAGAAACTTCTATGCAAAGATCTTGCAGAGGCTTCTAGAGTTTGAACAACAGTGACCAGCTCGACACAAATGGAAAACCATCTGCATATCGGTTTCGAAGTGATGATCCCTAACACTACAGCGCAGATCAACATCGACAATCTTCTTGAGAGACGATCACGTTGCGTTTTTCAGATCTAGCGAGCTTGATATTCAGCTGTGGTTGGCTTATCACATATTTCGAATATTGTAGTTTTGAAATAGTGATAGCATGAATAGTTACAAAGGGTCGAATTCATTTGGCCCACTCTTTACTCTGATTGTTTAGATAATAGGGATAGTTGAACGGTAAACGGTACAAAGTTAGAAGATGAACTCCTTATTGGTAATCATGTTTGCATGTAGTTTCATAATTCCTTCCGGGGAAGAAAGTTGCAGATGCTTCCTTGGCATGTGATAAATATCATTCAATTTACTTCATAACGCTGACTATCAATTTCCTCTGCAGAAAACGCGAACTCTGTTAGCGAAACTCGCGTCGAGTGCAAGTATTATCAATTTGATGCTGAGATATTGATAACGAGAATACTAAATGCGTCGGTAATCGAAATAAAATCCACGTTAACTGACTTCTTTGAACTTTTGATGATTTTATTTCTTTTTTCTACAATATAAATTAGTACATATCGTTATATCGGAACCAACAACACATAGTCTACACTCCCAACCGATAATTCAATTTATACCGCAACAATCTGTATAGCAACTAGATAATTGATAACATCCTAAACGTTTCACGAGAAATTCTTCATATCGTCCATAAACAAGCCACGTTTCTGCGAAAAAGTATTATATCGAAAACACGAAAAAGTAGGCCAAAGTGCGCCGATTCGCTATTCGTTTGTTTACGCTGCTCTCCTCCATAAAAGCCGTCCTCAACGATTCCCAGAAGCAGCATTCATGCCTCTCATCACAGAGATTACGTGCACGCAAAATTTATGTAGCACAAAAAATATAGTGTTGGTCTCAGTACGCAGTTTTGATCTGTTGCTCATTAGTTAATCTTCGGATACTTTCAACTGTGAGGAATTCCTGCTATAGGCTGCGAAAATTATAACTAATATCTGGTTGGGCAGACTACACGTTCTGTGAGAGGTTGTTTGAGAAAACACAAATCCGGTTATCAAACAGAGACCTCAATTGAATTCATCCTCCAACTTTCAGTATGATCGCACCCCCAGAAGAAATGAAAGGTGGTGAATAAAGACTATTTTCAAAGAGGACTTCCGAAATATGTATTAATTCTTCCAAGGAG
Source organism: Zygogramma bicolorata (assembly GCA_032362365.1). Lineage (NCBI taxonomy): Eukaryota > Metazoa > Arthropoda > Insecta > Coleoptera > Chrysomelidae > Zygogramma > Zygogramma bicolorata. The sequence goes on from JAVJAQ010005718.1 coordinate 123,704, forward strand.
TTTGCGGTTTTGAAAAAAGCCCTAGTTGTCAACAATGAATTCATGATATCAACGAATTTGCAGTTTATAATCTAATCAAAATAGGATACTAAATATGGATATGTTGTGAAAACACATTTGCTTCGGAAAGAAACAAATGAATTCCTGAATCGTAATTTCATTTTATTTATTTAAACACAGCCTTCGTTATATCGGAGGCTGTGCTTTGAATGTATTTGATAGATCACAGTAGTAGTATTGTTATTATAAGGATAATACTCCTGCATGCATTCGAGATATGTAGTGGATACACTTTCTTTGAATTAGTGTTCGAGTTTGTTTATTGTTGAAAAAATTAATTAGAGATAAGATGTTTTTTCTGTGATTGGGTACGTCGTGTTGGAAGTAAACTCTTTTTTTTTCAAGTACCTAATAGAATTGGAACAAGTAGAACTGAATTGGTAACCTTAGCTTAGCAATCGTAGTAGTTTATATCCCTCCACAAACTAATATTGTCATTTACGAATTATTTTTTGAATCCACCGAAAACATGGATTTTATAACGAATGGAACGTTTTATTGTTGGGGGACTCGAACATTCCAAATTGCATACAATCACATTCGAATATTCAAGTACCTAATAGAATTGAAACAAGTAGAACTGAAACTACCTAAGCCAAGAAAGTCTGAAACAACTGCAAGGTCTAGTTCAATAAAGCGGTTTCAAGTTGACTACCGTGCCTATAATGTCAACTAAATAAAATGAAAAGGTTGTGTTTGATGTATTTTTGATTTTTTTACTGTTTATACGATTTATGTTAGATCGTACCACGTTTATTCACCAAATGAATATAACTTAAATTTTTCGAATAAAGAAATTTATTTTTGTCTACATCTGCCCCTACACAGTCCAAATCAGTTCAGATTCTTGGGAAAATCTCAAAATCTGATTCATCTATTAGTGTATAAGCGCTAAGCCTATGGTGACAGATAGCACACTTGTCAACAACATAACATAATTTGATCAATATATTGTCTATTTCAAAGAACACGAGTATGCACTGACTTCATTTTATACAATATTTAATAATTGTATTTTGTTATCTTTCTAATTCCTCTGACAGCGTTGGCCACAAAATGCTATTGCAGAAACTTGATAACTTGCAAATGTATGGGAAAGTAGTCAGGAAGTTGTAAGTGAAGACAAATACTGTAACAACTGCAAGGTGGTACTGGAATGGCACAGGGATCAGCTTGGTTCTCACTTTCTCATATCCGTGAGCTATTTCAAATATTATTTCCTAATATCAATAGTGCCAATTCAATAAAATAACTGTTTTTAACAATACGTTATTATTTCGTTAAACTTTCGCCAAAACTTATTTCCAACATAACGCACTACTACAGGGTTTCCCAATCTAGGGGTTTCGACCCACTGCTGCGTCGCGAGTGAATTTTTAGTGGTCCCTGTAGCTCGAGTTGAAGTTGATGTAAAAACTGTTATGGTGAAACATAAGAAACAATTTCATCCTTTCCATCGAGATAACTTTTTGATGTAGTTATTCATTTGAGTATTGAAAATTGTAATTGAAAAAATATTTGAAAAATCCATCCATTCATATTGGTAACGGTTAAATTTCCCAGAGATGGGTCCCATGTTTGGTAACTTGTTTTAGATAGGTCGTAGTCCAGAAAACTTTTGGAATGACTGCACTAGTAGATACCATAAATAACGATTAACCAATTTGTATTACTACTCACTTATCCGTAGTTCAAAAATCACTTATTATATTCAATCTTTTTTCTCATCTCAACCCGTTCATTTCTTTTTTTTTCAGGTTGAAAGACGACAAGTCATATCCATGGGCTCTGGAAATATCTTCGCTTATCCTCGTTCCGGAAGGTGCCAACCAGACAATTTATACCCAGTCTCTAACGGAAAGAGACGCTGGAAACTACACGTGCGTCTTAAAAAACGACACTGTCATTCATACGCACACGATTCACCTGAGAGTGTTCGGTAAGTGAAATTTCACATGGCTTCAGTTTTCTTCTCTTATTATTCTCTTCATTAAATCAGCGATATAAGTGAAATTATTTCTTCCTAGTTTTTTTGGGTTCTTAACCTACCATAATCACATAGCCATTATGACATGGTATAAAGACTATGTTAATTGATTATTAAATAATATTCATGCTATTCGTAGGTATTTATTGTAAAGCGTTATTATTTTTATCAATTTCATAGATTTATCACTGTTGCAGAAAGTCCTTGCTTTGTATTGAGTTTATTTTCATCGAATAAAAGAACTTGTTGATGTGTATATTTTTATGCATAAGCATATTATCAGTACTTTGATAGTAATAATTATTATCCGTGGGTATCTACAGACTAGGGAAGCTTCCCTCCTAGTCAACTGTAAAGATTTCATTGTTTGCTATTGAAGGTTTGATAAAATGAATAAAACAGACGAAATAGTAAAAAATGTATGTAGTTTTCTGTCAACGTTTCGACTTTGAACAAACGAGGACTAGGTTCATTTGTCATGTAATTGTATTACCTCTGAATTGTATAATTTTGGTAGTTTTGACTGTTTTATTAAATAAATATTGGATCCTTCAGGTAATAATTATCATTATTTTGAGAATCAGAGTTATGATAATACGGAACTGCTTTTGTACGATTTTTTCGACCCCAACGAAAACATGACTACATGAGAATATCATCTACATCACCATCATTTGGCAAAGAAGAATTTACGTTGATTTCAGTCATATTCTTTTTGTGGCTTTATCGTTTCATACCATCGCCTGTGGTATAATTCTCGTGGAAACAATACTCTTTCTACGGATTCAAAAACTCGGGATTGAATGCTACATGCTGAATTCAGTTTTTTTCATCGTGGCTTGGGAAATAACTCATCAGCCAGTATATATTTCATGAAACATCAAAAAAAATTTAAATACTTGTTTGGCCAGTTGTGAGCATTGGAAATAGAAGCCAAAATTGCAAATATTCATCAACACTTCTCTCCCAATAGCTTTATCATTTCCTATTTTTTCATGTGGATTTTTTTTTATCCATTTTCGAGTGATTCTTACTTTTTGGTTGGTCGATATTTTTTCTATTCCTTCAATTTTAATTTTTTTATCATTTTAATACATGCCTAACATAACCTGTAGGTAAAAAAATTCGAATAATTTCGAAAGCGTTTTAGTTATTGTTGAGGTTCAGATCAATGCGATACAATTGAATATTTTTTGATGACGAATAAAAAATCAACATGCATCGGCATGACTGCGGAAATACAAATTTTCGTTCATTTATAAATTACTCGTTGGAACTCTTTCATGCGTGTTCGATTGCGATACATTTAACTCGGGGCGGTTTGGTGAAATTCTTTTAATGAATGCACAACACACATATATATTCGAACTGATTAATCCCATACAAACACCCACTTGGTATCGGATTCATGCATAAATCAGTGTATAAGCATCACCCTGCTGAATAATCGTTTCCCCGTGCATAGACGGATCGGCTCCAATTTGCATGTGAATGCGAAATGTTGATCTCCAAGAGTGTGCAGTTGTGCAATGCGCCTTGTCTTGTTCTTGACAAATGGAGAGAAAAATGTACACCTCGTTGCCTACCGTACCGAAATGGAGCTGGAACTTTCACCGGAAACGCGTGGGAAATTCTCAAAGGTTAACGTCGAAGTTTGTTCTTTCGAGTAGGAACAGAGAAGGCGGGCGACGAAGGAAATATAATAAGATCTAGTAACAACGAAGGATGGATTGGTAGAGAGCAGGTGTTGCTTTGATGACACAGATCTTTTCGCATTGGGGTCGTTTTTTCAATTCTGAGCTTGGATCCCAATGCTTGTCGAGTTGATCGTTTGACACTCATTTTGTTTTATATAGTGCTGGTGTTGCTCCTATATGAAGTATTTCAATGCGATAATGTTGGTTTTCATGATAACTGTAAATCCCATGAACTTATACATAGTGAATTGTGAGAAATTTTACAATTGCTATCGATTCTATCAATCATGACGTGACAGGATTAACTTTTTTTTTAAATTTTTGTAGGATAGTACCTGGGAAGTGGGAAATATTATGTTGAAAGCTAAAAAAATCATTGTATGGTCAGTTCTCTAAGTTTTGTGTTAGTAGTACTGATACTTTCATCCTGAATGATCATTAGTATTATTATTGGTTATTGAAAATTTTTCGTCTTAATTTTTTTTGTGTCTGACATTTCAGTTTTGGGTAAGATTGATGATCAATCTCTTGTTTTTTGCTACACATCACTTGGTTTTATTACGTACAGAACTTATGGAAGGATGCCAGATATAAAAAATTATAACCTTATCTTCCTGCATTTCAGGTGTAGGGGTAGCATGCTATGGGGTGGTTTACTATCAGTGTTTTGAATCTCCCATTCTCTTATGTAGAATGCTTCTTCAGAATTTGCTAGGACGGTAAACTTGAGGCGGTTTCTTAATCCATGTTTTTGTAAATAATTGTTGCCAAGGTACAAGTATCCGGTGACTTGCTAATCATTTATGCCTCCACTCTGGAGAAGATACATTTTATTTTACTGGGCGCATTATATTAACCCCTGGGATGAAATAGCCGGTATGATTATTCCGATTACGGGGTAATAAAATATCCCTACCATTATTCGCTATTGAAAAATTTAAGATGAAATTAGTTTTTGTAGAAGGGTGACTGACGGTTGATTACTGTTCAAAATTCATTCTCCATTTTTATTGCTCCCCGCTACGGAAATCATTATCCCTTTTATTGTCCAACAAATCAATCAATATTTTCATAATTATATATTTGAAATTGCTTTACTATTTTATTTGTATGTCTGAAGAATTTCAATTTAAGCACAATAGAGGTAATCAACAGTTACAAGTATTGAAAAGGAGTTGAGTTTAACTTTTTTTCTACAGATAGCGTCCAAGTGAGATCCTTTTGTTTTGGCCCTTTTCAATACTCTTGATTGAATTTCCAGTGATAATAGATTGACCACTATTCCCCAGATTCTCAAATCACTTTGATTGAATAATGTTGAGAATCATGTTAGTGGAAGTATTGAAGATCTTGAATTCTTTCAAAATTGTCTTGGATGAACATTTTGATTTAATTTCTGGTAAAGCATTGAGAATAACTGATGATTCATTCTCAGATCGAGTAAGGATTTTCAGTTTGCTTTCATAATACTTTACAACGCCGGTTAGTTTCGAAATTGTTCTACAACCGTATGGCACCCATTTTACATCAAATTGTTTGATGAATTGAGATGAGATTGGTCTAACTAGTGTTCAGTAAACAAATAATCAATTACAAATCTACACTTCCTCAAACTTGAGAAGCACTTAATGATTAATTTTTTCTTTGGTTGATTGAGAGTATTGCCTTAACTAAGTATTTGTGTCTGAATGTGAATATAATCGTTATTCGTAACAAAATTATCCTTCGAACTCCGTTGTTTCCATTCCTATGTGTGGAGCGACAAGCGCTGAATCACATAAAAGTCACTTTCTTGCGCAATGCGTATATCACTTACACGATTCTCAAATGGAATAGATTTACAGGATATGGTATGTGTTCTGAAAATATCGAAGCAGAAGAAAGTGATTAGCTTCATCAAAGTTTTGACGGTGCAGTCACCAGCCTTTTCCATCATTTCTCTTCCAAATCCAACAAACTTAGGAGTTAATTAATATTAAATAACATGCACAGTTTGTTCTGGTTTAATCGACACACAGAACTGATAGAAAAAAGAAAAATCGAACATTGCTGTTAATTCAACACAATAAAGAAAAATCAAACAGCTGTTGGTTGAAACATCGTACTTACCAGGATAACATTTCATTCAAGTCCAGACAAGATCTTGTTTCGCTCAAAGAAAGCTCCTAAGTGTAGGAAAGTGGACACTTCCACTATACGTATGATATATTCAGATAACGTCTGAAAAGAATCCTTTTTCAGATTTTCATCTCGACCTCATTTCTCGCTACTACTTGTATAATTTGTTACGCTGTTCAATATCAGTCAACATCTCAATTGTCTGTCCGTTAGTTAGGGCGTTAAACAATTCAGAAGATGAAGCAAGTAGATTTTGAATATTTTTCTTTTTCTTGGATTTCTAACGAGCTTCGTTTCAACTTCAAATTTTGTGTATGCTTTATGAGAGTATTCGATTACTTCAGATATTTTCTCCGCGTTATTTTATTCTATTCATCCGTTGTTGAAATGGGTAAAATTATTTTTCAGTCACCTTTAACGGAATTTTGCGCGGAATAGTTTCATCATTATCATTTCATTCGAGGTTCGTTTCAGGAATGACGTTTTATTGAAACAGATTTTTTTTCTGGAAATTTCACTGAATTCTTCGATTTCATTACACGACTTGTTGACCATTAACAAACGCGTAACTCGTCGCGTCCTACGCAATTTCAATTAAAAAGATCGCCCAACGAGCGTTTGTATTCATCGTTTTCATGGTTTACGTTTTCACCTGCGCTCAAGTGGAGCACATTACAACGAGGTTTTTCGTTCGAGGAAAAAGTGCATGTATTATGCCCCCGCAGAGCAGAATAGCAGCCTGACCACCTGGGAACGACCACGCCATTTATCATTATGTCGTAGTAGGCGATGTGGGTTGGACGAAGCTATGTGCGAATTCAACGTGCAGTCGAACAGTTATGAGGGATATGATATTGATGATGTAGAATGTTATACGAGGGACCAAGACACTCACTTTTCCTTCTACATATTTCGATTGGAACGGGTTGTTTCTTGGTGATCTAAATCAATTACAACTGAAGTATGTCCCTCGATTGAGTTCGCCAAAGGGTTTCGTTTTTTGTTGTTCCATATGGAATCTCTTTTATTTTCGGAACCTACCCTGTAGTTACGGCTTCTTAATTCATGACTATTCATGAGATTGAGACGGTAAGTGTTTAAAATGCTCTGTTTGTTCGATCAAGAAAAAAGTTATTCCTGATATTAGAAGTTTCATTCTTTTATTACAAGGTGATCGTAATTATAATTCATGAAATTCATTTGAGAATCTTATTTTCAACATTGAATTGACGCACAATTGTCCTGTCAGATCAGGTGAGCATATCCCAATCCAAAGAATTAACAATAAATGCCTTCTACCCTAAAGTAAGCATGTTTACGTAATAGTATTTTACGTAACACGACCGGGAAATACGGTTTATTTGGACGAGTTAACAAAATTTCAAGTCTGCGAGTACAAAAAATTTTTTTTGAGAAGTGTTGCGTACACTTTTTTTTCTCGCCAACCATTTAAAATAACAAATCGATGAGATATATTTATTTCTTCACGTTCGCAATAATTGCATTCACGAATCCAATGCCAGGCAGCTGTTTCTGTCGGGGATTGAAGACGATTCTCGTTTGCCGTGGATCAGTTGTTACGGCTTTGCCACTCAGAGGTCTCCTCCACTTGGTGGAGAATGCGTTTGAGCCTTCGATTATTCAGCAGATGACGTTCCGCCTCAGAGGTTCAAGCCATCTGCACCAGATTTATTCTTTGTAGAAAAAAAAATCAAGAATTTCGATTCTTATTTGTATTGAATTTTCAAATTTGAACATGAACAGCAGATAGGTACTGATGAGACCCTCTGATTCTTAAATATTTAAATTATTATATGACAATTCGATCATTTGCTAGTATTGGGATTCATTTCGTTTTGAACAATATCTATCTAATAATATCTACAATGAGCACAACGATGTGACTTTCATCCGGAAAGTACGTACATTCCGGACTAGGCCAAAAAATGTTGTTTTTTTCGAATAAAATGCGTCTGGTAAGTGGGTACTTCGTTCTCTCCACAGGATTGATCATGTTTCTGAATTTCATGAAAGTGTTATGCGTATTGAACCTGAATATAATAACGATTTTCAGTCATATTGGCCACCAATATAATTCAAGAGTAATGAAAATGTTTACACGAAAAAACGCGAAATTTTACCGCTGAGCGCTTACCACATCGCCAATGCCTAGTTTGGCAGAATGCCGATACAGTATTATTCTTATGCATTCATGGCTTCTTCCTAGGTATAAATCGTATATGTGTTTATTCTTGATTTTTCATGCAACTATCTTCTGCTCTATAACACTGAGTATCTTGGAATATTTGGTACAGTTTCGTGTATACATCCTTCGCTAGAATCACTAATTTTTAAAATATTTCGACAGATCACAATATTAAAGTTTCAGAATGGTTGCCCCTGGCAACCAAGTATTTCGTTCTTCGCGATCGGTGAACTTCATATCCTCATTATTCTTGTGAATTCTACACAAAATCAGCATCTGTACGGACTTTTTATGATGTGTTTCAAATGAAAATAAATCTGGGTCGAAATTCTGGTTTATTTATTTCTTCATCTCAGCTCCTTCGCCATTCTGTAGACGTTGAAAATTTCAGCGTGGAATTTCGTTACACTTGTCCGTACGCAGGAGACAAGTCGTTTTTGATTGATTATTTCTTTCATCTGTCAAATATCAGTCATCAACCAATAACGCTTTCGTTGCCTGTTCGACAAGACCAATCAACACGCACCATTAGCGCCTATTTGCATGGTGCACAATAGTCACCAATTATTATTCAACATGATAATCGTATCAAGGCCCGTCCAAACCAAAATTGAAGTTCGTTAACTGTTCGCGAACTGTTTGAGAGCTGCTGAGAGCTGCACGCGAGCAACGCGTCCACAATAAAAATTGAACAGGTATCGCAAACAGTTCTCGAAATTTCAAGTGTGCAGTTCTTTGAGGTTCGAGTTGTTGTCACCATGTCATCATCAGCAAGTTCTGAAGATGAGTTGATTGCTTGTGCTGCCTTCATTTTTATGAAGATGGTCTCCAACAATCACAATCAAAGTGGACCGCGATCAATAATGGCAGTATCACTTATCGAAAAATACACAACCGCTGCCAAAGCAATCACCCGAACGAATACGACGTCCAGATCCAGACAGCACGAACAAGTCGCGACGCGTTCAAGAACAATCTCTTTGATGTTACCCCCTCTTGAGGGATCTTTGTGAAGTTTGCGTACTGCTCCGTCCACACCAAGTCGGCGAACTGTTTGCGATCTGTTCACTAACTGTTCGAGAACAGTTCGCGAGCTTGGTCTGGACCCCGCTTTGAACAGCTCTTGCATCTGACAGAACTTTAAATGAGTAGATCTTAAACTTCAAAATGGATCAATCGTGTTGTGGTGTTCGAAAATGAAGAAATTGATTGATTCGACATTATTTTGGCATTGATAACCAGAGATGAAAGGCCTCGAGCTTTGCTTTCGTACTTTCATCAGATTATTAATGCTAAAATTATGTCTCGTGAAATAATTGTAAAATACAGTCGGAATATAGATGCAATCAAAATAGTCGACTATTTATCAAGGTCTTGTTATATTACCCTTGAATATTTTGTTGGTCTATCCTTTGTGATCTTTGTTACTGAATGAACAGCAGGCGTAGTAGTATCGATGTCCTTAAAGCAATAGTTGATATTGTCAAGCATCGAAATCTTAAACTTTTGAGCTGTTATGATGCTCCGATACAATTCTTGAAAAACACTTTTATTCTTCACACGAATAAATGTAATTCAATAATTCAAGACTTTAAACTTTACAGCAAACAAAATTTCTCCAGGAAATTCACAACTGCCTACAACTCAACCCTCTAATATTTTTTGGTTATGTGTCTATGTCAATTAAAACTAAAATTCATTCATTTCAGAAAAAGTTCCTGACGACCCGAAAATGACCTACATATCGGGAGATACGAGCGCTGCTGTCGGTCAAAGTTTGAGGCTTTTCTGCGAGGCTTTTGCGGGTAAGTTCCTCAGACATTCCTGTGCCTCTTACCGTTGGAAATAGCTGTTCTTTTTTATATTCGAGGAGTGAAGAAAAAATCTGCTGTCGAAATTAGTACGATTCCATTCCATACTTTGTATGTTAACATCGAATTATGTATCGGCATATTAGGCGACGATGATGAATAATAATGAAATATTTCATTTTTGGTATACTTGAGATTACTTTACATCTCTCAAAAGTGATATAAATGCTTATCAAAAAAGGTAAACACTCATATAATATGTTTATCGAAACACAAATTTCTCTTTGGGTAAAAGTGAAGTCGAATCCTTATCAGTTTCACAATGAATCATTGAAACAGAAGAACGTTGCACGAAGACATAAAAATTTCGATGCACCTTTATTGTTCTTTATCTGGCACTCGGTTCATGAAATCATTCCAAGGACCAAATATTGCATGTGGATCTCGTTTTCATTAAAATGAAAAATATATTAGATAACTAAATCTATATTGGTAAGGCGAGAATATCAAAAAATTAATTAATGAATAAAATAAAAAATAAATAATTATAAAACTGAGAACCTAACTTTTTTCTGAATTTTCCGATAACTAAACATTTTTTTTGGTCAAAATTGCAACTATTCTTGTTGGTTAGGTCTCAGTGAGTTTGGTATTGATTCGAACTTCCATTGCTTATGTTATTTATCATTGAAACTGAAAACTAATATGGATCTGATTGATAAAATTGAAATAGATTAAAACCATTAAATGTACTATTGCGGTAAATTATTGAAATATTGAGAAAAGAAACGAATGAGCAGGAAATTAAATGAAGAATCAAAACTTATAATGAAAGGAAGATAATAGGGAGAAACACTTGAAATTGAAAGATCGATTTGGCAAATGGACATTCTGCGATTTTTTTTAAGACATTTTTGGTAAAAATTTTTGCATTGACACATTGGTTTCCTAGAAATTTCCGTACTGGGAAACAACTGGGTTCCGAGTATCACCTCATTACCAACAATAATAGATCCAATTTCCTTTTTGTCAGTCTCTCTTCACATTGTCGACGTTTGACGAAAAAATGAGACCCCATAATTAGAAGGATGAATTGCACGTTTCGAAACGAGCCCGTCGAAATTGGATACCGTATCGCTATATAAGAAGACATTGTTACAGGAAGTCTGCCATCGAGAGAGTTTTAAGGGGCTTTTATCTTCTCATTCTGTTGGCGTCTGATTAGTTTCGATTCATTTTTGTTTATTTTTATGGACGCTGTCTTAGAAGCGGAATCGATAATTTCGTGAATTTTTGAAGAATATGTATTTTTTTGTTCATGATGATTGGTTTGAAAGTATCATAAAGAAAACGTTTTCGTTGATCCGATAAGTTTTATTGTGGAACTTTTTCGTTCTGAGAAAATGAGAAATTGAGCGGGAAATACTTTGGAGGTTAATGAAGAGAGAAGCGATCAGAGTTAAAGCCTGTGAATTCATTCAGTTTGTAGCTGAAAAAGCTAGTTACAGGTGTGGAATATTAGCGCTACTTGATTCTTCTCTCACCATTTTGAGATATTGAGTCTCACGAATGGTACACGTTCTTAATGTTTTCAGTTTTTTCTTCTGATTGAATTATTTTTTACCGAAGACTCAATTTTTCATTTTACCAGCTTTGTCAAATTCTCACTATCGGGACCTCGAAAACTATACGAGATACGAAAATGGTTAAATTTTTTCGCAAATCGATCTAAAATATTATTGCTCGAAATTTCAAAATATAGAAGGACTCCAACTTGTCGTTTGAAAATAAATGGAAAGAATAAGCAATTGTTGGAATGTAAGGAGAGCATTTCGATCGTCTCTGATCATTTACCTTGGTTTGTGTAGTTCGGATTGTTTTTGATTTATTTGAAATGTTATTGAGCTCTTCATTTCTATACAATAATTTTTTGTTTTGCTACAACGCAGTGGGACACCTTAGCAATTGAGTCCTCAATATTTTGAAATTTCAGACACGTAAAGATGATTTGTGATAGCCTATTGGAGAGGTAACAGTTAGCTGAAGTGCAGTTTGACACTAACAAGAGAAAAAAAAAGGATGACGGTAACCACTAGACGAAACGGAAAATCTGAAACCACCATCATTCATTTAGTAAATAGTGACAATGAAAATATTCGATTTGTTATTGAATCAAACAGAGCCAGAATCCACTGAAACAATTCTTTGCAAAAATTCAGAATCCCAAATTCCAATAGGCGACATGTTGTTCAAATGGATGGCATGACTTTGTTCAAATTTAATGTTCAATTTTCCTACGGCTTCATCCTACTATGGGGGGATTCGAAATATTCAACATACAACATTTTTCGTTCTTGGCACACGGTTTAGAAATGTTGTTTTGGATAAAATTCATGACAATTTAATTTATATTTTTTGGAATTAAGTGATAATAATATTAGTGAGTTGCTTTAGAAGTGAGTGATAAAAATCTCCTAGGCCAGTGTATCGAAAGAGATACACAGGAAAAAAATTAAAAACATTTCGTATAGACTAGGAAACAATTCTGTATGGTCGGGATAAATCCGAAACCAAATTCATAAAAAAAAAACATGAGAAATTTGAAACTTTTTCTAAAACGATGTGTTGCTGAACGCATTAATCAATGGAAAAAAATATAAAGACCGTTAGTAAATCAATTCTAGTATATAAGTAACAACAATTTTTTAGTTAGCAATCTAGAAATGTCATTGTTTTCTGATTCTCCATTCACTAGTTCACAATGTTGATCCTCACCTTTCAACTGAAGATTTGATTTTCCATCTTGAATTCAGTCAAAACAAACGTTATTTTCTCGACTGATTTCAATGAAGTTCATTCAGTAGGCAACTGAAGTTGAAACCACTACTATCCAGCATTCGCATTCGAACAATCTGTTATTTTTCAGGAGAAGTCGATCTTCCAGACGCTCATAGTGAGGCGTATTGGAGGAAAGTCGGTAGCAACCACTCAATTTACAATGTGCCATCATATGTGCAGCAATTGAGAACAGACAGGTGAGATATGAAAATATCACTACATTATTGAATCTTGGTCTTATATTCTCCAGCAAATTTGTGCGTTGAATGTGTAGAATGAAATGAGGGAAACCGCAACACTCGATTCACGACATCATAATAAATTAACAATGTAAATCTTTGAACATCTTACCATTTCTGGTATTATTAGTAATATATTTCTTGATTGAAGACGTTAACACTTGATGCTTAGAGGGTTGATTTTATACTTCAACAGTATCCTTCTATGTCAGAAGATTCTTCAAGCACTCCAGTGCTTGTGGTATTATTGGCATACTTCGAAATGAAGAACTCGAATCAAATTCAACTTATAATTCACCTGATTCAGTATCTTTGATTTTTTATATGAAATCTTTACACTATCATTCTCCGAAGTGTCATTGAAAAAAATATCCGATGTCAGAAGATTTTTCAAACACTCCAGAGCTTGTGGTATTGGGAGATTTGAAAATGAAGAACTCACATCGAAAAATACTAATAATTCACTTTCTTCCAATTTGGTATCTTCAATTTTCTATGAAATCTTTTGAATATTTCACGTTCACATTGGCTGGTATGCTAGGAAGATTTTCAAATTGTTTTGTCAACCATTCAGAAATATTCTAAGAAGGGGTTTTGTCGATGAGACAATCTGGGTCTAATCGATTTTCCACATTTATGTATTTTTAGTAGGCAATATATCTTCGAAGCTGTGGAATTTTATAATTGTACCTCAATGTTAAAAAACAATGTTATCAGTTTCTTGCATTTTGTCAGTGTAGTCCAATCCAACTAAACGTATTTGATTAACTGACATTTTATGTTGTCAAACAACTTCATCTGCGGCATTGTTCGTTTGTAGATGTATAAGTACGCCATTTACAAACATTTGTAAGCATTTATAGACAATTTTGTTCTCATTTTTTCAGCTGTTCTCAGTATCATTTCCAGTGATTTTCAATTAAAATGTATAGAAACCTATTTTCAATTTATATCTCGAGAAATTTTTCGTCAGAACCACATCTTCAGTGAACGATAGTTTTCTCCGAAGAATAGAGTAGTTTTTCCTGCCTCGATATGACCCTTCATCATTCATAATTCTGTGCAAACGGCAAATTGGCTATTTTGTGCACATAGTAGCGCCAAAGTGGTAGACATTTGCTGGTCTAACAGCTTACAGCGCTTAAAGCAGTTTCACAAAATGTGACATTACACCATGGAAAACTGTCAAATTTTACGCAGCGGCTTTAGGCGCTGTGAGCTGTTAGACGCGGCCAATGACTGCTAAATTTACACCGGATCAGCGGTTGTGGAACCAGCCATTCACATCATCAAATGATCCCAACAGAAATTTCTACGAGCAAGTTTCAGGAGTGAATGGCAGAATGAATAATAGCGGCAACTTGCGTATTGTTGCACAACTTTTGATGATATTTAACGGTCGGGTTGATGAAACATTTATGGCTGCTGGCAGTTTATGGTGAATTTTGCCACTCGAACCGCTCAAATCAGCACAATCTTGCGCTTGGAATGCGACTTGTGTCGATAATGCTTAAGACGTTAGATTTCTACAAACCAGATTCACACGTCCATTTAACTGTATGGGGAATTTTTTTCTGACTACAATCAATAAAACTAAAATCATTTAAAACTTACAATTCCAACCTTTGTCTTGGGAAAAATCATATGAGTACCTGAAAATGAGAAATGAAATAAGGCATTTCAAATTCAAAGGGTTTTGTTTCCATATCATCATTTGGAAACATGAGGCAGTGCATGACGTATTGCGTACACTAAGAGGCATGCCCTTTACCTGTCCGTACTCATTTCTTCTCTCCAGTTGAGTTTTTGCAATATGGAAGAAAACGGCGCCATTTTGCTATTGGGGAAGAGTGCAGCATAATTAGTGCTAAGGCGAGTTGATAAACGTGAGAAATCAAGGAGAGGTATCTGGATGAAAGAATACTTTAAAACGAAAAGATTTAGAAGTAAATGACAATGTGTTGTTAGAAACTTCACTAGGATGTTCGAACAATTTTACCACACTTCTGGACATGGTAAAACCTTTTAATAATCAAGTCCTTCACAACGAGCAGACGTGTTTCTCATACGCTCCCGATAAAATTGTTTTGAAGTGAGTTCTTGCGGATAATATTCAAGTTTGATATCGAACGATAGAAAAAGTGGTGGATATTCATTACACTCATCCACGGACGATAGTTTGAGAGAAGTAACAACAAACCCTCAAATTTATATTGAAGGTAATAATAAAAACTCGAGCAAACATGGAACAAAAACTGGATCTTCTCCTCAAGGTAGTTTCTGAAATGAAAAACGATATACACGACATAAAAACGAACGTAAACAGCCTCTTACAAGAAAACGAACAACTGAAAGTAAGGATCAATAAATTGGAAACTAGACTATCTCACATGGAGAAACAACAAAGGATTAACGATATCATCTTTTACGGCATTCCAGAAAACGATCAGGAAACCATCGAACCTGAACAGCTAAATATCATCAAATTCGTTGGTGATAAGTTGAATGTGTCACTCGAAGACTATCACATACAGGATGTTCGCAGATTAGGTACCACAAAAGAGAAGAGAATACGTCCCCTGTTGCTGAAATTGAGCTCCTTACCAAAAAAACATGAAATTTTCAGAAACGCCAAGAAGCTTAAAGATACTCCGTTTGCAATTTCTGAAAATTTTACCCATGAAGTAATGGAAACGAGAAAAAAGCTAATGCCTTACTTACATAAAGCAAGAAACCTGGAAAAAAAGGCCTTCCTCAGACACAACTATATTATTATAGACAACAGGAAGCTGACACTAGAGGATCTGGCTCAATGTCCCGACTACATGTCCGAATCAGAAAGAGAACAACTCCGTTTGGGTCCTTCTTCCTCGATGCAAGGTATCTCCAACTCTAACGCAAAACCAAAACCATACCAGCTGCGTAACACCGGAAAAAATGCATAGGAATTAAAAATCACAACAAGATGTAATGCACCTACTATAGTGATGCACATCAACATCCAGTCCCTGAGAAACAAGCTGGACGATTTCAATGTGTTTTTGGCAGACTTTGGCGAGGAAAATGGATATGTAGACATTCTGTGTTTATCAGAACATTGGTTGAATGGAGAGGAGGTCGGTTTTTACGCACCAAATGGATACAAAAAAATTTCTCATTTTTCACGTATAGCGTCAATCCATGGTGGTGTTGTAATTTTTGTGCGAGAAAATCTCAACTTCGAAAAAATTGTGAATCTAGATGCAGTCCCCATTGAAAAGGACATAGAATATACCGTATATTATTGCCCTGAAAATAGGTTGGTCGTTCTTTGTATCTATAGAAGCCCTCTGGGTAAGTTCGATAATTTTATAAATGTTTTTCTGGACGTAATGAGTGAATTGTATGATAAATATAAAAATTACAATTTTGTGGTTTGCGGGGATTTCAATATGAACTTCAGTATTTCAAGTAAAAATAATGATGACTTAAGGAATATACTGGATATGTTTGAACTAACAGCTACAATTACTGAACCTACACGGGTGACTCCCAACTCCTCATCAACGATTGATAATATCTTAGTTAAACTGCAAGTTCCTTATTTCACTTGGGTAACAGAGGTGGGTCTTTCAGATCACAATGCTCAATTTCTAAATATTCAATATGATCACAAGAAAGACAGCTCTATCATATATAAGAAAATGAGGTTGTATAATGAAAAAAATAACGATCTTTTCAGTAAATACTTGTCGAATATAAATTGGAATGACCTTTACAATACCGATGAAATTAATGATTCTTTCAAGATATTCTATAATCTCTTCAATTGCTGCTTCCACAAAGCATTCCCTATTAGGAAAGTGAAGCTCAAAGAAAGCAATAACTTCAGGGGTTGGATAACGACAGGTATAAAAAAATCGTGTAAGAACAAACGTTTTTTATTGACACTGAAAAAACATACAAACAATCCTCGCATACTAGAGTATATATATGACTATCAGCGCATTTTGAAAAATATTATAAACCTTGCAAAAATAGTATATTTCAATTCCACAATTATTAACTCCGAAAATAAGAGCAAGAGTACTTGGAACCTTGCCAACCATTTCACCAGAAAGGAGTACAGGGGCATCGAAAACATATGTATCAACAAAAACGGCACTGATTTACATAATCCCCAGTTAGTTTCTGAAGTATTCAAAGACTTTTTTTCATATGAACCTCTTTCAATGGATGTCGACAGCACCCCTAAAACCAGCCAAGAACTCTTGGAAAAAGTTAAATTTAACTCTGTCAAGTCTTTTTTCTTTTTGCCATTAACAGAAGCTGATGTGAAATGCTCTATATTATCACAGAAGCCCAAAAAATCCACCGGCATTGATGACATACCCATGACAATAATAAAAAATAACGTTGATATACTTATAAAACCTTTAACTTTTTTATTCAACAAATCCCTGTCAAACGGAGTTTTTCCTGAAATATTCAAAACATCCATTGTTATACCCATACACAAGAAAGGCGACAAATCAGAGGTGAAGAACTACAGAGGTATTTCGCTACTACCAAGTTTTTCGAAGCTTTTAGAGTGGATTGTGAATAAACAGCTAACGACATACCTTAAAAAAATGAAAATTCTTACAGATTCCCAATTCGGATTCAGAGAGAATTCGAATACAGTCGACGCAACATTCGCCTTGTTAGAACATGTCAACCGAATAATAGAAAATAATGAACATCCGCTTGGCATATTTTGTGATCTTTCTAAGGCGTTTGACTGCGTGGACCACAATCTACTTTTGCATAAGCTAGGGTACTATGGTGTGCGTGGTATCCCCAGGAGATGGTTTGAAGATTATCTTTCCGAGAGAAGGATGCGTGTAAGAGTTCAGGCAATTCATAATGAAGAAGTAACGAACTTTTTCTCTGAAACAAGTATGGTTAAAAGGGGCGTTCCTCAGGGATCCATTCTCGGCCCAACACTATTTTTGATTTACGTAAACGACATTGTAATCAATTTTCCAGAAGTAACCTTTTCACTTTTTGCTGACGACACCAGCCTCATTGTCAATCATAAAAATCTACAATCACTACTCACCTTTTCGCAAGATATTGTGAACGGTATGATCAGTTGGTTCAGAGCCAACAAACTTTTGCTGAATGTGAGTAAAACTCAAAGTATTTACTTCAACCCCTACAGAAAAAAAGAAGATATAGAAATAGTCGTTGATGAGGAAACAATAAACACAACAGATTCTTCAAAATTCTTAGGTCTCTATATCGACTGTGAACTAAAATGGTCAACACACATAAAATCATTGAATCAAAAACTCAGCAAAGCAATTTTTGCCATTAGAACTATCAGGATGCATACAGACGAGAAAGTTTCCAAAACAGTTTATTACGCGTATTTTTATAGTCTATTGCAATATGGGATTGAGTTTTGGGGCACATCTGTAGATTCAACCTCAACATTTCTGATTCAGAAACGAGCAATAAGAACCATTTTCAATTTGAAGTATAGGGATTCATGTAGGGATTTTTTTGCGAACCACAAAATATTCACACTAACCAACCTGTACATGTACA
Source organism: Zygogramma bicolorata (assembly GCA_032362365.1). NCBI lineage: Eukaryota > Metazoa > Arthropoda > Insecta > Coleoptera > Chrysomelidae > Zygogramma > Zygogramma bicolorata. The sequence continues at coordinate 142,231 of JAVJAQ010005718.1, forward strand.
TATACAAAGTGTCACTTCTGATCCATAAAAACCGCGATTCCTTATTACGCCCAGAAAATATTCATACCTATCCAACACGGGACCAGTCAGTCATTTTGCCCAAATACAATTATAGTAAAACCCGCAGAGGGCCCCTATATACAGGTATAAAAGTTTATAACCATATTCCAAATCCTATAAAATCACTCAATATGAACAGATTCAAAAACGCGCTAAAAAAATTGTTACACCAACATGTTTTTTATACACTCGACGAATTTTTTTCGGAGCGTTATGGTATGAAATAATAACACAAAATGTAACATTCACGAAATTATTGTACGTGTGTGTGTGTGTGTGAGAGTTAGTGCTCATGTATACGTACATATTTTATAGAAAAAAACATTTTAGAGAAGCGATCCCAGCAGAAGTGAGACTAGCAATAACTTTGCGGTTTATAGCAACTGGTAACAGCTTTGCGTCTTTAATGTATCTTTTTCAAATCAAGTCAATATCAGTAGTTGTTCGTGAGGTTCTCAAAATAATAATTGGATCTCCAAAGGATTTCACCAAGGTATTTGTAATAATTTGATTGATGAATTAACGTATTTATTCAACTTTTTTTTAGTCTATGACATATTTGACATAAAACAAGTGTTTGAATACGAAAACTGAAAATTCTTTCACTTCAGTCTCGATATCAGCGGTCGTGGCATCATCATCACTCAAAACACTAGGCCATATTAGCGGGGCGACGTGAGAAGTGTGTACACTTATTTCTGATGATATTTCATTCAAATGAGTTGAGGTGATGATACTACAAACATCGTCTGACTTGGCATGTCCTCCATCTGAAGGTTAAATATAATATTTTGTATCTTTTTGTTCGCCACTGCTTTGTTCCAGGGTGCATGTTAACTTTATAATTTCTGAAGCAAACATTTGTGAAAATCGTACAGTCATCCTTTTCAGCAATAGCTGATGCAGGTTCTCTCAGGAAGGTTGAGGCCTTAGCTTCGTTGTTAATCAATATTTCGTTTTCTTCTCAAGATGTTTCTTTGTGTGTATATTTGTTCTGAAGATAATATGTTACTGCTGCGCATGGAATTCTCTATTGTTTTTCCAAGAAGTGAAATGGATGATTGGACGGAAGTAATAAAACCAGATGTCATAATCTGTCAATCGAGTTATTAAATGGGGAACTGAAAGGAATGCAGTTTGGATGTTGTTCTCGATTTGTTTCTATCAATGATTTTCAGTTGACACGTCGAGAAAGGTTACATGAAAGAAATCGGGATATTGAGTTTTTTATGCATTTCTTGTGTTTTCTAAAAGCAGAGCAACACGAAGAATATTTCTCATCATTGGACCAAACTATAATTCGAGTTTTCTTTTTATTTTATCCCAACTCCTGCTTTGTTGAACAAATCTCAACAATATATCAAACTATTCTTATTTTGGAAGTGATGTTTTCTTTTATTTTTTCAATCGATAATTTTTATTTGAAACCTCGGGACACATTGAATCAAGGAAATGAAAGAATGATTTTTCAGGAATCTCTCATGATTGTGCAGGTAGAGCAACAGGTATTTCTCATGATTTCAGCAATCTACAATTTTTTAAATTTTTTTTATCCCAGCTCTTGTTTTGGCGATCAAACTTAGGTATACTATATGTGAAAATATATCTATATTGAGTGATTGTGCTGTATTTATTGAAATTTTTTTCGAAACTGGTAGGAATGGAATTTAGATATGCTTTTTTTCCTTGAATCATATTTTTCTATTATAATTCTTGGGATAATATCTCATGAAGAAATTGAGAGAACATTCCTCAGTACAACTTTCCAACTGCTTTGCACGTATTCTGAACCAGATTCTATATATATTCACACAGATTCCGTTCTTTTTTGTAAGCGAATCCACTAATTTCGGAGTTATTGATTTTGAGAGCATAGTTTCGCATTATTCTCTCGTACCATTCGAAAGTAATTGAAATGTTGAAAATTATAGCTCTTGAATCATCCTGATATCTAGTCGGGGTGAGAAGTTAGACTTGCACATGTGCCAGATTAAGACTTCAGATAGGCAAACCCCGTTTTTTTCGCAAAGCGCGAGAATTTAAAAATTTTGGATGGTGTAATGAATTAGTAATTGAATAGTTATAAAATACTGCGTATATTTTTTGAGTTGTATTAAAAACGGCTGTGACAGCTTGAAATGTACGTGTTACAAATTGAACTCGAAAAAATCTCGATGAATTAAGAGTTTGGAGTTGGAATAAAAATAGTACCAAAATAATTTGAATCGAAAACTTCCGATAAAATTGTTATTCGATAATTCGACTCTGTTCGGCCATATTTCTCTGGAATAAAAACATCTATATTCTATACAGCAAAAAATCATGTCGCTAGGATAACAGTGAAAATAGAGCTTGATGAACTTGTGACATTTCATGAGGAATTACTTGAACTAATTTTTCAGTTTTCGTTGGTTTCCAACTCTTTTGAATTCGTATCTCCTTTATTTCCGTCTAAAAATTTTTTCACGAGTTTTATAGATCCATTTTTTTGACACACTTGCTCAATTCCTAGTTTTTTTTTCACTTTTGCTAACCCCTCTTTCACTTTTGCTAACCCCTCAATCTAGTGCAAAATGCTTCTCAAAAAATTGTAACTTGCGGGATCCCACAGCGCTTATTTTTGTTTTGCAGATTACGAATCGTTTCAGCTTCAACTACTTCCTTTTTCAAAGGCAGACTAATAAAATCTGCTCAAGAAAACGGTCACCGCCGCACAGTATTCTAATATAATGGAAAAACTCCTCTTCACATCCAGACAGGATCCTACTATTTTTAAATGAAAAACAGGGGCCTCAGTAAGAGTTTGAATCGATTAAGATAGCGCTCTCGTTTCGAACTGCTTTTTTAACCATCGCAAAAAGTGCTATTGTCAATGAGTGTGGCTCATTCTATCCGAGCGTATAATTGTGTTGTAGGTACGCTTCTATATTAATACCAATTTCGAATAATTGAAAGACGCTCCCCAAATACAATACGAATTAACGGCTTGATACTGAGAAATTCGCGCCCGAATTGATAAAATGAGTATTAACTGTTCATCTATTGGTTGGAATCGCATTAGTAGCTATCCGTTTTTTACACTAGATTTTGATTAATAGCCAAGAGATAATAAGTCATACCCCCTCTGTCGAATTCCGCGGGAATCCTTCGAGAGCGCATAACTTCTTGCCTTTTTTACGTTTTGCAATTTTGTTGCTGTCCAAACCCTTCGAGACCATCAAACTTGCAAATAAAACAGTATTAACAATAAATTCACTTTTTACCAAAGTCAAAGATAAAAGTCCTTCAACGTATAAGCCAGATTTGGTTTACTGTGTCCCATGCTCCATTTGTTCCCATAAGAGTGACTAGATTGCACTCAGAAATGATACGTCTTCAGTGAACATATGCAGAAGGAAGGTCACATTATGGATTTTGGCTCCACCAAAAGTCTTTCAAAAAAATTGACTTCATTTCTCATATAATTTTGATGAGTAGAAGTAGATTCATGCAGCAACTCTGAAGCTTTTCTCACAATTTGACAGTTCTTCATATTGCTGAATGAATAGTTTTTATTATGTTACGAATTAAGATTTACGATTTGCAAGTTCCGACTGCTACGAGCTACGATTGATGCATGAATCCAACATTTTATTCAATATTCAAACAATAAATTCAAATCATACCGCCTTCAGCAGTCATGATTTAGAAATTTATTGTCAAACTTTCAAAATATGTAGAATGTAAGAATTGCTGCTAGTAAAGAAACTCAATATTCAATTTTTCTTGACAACAAAAAGAGCCGGAAAGAGATTTTCAAAATTTATGTTAGCAATTTAATAAGATAATCCTTACCTGTATTGTATAAACTGTTATAATTTTGTGCCGTGATCGTAAATTAGTGCCTAACAAGTGTTATCAAGATATTTCCTCCACATGAACATCACAAATAGTTCATTATTGGAATGAGGAGAACCAGGTTTCTGAATCCAGTGTCATATTGAATTCCAGTCCCATGATATCACTGAAGCCTATCTGCAGCACATCCAGTGGGGAATGAAGCTGGTAAAACATTCCAAATATATATCGTTGCGACGTATATTTCCATATGCATGTGATTACCCTTGAGCTCATGAACAATTTCATTCCTTCTTCCCTTTGAACAATTTCCGTGAGTGATGACAGAAACAATTTAATCTAGTATGCTTCGTGTCGGATTTGTTTCCATTATTATGAACAGACCATACAAAACTCTCGATTTTTATGATTTTTCGAAAATGGCAACATTAAAAAATCATTTCCCCGATTCTTTTACCGAAACCTTTCAGCTCTCAACTACGTACACATCCTCATTTCACCTAAAAAATACTACTAACTAATGAACACAGACGCTGCCATTTCGATTTCCATGGCTAATTATTAAAATTGCAATATTCATGTGCCAAGGATGGGTTGATGGAGAACGTCTACAGGATGTCATGGTACCGAAATGGTCGAAGAAAGAGAGGCTGCGTGTTTCTACATGAAATTCGCCATTATTTCCGCCGTTTGCATTTTTCCTTTTTCTGAATCCTTGTAATGGTTTTGTTCTTCGAACAATACGTCAATTTTACAACCGTTTCACGGCTTGCCGTAGGTCATTGAAGCATCGCCGATGAGGGACGAATAAATTACGTCTTTGGATGAAAGTATAGAGAGGCAGGTGTCGAGACCGTTGGATGTCGATGGTATACAGAGTGGCGAAAAAATTATATCACTGTATATTTATGTGATATAGTAAATATCTCAATCTTGTTTAGCCCCATAAGGGGTGAATATTGTTAGGTTTATCGTCGGCAAAAAAAACTCATTGTGTTATTTTCATAAGACAGTTCAGGAAACCGCTACGCGTGGTTCACTATATGAGTGCTTCTTCCGGTGATTTATGGTAGTACCACAACTGTATCAAAAAAAACTTTATTGTGTGATATCAACTAGATACTCTACGAAACCGCTTTCACTAAACAGTAGCTTTTTTAGGTGTGTTATGGTATTACGGTAAGGTAGTACCATAACAGATATGGTTTTTAAAACTTTGATTTCGGTAAAGTTTTTGATAAAACTCGAAAATTCACTGGAAGCTTCATGAAATTTCATTGAATATTTTAAGGATGAAAAACTAAGCTCCTGGCAGAGATATATAGACATATTTGCTCGTTTAAAGAAAGACTAGAAGTATATTCTTTCTCGTAAAATTTGAAGATCAGTAATGAAAGATCACTCAAACGTCTGCCAGCATACTCGGTTTGCAATAAATGACTATCAGCAATAATATTCAAGTATATTCACCTGAAATGTGTTTGTTTTTTTTCTTCATGCTCCAAAGTTGATTGAAGGTGGATAAAGAGTTCGATGATCTGTCACATTCAAGTAAAAGAGATGCATAAACTAATAGATGGTTGTCACAATAAAACTAAACTTGTTGCAGTAACTTGCCGGAACTTTGTGACCATAATGACTGCAAGTGGAAAAACCAAACACTAAAATAACAACATTCTTCTCAATTCCATGACCTTTTTGTGTAATGTTAATCCAGAGTAAAAAGTTTCGTTGACAATGGGTTGAGTGCTGTTCATGAAACATAATGAGGGTGGGTTTTTCTACAAGGTGAGGCCTCTTCGAGAAGCATGAAGTTTGAAAAATCAGTCTTTTTGAATACTATATGGAATTTTGAATTGATATGGTTTGGTTGGATTGTTCAATTTATTAATGAAACACAGCACAAGAAAAATGTGAATTTGAAACATTTTTTCAGGACATAATCTGTACGGACGAGAGCTCATATATTGTCATCTCTGTTTTTCAGTTCGCTCGGTATTGATAAATAACGCTACCGTTTGGTATATTAGACAGACTACCGTTTGATAGGACCTGTGTCCTCATCCACTGCATCAAAATATCGAAGGTTCAGACATATGTGGAGTTTCTGAATGTTTTTTTTCACTAGCACACGATATTCTATGAGGTCAGGTATATGTTTATAGTTCCTTGATATTTATTTAACTCTCTCACTTGAACAAAACAGTTTGATTTTATTTTTACTGACATTTGAAATATTACAGTGACACAGATAAATTTGCGCAATATGGGATTTTTCTAAGAGAGAGATTTTTATAAGAGAGAGGGTACGGAATTGAAATTTGATTTTGATTTTCTCTAGAATTGTTTAAAAATTACTCAGAAAAAAGGTGATAAGTTCAATTTTATACTTCACCAACAAATTTCAACCCAACCGCATGTTTGGAACTATTGATCTACTTCTCTGGCTTCATCTTTTCGCTGCCAATAATAATTTTATCTCCTAGAAATTGATATTTATCACTATTCATTGAAAACGTCTGACTTGCCTTTGAAGCTGATTCCTGATACTTTAAGGCAAGTCTTCCTTCTCGACCGTCCTTTTATGGGAACTCTTCTGTGAACGTTACTGAACAAATTTTCCAAACGATCTGTATGTTTTTCTCTTATCCAATTCCTCACATATGATTCCGTGGTGTTGATGATCCTTGTCTAGCAAGCTCATTATTTTTTTTTGTCAGCATCCAATCGAGAGTCAACCTACCAGAGTCTGTCAGAGACTTTAGTTCTGAATAAATCTTGAATGATGTTACTTTTTAGGATTTATGTTCGCTCTCAGGCATTATCCTATACTTGGTTGAGAAGTCAATAAAAGTGAAAATTTCTCTATCGACTATGGGGACGAGTATTTAAAACAACATCCTTTCATGTATTTCGAGTACAATGGTCAGTCAATGTTGCCCAATAATCGTCCATTAACTACTTACTATTTTCTTCTGTAGAAATCGAGAGAATGAAATCAACAGGAACGATATGTGTATATCACCCTGTGTTCTCGCATCTTGTCGGACTCGTTATAATTATCCGGCGGGACCCATTAACATAGTCGCGCTTAAAAAAACAAGAGGAAAACTAGATAAAGACAATGGCTCGAAGACGGCACAACAAGCGAGCCAAAGAAGATAGAATGATACATACTTACAGGTCGGTCGGTGGTTCTCACGACGACATCGACTCAACTTTTACAACCGGTCTACACGGTCTTTTATTTCCTCAGTGGCCGTGTTTTTGCCACGTTTGCGCTACTCATACCGGAATTCTTACCAATTACCGGTAATTATAGGCGGTTTTTCTTACACGGTGTACACACACGCGGACAGAGAGATACACAAAGGCAAACGATCAGGTGCTTTGACTTGTGCGCAAGCGGTTGTGATTCTGTCATGATCGATACCATCCATCTCGATTCATCTACCGCAACATCATCAATAGCTACCACCAAATAAGATGATGGGACTTCAAAAAGTTGAGATGGGTGGGTAGGAATAGTAAATCTAACAATTATGTTTCTTAAAAGCCCATTTGTTAGGATGATTTTGAATATTGAAGTGAAATCTTCTGCCGCAAATATATCAGAAAATGTACGGAGATAGAGAATATCCATAGCACATCAGAATCAAATTCGATAAATGGAATTGACGACTTTAGTATCAGTGATTTTGGAAACCAGGAATTATATCTATTGATTGGATTATTGACACAGGCCGAATAGAGGTCTAGCTAGTCCAAAATTGTGTTTTTATTTCCCAATTACCAACTACATAATATTTCACTTTATGCCATGCAAGTATAAAGTTCACTTCATGGCCCGGGCAGGCCATAAAGACACAAAACTTTCATGCATTTTAACGTTTTCAGTTAGACAGCGTGTCCCTAGCCACGAATATAATATAATAAAATGAGAATATTAAAATAAAATCGAATTTTGGAGATTTAAAAATATATATATTGTAGATGCAGTAGCTAGTATGGCATGAAATCGTGTACGCATCACGGGTATTAATAGATATCCATGTCCTCGGACGATTTACAAATTCTCATGCCAAAGGCCCTTGACTTGGTAAGATATTTGCCTTGGGGACATAAACATCTACATAAATTACTGTTATGTCCCAAGGTCTTAACGAAGATATTCATATTCAAGGGTAACAATTTACATGGTCCAAATCTTGTAAGCTGTCCGTTATGAGATTTTTGGCCGTATTGCATCCAACGGTTCATTATTCATTTCGAATGCAAAAATTGTTATCATGAATTTCGAATTAGCTTTCGGTCATAATATCAGATAACGCCACTATCTGTATTTCGTTTAGTTTCGATGGCAATGATGTAAATAAGTATTTATTCAATATACAAAACCCATGAAATGTTGCATCGTGTATCGTATGCGAAGAGAATATTCCGAAATTAGTATTTGAGAGGGCGTTAATATCTTATATGGAGACAGTAAGAAAACTCGATACAAATTTGAAATATGTAGAAAAAAATTCAGACCAATCTCTAACCGCCGATTGAACCGAATTTTCCTTATGAGACCATTAACAAAGGGACCCTTGAGGTTAGGAAGGGTTTTACTAATAGTTGTTGAATAATCTCTTAAACAATGGTGTAACCGCTGCAGTGCGTTAACTGACCTTTAATGGTCAATTATAGCTTAATGCTCCGATAAGAAAAAATTGTGCAATCGGCTGTAAGTGTGATATTTCTAATGGGATATTGTTAGGAATGACATAATTATTTTGCATATTGTTGGAATAACGTGGATATGGTTATTTTAATGAGTTGATTTTGATACTATTTAATCATTCTCTACCAGTTGTGGTGTATGTACTGTGGTCTGAAACATTATGCTCAAAATACTCTATGCTTTACCCGCTAATAACGCCCTTGGGCCTAATGGCAGTCATAACGATTCCCGTAACACAGGTATAAACCAACAATCAATTAGAATGTGAAGAAGGCAATATGAGTGGTGGGTTTCAATCATAATCGACTAAAAAGTTTTTATATTTTACAATCTGATTTCAGTTTCCGTGAAAAACTATTCATGTTTACGATCTGTTTCCTCAAACTATGATATGAAAAAATGCATATACACTTCACATATTTGATATCCATCATATAACGAATACGAACAAAACAGTTTCGGGAAAACTAAATTCGTACCGGTAATTGGTATTCTCAATAAGTGTGTATATAAATAACCGGGTATTTTTATACGTTGCGGACAACGAGAATTATTATTTTTGCACCGATATTGTTTTTCATGTGAAATATCAGAATGTTTCAAATGCAGTTGCTGATAAATAGTTTTCCCGGTACAATAAACAAATTGGAGAAGTACATCTGCACGGAGCCGGTTCACTGGTAATAAACTCATGACCACAAGTATCATGAGTTTGGATAATATTATGCTTATCGTCAGACAATGAACCGCACAATCTCCAAAATTCCTTTTATCTGATTTCTGCTGCTTATATTAACTAAGCAAATTTGGTTTTTCAAATAGTTTGGGAAAGTGCTTTTATAATTTTTTTAATCTCTTCTGTTTCGAATGGAATATATCACTAATATAGCCAGAAAATAAAATAATACTTCTTCGTAGTTAACCATGTACTGTGGTGAGTGGCGGTAGATTATTAAAAAAATGATTACCTACTTATGATCTCCCTAGAGCTTGAACTTTCCGGAATTTTTAGTGGAGCTCGCAGGAGAATTAATATGAAAAATACATACCAAAACTATATATTATCGATTATGAGAATCAAACAGAAGATCATATCCGTGTAAAGCAAATCTATGGACATTCATAATCAACAATCAAATGGAATTTTTCGCTAGAAATAAAAATTCGTTTCTGAAATTCCAGCAACTACGTTGACAATGAAATGTCAAGTCAGGGTGATTTTCACTTGTCAGGGTGATTTTCACTTGTCAGGGCGATTTCCACTTATTAGTCGGGTGGTTTTCTAGCAACGCGATAAAATACGAAAGAGACAAAAATTCACAGGAATGAAACTTACTATGAATAACTCGAATGCCATATAAGTAACCAACCACCAGGGAGATTGATGAGAATAACGTGGGTCTTGTTTTTAATTTGATATTTTCAATTATTCTTTTATCTCATTGGGAACTTGCTGGGATCTCTGATGTTGGAAAAGTGTTAACTTTGATCAGTGACCAAAATAGGGCGCTTCTGCATCTTTATTATTTAGCCAGCACAAACAAAAAATAAGGAAACTAATTCAAATTCGCAATCAGCTCTTTTGTAATGATGAAACATCGGTCCAAAATGTTTTGCTTTAGTCTCCGATAAAACATCAACGTCTAATACATTTATTTTACATACTATATTTTGCCGTTTTTTATCGTTTCAACTGGTTCGCTTGAGATAAACTAATAATTTACCAGTTGATTAATTCTGAACTACCATAATTCAAGACCTATTGTAGAATCCGTAATAACTTTGCCGCTTACATTATACATTTTTCGACGGAACAGTAAAACGCTGCTGCCATTAAAAGTGACTCACGTGGTATTTCCCATTAAAGAAGTACTTCCTTCGCACAATGTGAAACACCTGCGTTTATTGAAAAAATTAGAGGAATCGTTAGACAAAAGAAATACGCAGTAAGTTGTGGTTGTAGAAGGATCATGAGTCAGGTGAAACAAACAATGATTGATGTCACACTAATTACGAACTGATTTGTTGTTGTATACACAGTTTCAATTCAATATTTCAACGGTACTTTTATTTTTACCAGAGTGAAATGAGATTTTTCAACGTAAATGAAGTGTTGGAAAATAGTTTATTTCTAAATAACAATAAAATAGATATATAAAGGATGCTTTTCTGGGTATTGAACACGTATGTGTGAAAGGCTATCGATGAAAATGATACATATTTACGAGGGAGAAATTTTTTGTGTTTTGTGCAGAAGTATATACGAAATACAAAAATTTTCGTCCTCTAGGTACATTGATGCGTGCACCCAGCCTGACAATTTCCACATGAAAGTCATAGTGTCCACGTCCACTACTAGCATTTTCTCTATGGATGAATACTGCATATAGATCATATACAGGCAAAATATACTTCTTAACCTATCGCATGTACACTCGTGTCTAACCCTTCTGAAGGAACGTCTATCGCAACATTTAATTTCCTTCTCTATTCCTGCTTATCTGGGAGAAATGTTGATGAGTTAATAAGACGTTGGGAAATTTGTTGAAATTTAAGTGATAATAATTGGTTGTGCAGTTTATAGGGACAAATGAATGAAACGGGACGTCAATATACCAATATAAATTTAACATATTTTGAATGATAGAATGGGTATTTTGGCAGACTTATGTATGATTGTGTCGTTGGATGTGAGAACTATATGAAAATTGAATATTCAAAATATTTTGAAATCAAGAAAAAAATGTTTTCAACTAATTTTATAATTTCAGAGAAGACGGACAGACATTTGGGATGTATCTGATGATTGAGGAATTGAAAAAGGAAGATTTCGGAACGTACGTTTGCACCATCAGCAAACCCGGAAACACGATAGAGAGATTTGTTTGGGTCACAGAAAAAGGTAAACATTTATCTTCTTCATATTTGTTGTTATCCAGATTTCCCAAAGTATGTCAATATTCAAGTACTATGAAGGGTCTTTATTCACTAGCAACTTATGCTGATGTACAAAGAATGATGAAAAACATACAATAATTATTCAATTGATATTCACAAGTATCAAATAATATTGGATTTGAAGTGAACATCCAAACTGTCTACTAAGTGCAACACTCTTGATATCACTGTATACGGTGCGGTGGTAGAAGGCTGTTCAACATCAATGCCTTTCAAAGTGTTATTTTTAAACACAGGTGCCGCCCTCTTGTGCGGATGAAATCAGTTAATATCATTGAGTATTAAATCGATCAGTGATGCGTACCAGTTGGTAGACCAACTAATATTGGTCAGTTGTAGAAACTCTCATTGTTAATCAACTGACCGAGTTGTCAAGCAATGAACGATCCAATTGGCTAATGACAAAATGGTTGAGGCTTTCGCGGCCGAGGTTATTAGTATAACTACTGCTCTTCGGGCTTGAAGGCCGTCGTACTTTGGAATTTCTTCCTGACGTTTCGCTAGTGCGAGTGGCCAGCTTCTTCAGAGGCTTATTCATCTCCGATGACTAAACAGTTCGATTTCTCAAGGCGTATTTATATTGATGCAGGTAGTCTGGAGTGTTAATTACTTCTGTCGGGTTCGGGGAATAATCATCATTATTAGTTGCCGCACTACCTGCTGTGATTTCATTAGTTATTCTTGATTTCTTTAGAATCGGATTCCAAATTCTGTTTAGAGTCAACGTTTCTTCCTTTCTGTTAAAATTGTCCGCATGTTTTTGGATCTCTATTGCCTCCCGTACCAGTCGGCTATGGTAACCCTGGTTGGGGGCAATCAGTGTTGCATTTTCGAACAGAATCTTGACCACAAGACTCTGTTCGAAAATGCAACACTGATTGCCCCCAACCAGGGTTACCATAGCCGACTGGTACGGGAGGCAATAGAGATCCAAAAACATGCGGACAATTTTAACAGAAAGGAAGAAACGTTGACTCTAAACAGAATTTGGAATCCGATTCTAAAGAAATCAAGAATAACTAATGAAATCACAGCAGGTAGTGCGGCAACTAATAATGATGATTATTCCCCGAACCCGACAGAAGTAATTAACACTCCAGACTACCTGCATCAATATAAATACGCCTTGAGAAATCGAACTGTTTAGTCATCGGAGATGAATAAGCCTCTGAAGAAGCTGGCCACTCGCGCTAGCGAAACGTCAGGAAGAAATTCCAAAGTACGACGGCCTTCAAGCCCGAAGAGCAGTAGTTATACCAATTGGCTAATGTCTAACAACTGAACTGAGTTCATCTGAACCGCAGTTCACAGGAGTTATTACAATGTCCCTATGGGTAGAATCAAATATCCAGATAGATCGCCTAGATATGGTTCAACTTAGAGCTTTCAAGAAAAGGAGACCAAGAGGTGGTCTCATGAAGTCTATAAATGGACTAGCGGCTACTACTAGGAGACTCAGAGCAGGGCTTTCCAAGAAATTGGAAAAAAATATGTAACAGGCTGCAAAGGAAATTCATACCTAACAGTGCTGTGTTTCGATGAAACAGTCTGCAGGGAGGTACCGTTGCAGCACCTGGCATCAATCAGTTCAAGAAGAGAGTTGACAGTGAATTTATTGATTGAAATCTAGTACTAGTCCACTACATCCTGAATTTCAATTTTGAATGATGATTGTGTTAGTTAATGATTTTTGAGATGTTAATTTTTGTGTGAAAGGATACCAAAAACAAAAAATTAGCTCATAGTCATTATTGCCGCTAATCCACTCATCGTCAGTCGATGATCCTCGCCTGTTCACCTCCGACACATTTTACCTAGACTCTTTCGTTTCCAGTCGTCGACGAAGTGGAATACCTGAACCCGAACCCGGTGCCCATCGCCAAGATGATCCTCGTCATGTCCGCCGTGCTATTCTCCGGGCTAGCGCTCGCCGTGCTCTACCTCAAGTTCGGGCTGGAGGCGCGCGTGCGCGCCAAGGACGCGTTCGCGCCCTCCGAGGACGGCGACGGCAAGGAGCACGACGCGATTATCGTGTTCGCGCCGCAGGACTCTGAGGTGGCGGTGGGCGTGCTGGCGCCCACTCTGGAAGAGCGGTACGGCTACAAGTGCGTCGCCAAGGAGTTGACCAGTGGCGTCAGCATGTGTGAGTATATAATAATAACGATAATGTTCATTAAACATAGAAGGATATGTATGATTTTTATCAATCATTTACATCTTTATAACATACAAAAAAAATTATAAATATGAAAATACTCAAATTATTGTTCACAGGACATGTTCCGTGTTTGTTGACTTTGAGCGTGTCAGTTGCTCATACATATTTTCCATATGTACATCGAATCCCTTCATATTTATCGAATATTTACAAAAAGTAAATAAACTTATCATACGTGATTGAACCCCAATATTATAATATTATTATATACATTATTATGATATAGACGTGAAATAGAAGGAATCTATGTTATGGAGTAAAATATGTCATTCAACATAATACAAAGCAGTTTTCTTCGAATTTTTTTGGTTCCCAACTTATCACAATCTGAAAAAATCCAGACTTAAAATTCGACGCACCAGGGTTTTATGCATCTTGGTAAACACATTTCACCGATCGAAGACAATTGTTGAAAGGACAAGCATGTCCATAACCCACCAAACTCCAACTGAGAAAGTATTATAGTAAAAAAGCGAACAATTGTCAGTTTTCTTCTTTTAGCTTTTTTTGAGTATTCCAATTTACCACAAACCGCGGTGTTCTTTGAACATTACAGGGTTTCCCTTTGGTGTGGATTTGTATACTTATAAAAAAATGTTCTTGAATCTACAGAGTGGTCCAACAAAAATTATTTCAAATGGGAAGGGAGGTCGAGTGATACCAACCGCATTTTTTACACACGGAAAGATGCATCGCGAAAGTTCTAGAAATGTCGATGCCCATTCGAATACGGAAAATTACAGAACCATGGACCTTAATATATCGGACGGGGAGCGGTACGACTTAGTTGATTACAGATAGCGATCAAGTTTATAAATAGGCGAACAATAATAGTTATTTTGGTTATTTATTGACTCAGTGAATCAGTTGTTTAGTGATTTGTTGAATTATTTGCACTACAGTTGTTGGAGTTTGCCATACCAATTGGTCCAATTGTCACTTATTTTCGATCCCAGGGTGAAATCTTTACAATTGAATACTTCAAACTGGAAGAGTGACAGTGTAAAAAAATCTACCTAACAATACACTTACAATACAATACAGTTACAATACAATATATAAGTTTAGTATTTGAATTGACATTTACTCACAACAGTGCACAGCGAGTCTTTTTCCTGTGTCATTTCTGGTGAATATATGCGTTTTAATGAACTGCAAATAGCTCGCTTGATAGTTTTTCTAAAGTCGTCAAATTATCAGAATCGAGTGTTAGTCCTTCTGATAATACATGAAAACAAATTAATTCCACCTAATTTTTCTTATTATTTTGAATTGCTAAATCCCAGAAGTATTTGTGAGATTTGCTTTCATAATTTAGTTATAATGAAATCAACTGAGCAAGCAGCTATCACATATTTGTCATTAGACAATTAGAATGAATCATAGGCAACTACGAAAGTTATTACCGGAATAAATTGTTTTTTCCTACCGTTGAGTGATTAGTGAGGCACTTAGAAATTTTGAAGGCGGGAGGGGGAATCACTCTCCGAGGTCATCACTTAAGTTGCACTCTGTGTGCTCTATATGGTGATCGTTGTGATGAAATATTTAAATGGCTTGTAGCTTGAAAATCTCGTAGTAGATATCATCACCATTTGGTTCTTCAATTCTCCCATTATTTTCACAGAGTTCAGTGGTTTGGCCTCAAGTTACCCTAGCGCTTGCGTCGCTTATCGGTAGCACAATTGGGGCACCGCTGCCATTGAGAATTCAAAGACTTCCACTATGATAGAATAAATAAAATAAAACAGTTCAGAATTTCGATACTGGCTTTTCAAGGTTTTCCATGAATTATTGTTGACCAGAAATGAATAAGTTGGTTGACACTAGGGGAAATATGTTTCAGTATAGTCATTCTCGCCCTGTTTCGAATTATCGGTCTTTTGAAAAAACAAACCACAATTTTGATGACTTGGAACATACTCTAAGATGCTTGAAAACCCTTGTGCACCCACTGATTCGGTATTGTTCAGAATTTCTTGTCGAAAAACAATTGAGGAGTATTGTAGTTTCCTATTTTTTCAATAGGAGGCTTCACATTAGCATTCTCGAAAATCTGACAATGTTGGTTTCAGATTGACATAGGTTTGATGTTGATTTTGACTATTTGTCTCAATTCTCAGTGATATTAATTTATTCAAAACTACTTGAAACTGAATTTTTTTCGCATTGTACGGTGATCAATCAGTGTTAACGACTACGCGCTAGAGTGTTTTGTAACAGATAATTTTCAAGATGTGTAGATTTCGAATTTTGGGCGGACAGTCGAAATCTATAGATCAAGCTATTCGCCTTTATTCAGTACCCAAGGAAAGTACAAAATAAATCACCCCAAAGAATAGCACGAATATAATGTTTCAGTTAGGCTCATTTGTATGTTAGACATTTGAATCTACTAGCAAATTCTCTTAACATGCTTCAAGGTTGATAAAATCACAAGTCATTCAAACGAAAATGAAATATTGGTAGACATGTTGGTAACGCCAGATTTTCACGTTATATACGCATATTTTGAAACTCTCATTCCGTTGTCGTGTCACATAGTAAACAGTGATCGAATATTCGCTTGCATATTCCTGTCTAATGGAAATTGAGCCTCATATGATATAAGATGGAGCGTCATCTACAATAGCATCCTGAAGTATTAATTTAATGATCTCATAAATCAAGCAATCGGTTTTCGTCAAGTTTATCCCAAAATTTTACAGTTATAAGTGAATACACCAGGGTTTTTAGGAATCTCAATATAGACACTGGCAGACGTCTTGTGATTGACTTCCGCTACGTTACGCTTAAGATGCCTGAAAACCCTGGTGTGTTTACTTATACCTAACATGTCTAGAAGGATGGTGCTGGGACCGATGCGATATTGTTTAGAATTTTATGGCGACACTTTTCTGTCATTAGTGTCATTTTTACGTATCGTGGTGTGTTTCTCAATTTCATCGCTAGTTGACGCTAATTAGAAGTGCATAGTCAACCGATCGATCGACAAACTATATTCTTTGATTCGAGAAGTCAACAAAATGAGCAAAATCTAATGTCATACTCAAAAAACAAAATCGAATGAAAGGAACACAATTATAGGGAATTTGGCCAGTATTCTGAACAAATGATATAGGTTGTTGATCAGTCAGCGTCCAAAAGTAAAAGTATAGCCAGCCGTCAGGTCGGCCGTTTATACATTTCCTGGATTGCTCGATTTATGGTGGATAATTGAGCTTTTGGAGGTTTCCGTACAATATGTACAGATTTCGCCAACACGTTCTTGTCAGTCTTGTCTGAAGCTAAATTTGTACTAAGTGAAAATGTGCAGTCGGGTTTTTCCACTTTCATTTGATTGGCTAGTGAGAAGAGATCGCAACCTAAAGGATAATGGGTGGACAATGAGATACCAGTAACGTTTCGATATTTAAAAGCAATGAAATCAACAAATAAACACGTTAAAAACATCGTACACATCAAAATTTCAAAGTGACATGACAATTAACTTGACACTTGTCATCAAATTTGAAAAATGGGAACATAACGCCCTCTACCGAAAAAATAGGGGAAACCTTCAAAAGCGTCGATTGTTTTTTTTTTCGCCACAAAAATCTAAATAAAATCTAATCAGTTGAATTCCAAGATTTCTATGCATCTTAGTTACGCTATAATCTATGGGAAATTGTCAGTCAGTTATTCTAACAACTGTCATCTCGAGAGTGACGAAAGTGAAATACTGAAGGATGCGAAACTGATAAAAATCTTGGTTGTGCGTCGTTTCGTTTCTACTATATTCATGAGAAATCAGTGTTATTTGGAACGAGGTTTCCTCAAAGGAACCACCTAATCAATTTCTATATTTTTCCAAAATAATAGTTGAATCTTTTTGTAGAGCAATTACCCTAACACCAAACTGATATTATATGCAATCGACGAGCGTTTTGCTAAGAAGGTTAGCATTTTCAGAAAAAAAAAATTGTTTTTCTTCACAGAAAGTTTAAACTCTTTCACCAAAGATTCCAATCTCATCGTCGTTTAAGATATTATAAGTTGCAAGGAGACTGTCACTAGGAATAAGTAGGTAGTGGTTTCAAGACTACCACCTGCTTCACCATACTGTAATTTTTCTCTTCTTTTTTTCACATGATTTTATTCTTTTCATTCCAGGGTATACGAATTTGAAAGAGGACGCCCAGAAATGCCGGCGCATCATCGCCGTGCTGTCGCCCACCCTACTGAGCGAGAACTGGGAGTGTAGCCACCTTCTCGAGGCGCTGAAACAGCTGCAGTCGCTTGGCCCTCGACTGATCTGCGTATCTCTGAAGGAGCTGCCCAAGAACGAGAACGAGGTGAAGAACTCGCAGGGCGAAACCCTCGGCGCAATCGCTCGTTCCTTGGGCATCATTTTGTGGGAGAGGAAGCAGGATCAGCGCTTCTGGTATTCCCTGCGGCTGAGAATGCCCCCGAAAAAGAGCGCGCAGGTCGGGGATTCGACAAGACTGACGGTCGGCGGTCAAGACTGCCTCGACAATTTGGTGTGATTCCGTCCGAAGCGAACGATACGTTGAGTGTAAATATTTATTGTTTGCTTGTTTATTTTTTTTTTGGAGCGTGGTAGTCGATTGCAACACCCTATGAAAATGAAAACGTTAGAATCACTCGATCTAATTGTTCTGAGACGGCTTCTCTCGTACCTCCACTCATATATCCAGAAGCATGCCCAGCTTTTCAATGGCTGGTGAAATTGGAGGTCAAACGACAGAACTCTGAGTTCTATGGGTCAAACAAACGAGGCACTATATGGAGTTACTCATTTTGTTGAATTTGCATGAAAACATAGTGTTTCAACCGTCGAAGCTTCGAAAAATAAATCAAGAAAAACGAAGTTTACCAATTTTATATCAAATCAAAAATATTCAGCTGACGGCTGACATGACCTCCAACTTATCTACCGCCCGGTTCTACGAGCTTTCCAGAACACTTGCCATCAGTTCAGTTTATTAGTCACTTGGATAGAGGCCGTCAAAATGAGCAATTCATCAGCAACAATAAAAGAAATATTATCATGCTGGAACCTTAGGTCGCTTGAAGAACGATTCTAATTATTTGAACTTCTTTAGGGTGAATGTGACTTGAAAAAGAATTTTTCGTGATATGTTTTTTGTACGCGGAATTTATTGGACTATTCCGACGGAGTATGATGATCGTTCGTTTTGGGTGTGCTCCTGTTGTTTTTTCATCCAGGGGGTTACGCTCTGTATGTAATATTGGGAAGTTTAAGAAAGAAAAAGAGTGAGAAGTCGAATGTGATAGAAATATCTTTTGCTGAGTTCCGTTTTGATTTTCAGTTGAAACCATGTCCTTGTTATGACGGGTTGAAGAATGATTATGGAATGGCATCAGATGCATTTCAAACATAAGATAATAATTATAAATCGAGCCAATGTATATTTGAAAATATTTTGTATTTTTTTATTGCTTATTTCCACTATACCTACTGTCACATTGGAGTAACGGTAGTTTAGAATATGTAAAGAACATTATTATTACTTGAATGGATATTGTATAAAATTTACAAAAATGTATTCTGTCTGATTCCTGCATTTCTATTGTTTTATTGATGGATGTATCTAACCTTTATTTAAGTTGTAACAAGTGAAATACTTCGAACAAAAACAACAAGTAATAAAGAATTATATAGTTGACAAATGTATTTTTTCCTTTGACCAATCAACGTTCCAGACGAATACGAGTTCTTTATGTACTAAGGGTATAAAGTTGATATTCATGCCCTGAGGGAGACCATCTCAAGTATACATCATTCATATCTTTTGTGCATATTAGTTTGTTATTGCATCAATAGTTATCTAGAAAATCGAAAACTATGTGTCAAGATAGGTGACTATATTAGTTCAGAAAAAAAATTGAATTATGGAGTTCCACAAGGAACAGTTCTAGGTCCTGTGTTATTTAACATATTCCTGAATGACATTTTTTATGTGAAAACAAGAGGTTCCATACACAGTTTTGCAGATGATACTGTTATAATCTATATATCAAACACATGGCAATCTCTTAAAATACTCCTACAAAATGACTTTGAAAATATAAAACAATGGTTCGACAATAACTTATTGACTCTCAATTTCGAGAAATCACATTATCTCCCCTTTACTTCTTATAGAAATCATCTACCTTATCTTGGACGTATTAAAATAAATGACTCATATATAAAAGAAGTCGACCATATCAAATATTTAGGCATCATAGACAGGCATTTGAAATGGAATTTCCAAATTGACTATCTAATAAAAAAATTACGCCCTCTATTGCCAAAATTCAAATTTCTTGATAATATTCTTAGTAAAAAACATGGAAATGATTTATTTTTCTTTATTTCAATCTCAAATAAATTATGGTATACTGTCATGGGGGGCAGTTAATCAGAATTATCTGGAAAATTTACAAAAATGGTTCTTAAAAATCATGTATGGTAAAAATATTCGATATTCCTCCAATAAATTATTTTGTGAAAGTGAAAAAATGGGTATCAGACAATTATTTTGTCTTAATATAATAACTTACATATTTTCTCATAAAAACTGCTGTAAGTATAATAAACATTTATATAATACTTACACGAAATAAAAACAAAATTACTGCTAAAAATAAAATTTCCAAAGCCAAATCACAAAAAAACTTTTTATATTTAGCATCATTTATTTACGATAAATTACCAAATTCGATTAAAGTAACAAAGTCAAAATATTCTTTAAAAAAACTGGTGAAAAAATGGATCCTTGAAACTCCCAGATTATTTTTCCAGAATCTTATAGAATTGAAATTTTCCATGTGACTGCCAGTGTGCTGATTATACTGTCATTTTCATTTATTGTTCAAATGTTATTATATTATTAAATCATTCATTTTTAATCCATAATAATTATTCAATAAAATATCTAATCTTACAACAAGTGCAATAACTTCGTAAGGTTTAAATATTTATTCACATATTATTATATTTTAAAATTGTAATATTGAGATTCATTGTGAATAAATTGTTATTATTATTATTATAGTAAAAAAAAAGATTCAAAATTTCATTCGATATCAACTATAGATACTATGGTTACTAGGGAGACATGGTAAGTATTGGAAGTTGAACATGCATATACCAGGCTATCTTGCTTGAGGAAGGTTTTATATCGCGAAACACGTGTTTCGTGAACCCATTGTTGGTGAAAATCGTTAGGGAAACTATAGTATTTTGTATTCAGGTCTAATCCATTAGCGTGCAAGCGCTACTCCTATCGTGACCATGCACAGATTTGTCTAGAAATTTTGCATGGATTATCGCCCATAAACACACATACTTCTCTTGAGATTTTGGCCAGAGTAGTTCAAGCGTATGTCTTTGGCATATTTCAGCTTGTCAGGGGCGAAACCTTTCATTACCACTAACATAAAGACATGTCCATGAATTCAATCATATCAGCCAATGCACTGTCTGCAGACATTTCTGTACGATTAGGCTGGACTAATCTATTTCTTTGACTAATTTTTTATTCTGCAGAAAGATCATCTGCAAAAAATGTACGCAGAGTACTTACTTCACGTAATAACCAGAGTTTGCATTGGTAAACTCAACAACAATAATTACAGGGCGTAATGCTTGGAAGTATAGTGTGTTCTAATGAACAAAAATTCTGTTTCCATTTTTTTATGTCCGTGTGAGCTGTCAACTCATTCACAAAGTCTAGATAAAACTTGAAGGTGATTAATGCAATATTAAACGTGGAAAAAATAATTGGTTAATATTCTCAACTTTGTCACCTCAAGTCCTGCTAACCCTAAAGTCTTGAATGGGATTAGGGTTCATGTGAGACCACATTTTGAAGGTCATCAAATTCTCTTTCCGATGCTTTTAGTCTTTTAAACTTGATGCAGTAGTTCGCGAGATATTGAGTTTAGCTGAGAATCCAAAGTTACTCTTTTTTCACTTTCATCAGTATTTATCATCGTGTAGGTAGTACAGATTTTATCTAAGACCAAGAGCATTGAACTTGAAATTGTTAGAAGATACTGTCGATTCCGCATTGACAGAAAATTTTGAAAATAATGACCGTTGCAGTGCGAATTACTTGAAATTTCAGCAAGATGGGGCATGTCACCACTATCTCCTTGCGGTTCATCAGTATCTAAATGAGAGATAGATTGGCTGAAGAGGAGCAGTGAAGTGGCCCACAAGGTCACCAGGTTCAAGCCCGTTGGATTTTTAGAATAGAGTATCTTTATTTGACTATATTATACACACAGCTGTATATTCATAGCATGTCACAAAAAAAAGAAATTGTATATGGTTAAAAATTGGGATAAAAATAACATTGCAAACAGTAATTCAAATAAGGAGTTAGTATAAGTAGAACAGTTTAAATCAGTCAACACAAAAATTATTAGGTTTGGTGAGAAGTCGAACCACCTCTTTCCACATTTTTCAGATATTCTTCTAGAGCAGAAAGAATTGTCCAATAGAAATGATTTTATAACTTCTTTAAAGCAGTACATGTTTAAAATCTTCAATGATTCAGGTAGTATGTTGTAGAGATGGTAATTCAAAGAATTATTCATGGACTTTGTGAGTCTGTATCTAGGTACTCTGATTTTATGTGATTATCTTGTATCATGTTCATGAATATCAGATTAAATAATTAGGTTTGGCAACTTCTCATGGACCTCAGTCAAAGTACTCAGAATGAATAAGGATGGGAGGGTCAATATTTTCAGTGCTTTCAGTCTGCAGGTGTCACGATATTTGACATTTGCCAGGATTCTGATAGCCTTCTTTCGTTTCCTAAATACAGTTGGGGCTTCCGAGGATTTACCCCAGAGTAGTATACCGTAATCTAGGTGGGACTGGAATTGCGAGAAATAAACCGTTCTCAGTGTACTAATATTTGTAATATGCCTCAACTGGCGAATGCTGAGTAGTGAGCTAGATGACTCCTGATTTAAGATTTCAATGTGACTTGACCAGTTGAGTTTATGATCGATAGACCTAATAGTTTGACGTTGAGGTTTTCATGGTTAAATGTGTTGTTAGTAAATGTCAATCTTTGAGTTTTATCATTGTTTAATTTGAGTTTTTCTGTGTGGTCATTTGAAGAGTTTCATTTACAAAACTCAACCAGATTCTTTGAATGATTTAAGACAACAGATCATTGATGAATGTCGGAATATTACACCTGCAATGCTTCACGTCTGCAATCGTTTTGAATAAAACTTCTATTAATCTGTGGAAGCAGGAGGCCAACATTTTGAACACTTGTTGAAATGAAACGTGAAATAGAAGCATTTTCAATTTTATTTTTTTGAAACACCCCTGCCCCTTCTACGTATCGAACACTTCGTTTTTTCTGATACAATGGCCATGAAAACAATAATTCTTACAATTCAAGTTGTGAGTTGATACGAATTATTGTCAATGTTGACTTGTTAGTATATTAACTATGATTTCTCGAGAACAACAATGGCAGAATGACTTTTCAGCTGGTTGCATATTACAAAATCTAGACAAAACTTGAAGGTGATTAATCCAATATCAAACGAAAAAAATAATCGGTCAATCATTTGATAGGATATGTTACAACGCAGAATGACGAAGAGCATAATAGAGTCTCCGACAGTTTGCAAATATATACTATTTTCAATTTTATAATTTTGAATATCTGCAATCTTCTGTCAATGGATATTTTCCAATGAGTTTCTTGTAAAAAATAAAAACAACATTTTATACAGTAAGGTCCACTGAGTGTACAACAAATGTATTTTTTTCTTCATAGGTGCATAATATCAATGCCGCTGAAAGTTAGTGCTTGTTTGTTCATTAACCATATTAGATGCACTATGAAAGCACTTAGTCAAATAGCATACTGTCAAAAAATATTAAGTCCATTTGTACCTCTATTTCGAGAAATACAAATTATCACTTAATTATTGTTTACACTGGGAAGTTATCCTCCAATTCCAAGTCATGGCCTCCCATTCACATGTGTTGAAAAATATTGAACAACTAACAAATGAAATATTGTTTCAGTATTCTGATTAAATACACATTCAAAGTGAGCAAGACGGATTGAAATTTCGCAAATATTTTTCAACAGGGCAAAAAACTTATGATAATGTGCATAGGAGAAAACTCTGAATAGATGTATAAATTTGGTATTAATAGATATTGATGAAACATACTGAAACAATCGCGTATAGCTATGGAAAGAACATATGGGCGCTTAAAGAACATGTAGTTTGACGATTTGCTTGTCAATAAAAAAAATAAAATTTTATGAATACCAGGTGAAAAAATATTTATGTTCTCATTTCGCAAATGGTTTTATGATATCTAGAAGCTTTTGGTAGATAAGTTATTAGTAGTTTCCAGACTGGAAAGATTATGAATCAACAACATTATTCTGCTACCTTTCTATGGGTTTCCAAAGTTCTTTGTGAAGCAAAGCCCCAAAATGGGAGATCATCAAATGAAGATGGGGGTAAATGAGAAAAGAAGTAAATATTTTTCTAACAGATAATGGGAATATACAGCATAATTGTGTGTGAAAGCCTAATAGTGGAATGATTTTTGTTTTTATTTTGTCTAAATATGCTTTCCAGTTCAAAGTTTTATCAATAAACTGGGTGACCTGGAACACAGTATTCTCGATATTATTTATGGATGTTTCACATTCAGTTCTTGATTTGATGTCATGAGTATACAATTGAGAAAGTATCAAACCATATATAACACTTCCAGCTTGATCAACTCCCATATTTCAATTTGAACCTTCAATTTTTTCTTGGAAATTTCGATTCGGTCTAGAATTACCTTTCCAATGATATATCACAATCATATTTTTAATCCACAATCTGCTGATATAATTGGATTTCATCAGAAAAAAATACTTCTTTATGCTTGTAACGGAGCATTTTCATTAAAGTATGATATGGAAGATTGAACATTATCATGTAAGTACAGCTCATCCACTTCAACTTGGCTTGGTAATTGGTTCCACCCTCCGGTTGCGCAATAAACTGACAGTAGGTTTCAAATGACTGCTTGTCCCACACTGGAAAATACGTCATCATTTCTGTACCAAGATGAAATGGACAAGCTGTAAAAATAATACATTCTAATTTTGTTAGAAACTCCATTACAAATTGACATACAAAACAAACAACCAACTGCAAAAATTCTTATGTTAGTATAAAAGAGTGACTTTATGTTAAACAACGAAAAAA
Source organism: Zygogramma bicolorata (assembly GCA_032362365.1). Classification (NCBI taxonomy): domain Eukaryota; kingdom Metazoa; phylum Arthropoda; class Insecta; order Coleoptera; family Chrysomelidae; genus Zygogramma; species Zygogramma bicolorata. The sequence continues at coordinate 167,304 of JAVJAQ010005718.1, forward strand.
AAATCGATTGTAAAAAAGCTAGCCTGCACAGTGAATTTTGTGTGGAAAGTTTGGCCATGAATGATGGAACTCTCATATTATACATTCTTCCATAGCATACTGATGAAAAAGCTCTGTTACGAGAGGAATACAAAATAGTAATTTACGTAACAAGTCCGGAAAAAACTGTTTTCGGTCGTGTTGCGTACACTATTTTTTCGGCAACCGTCCTACTTCCCGGAAGCTTTTTCTTTGAGAAAGTAGCATTTTCCCGGCCTAGTTCGGAAAGTACGGTTGCCGAAAACTACTTTTTCAAATTAACTCTTAATAATATCAGCGGATTGTGGATTAGAAGTATGATTCTGGTATATCTTTAGAAATGTATTTCTATATCGAATTGTAACAACAAGAAAAAAAATAGATTCCATTTGAGAAATGAAAGTTGTATGCACTTTCTGTCAAAGCGTAAGTTTCATTATGGTTTGATACTTGCTAAATTGTACGCTCATGATATCAAATCGAAGTACCGAATGCAAAACATCCATAAAAAATAACGACAAAGATACAGAAGAATAAATTGGTTCCTGATCACCCGGTATAGACATTTTCACAATTAATCACAAAAAAAAATTATCCAGATTGCAACGTAATACTCTGCAAAAGAGATACAGGAGATAACTACCTGTTATTCTATAAAATATGCTTTTTCATGGAAGAAAAAAAAAGTGAGATAAAAAATTTATTGAAACAATATTAAGAATACAATATTGAAGCAATGACTAGGAGATTGTACAATGAGAATAACAAATCAAAGTATATAAAAATACAAAAAACAATTGAAGGACTTATCATGTCTTTTTAAATCAATCGAGTAGAAAATTGGAGACGTCTAGGCGCGGGTTTCACCAAATAAATTGACAGTACCATGAAGTTCTTGCTATTTTTCAGAATGATGTCCTAAAAAGAGCCTATTTGTTGGTGGAACGTGCACCAAAATAAGATACTGTCATTTTGGTGTCGAGAAATTCAATAGAAAATCAATACGAGAGCTGATGAAGTACTTGGTTTGAAGATAGAAAATTTGCAGTATTTTTGAATTGATTTGTTTCAAAACTGGAGCTGGAGGCTCGGTCCAAAATAGTGATAGTATAATTATGTGTCGTTTTCGTGGTAAAAATTCAGAAAATAATCCTACACTAGGGATCTAATAATTTACAGGTAATCCCAATAACCATAGCCAAATTGTATCCGAAAATTTCTCATGAAATTGAATCATTTTGTGACAGAAGTTCAACTGAAACATCTTTTTCTGAATAATAATCTCATTTTTAAAATAGTTGATAAAAGTTCGGGATGATTTTCAAAAAGATAGAGAAATCTCCTTTTTTCCACTGACTTAAAATAGACCGAATTCTACTAATTCTGAATGAAAAATAATTAGTTTTTCAAGTCTCTAATATTTTTATTCATCATAAAAAATGTGAAACCTGTTTCCTTGAATGTCTGTGGAAACTAGTAAAAGGGTCCCAAAAATATCTGCATAAATAAATCGATAATGTAGCATTAAGAAGTGAAACATTATACAGATTGAGCAAGGAGAAATGTATTGAAATTGAAATAAATATATGTCTGAATATTCAGAACTGATTTATGTAATGACAAAAAAATATCTTTCAGTTTTGGTACCTTCTTACAAAACGAATGATCCTTAAAATTTCACTGATTGCAATTATGTATACATATAAATTAGTTATGAAAAAGGATCCTCAGATTAAAGTCGCTGAGGTAAATGGAAAAAATACCTGTAGAATGATTACCGGAGAAAAATTGATGAAATTTTTTTGGTATATCAGTATATCATATATTATGAAGGCAAGAACAAATATAAAAAGTATTCAGGATGAGTCACACTCATATACTGTACCCTGAGATTCTGAGATATTTGCAAATAAAATGACTTCCTAATACATATTAATATAAAATATGCTTATATAATATCAACATATTCAAATAATTCAATTACTTATTCGAATTTCAAATTGAAACAACTTGCATTTGGAGGTTTTTGTAGCAGGAGAAACTGTTAGCACTCAATCAAACGTGTGCCGAGGACCAATATTTTCAGTTTGGCGCCAAGACAGCTTTGTTCAATAGTTTCAGTTTTACACCAACTCAACGTCCAATCATATTAATGACATAACAATATTAATTTGTGTGAAATCATCTAATTTTAGGATAAGATCAGACTGTGAAATTGGGCCCATCGAGTAACAGTCATGAAATGTTGAAAAGTAAGTAAGTACTCACGAAAATCACTGCGTCTGGGCAGAATATGTAGTCTGATTCAAAAAAAATCCACTTCAAATTTTTGAAATGGCGCAATAACATATGTGATAGATCGTTTGAAAGGCTCAATGAAGAGAAACATTTTCCTAGGACTTGAGATTATTCAAATTTAACCACAAATACTTATTTCTGAAACGAACATAAATATTGATAATTTTTAAACCTATAACTGATGGAATAAATAAATATAAAATATTTAGGTATAATTATTGACCAACATCTCCAAAGAAATATACAAATGACCCAAATGGAATCAAATACAATATGTATCACTACGAAATTAGACATAAAGACAATATAACATTGACAAGGAAAGCACAAAAAACAATTGGCCAGAAAATTAGGTATATATGTATATATTCACTTTTTTAAATCTTAATGACCTTTCATCACAGAAATTCAAAAACATTACATTGTTTGTATCCTACAAAAAAGACTCGCAGAAAAATGCTTCATGAAATATAAAATTTTTGATTCTGAAATCACTAATAAGAAGTGAAAGTAGAATATTTCGAAGCCATACACATACACACCCTAATTTTTTCTTCAAGTAAGTATTAGGTATACAATTTCTGAAGTATAGATTGAAATGTTTTGATAGGTACATGTTCTGTTAATTTCAAATTAGTTCCTTTCTTTCAATGGAAATTTCAGTTTCAAATGATATACTAGTACATGCACACCCCAGATTTGGAATTAGGCAATTAAGGTAGGTATATAGTTTTTGTATAGGTTCACCTTGATTTTAGGAAAATATTCTTCTTGTACATGCACACCCCAGATTTGGAATAAGGCAATTAAGGTATATAGTTTTTGTATAGGTTCACCTAAATTTCAGGAAAATATTCTTCTTGATAAGACCTTATGAAATATGTATCATTCATGATATATATTTCTTCTCGCTTCTCCCAGTCACAAAATAGAAATTATAACTTCTATGAAAGCAGTAAAATGCATAAAAAAATACAAACACTTTCTGTTGATAGGTACATGTATATCATCCAAAGAAGTTCGACTCATTCATTAAAAGGGAGGACAAAAAAGCTGTTTCAGATGGGCTTTTTCTTCCTTTTTGTGAATGAGTCAAAGTTCTTTGGATGATATACATGTACCTTCAACAGAAATTGTTTGTAATTTTTTTTATTTTACTTCTTTCATAAAAGTTGTAATTTAAATTTTTTGATTGGGAGAAGAAAAAAGACAAAAAATATAATTCATCAAATGGTATATTGACATTAAACATGTTGAAGTGGAAACATTTCTTTGGTCTGCCCTGTAAGAAAATTTCACACAGAGGTCTTTATAGCTATGAGTACTAACTTTCAAATAAAAATTCACTCTGTTACTTGATAGGCCCAAATTTCTGCAGTCCACTCTTAGACTATTTGTCAGTAGCTGGCTAAGCAACATTGTTGAAAAAACTGGCATTTACTCATTAGTGACAATTGCATATATTGATAGTTTTTTCAAAAAGAATAGGTAATGAAATTAATACCTTATATATTGCCTCTTCTTGAAAATATCATCTTTTAGTTTACTGCAAATTCTTATATAAGTCTGATCGAAATGAGCAGTAAGGATAATATTTTTCCCTGGCCACAAGCACCAACATTTTACTGAATTTTCACCTATTCATAATAGTTTGTTTGCCTAAATATTGAGCAACTTTTCCTCATATTCTTCTATTAACTGTTGCACAGATGGCCTAGACTTAACATTGAATTGCAAACATTTTTGTATGGAGTTTATAATTCTGGCAGGCACCCAGTTAGCATACGGATATTCAATTTTGTGCTCTGGATTTTCTATGTATGCCAACTTGGTATACATCGGACTTATGTGGTGAAAAGGGGTCCTTTTGTACACCAACTGGTACAAAATGCACCCCAACGACCAAACATCTGACTTGTAGTGGATCTTGTACCTGACCTGTCCATAGCTGGGGCTGTTAATGTTTGTAGAGGTGTCTTTCCTGATAGCTTCAGGACTGATGTAGTTGCACGAGCCCTCTGGATTTATTTTGAAAATGCTGGTTTCTTCGTTCTGCACAGAGGAAGCAATTCCAAAGTCTATGAGCTTCAGCCCCCCATCTGCTTTGATAAAATTTGAGGGTTTCAAGTCAGAATGTATCACGCCGTGGGTGTGTATTTGTTTAACTGCGTACAGCATGTCCATCCAATAGAATAGAAGCATGTAAATGGGTATGTGGTCACGCTTTGTAGCAAGCTTTTTCAAAATGGTAGACAGGTCTTCGCCGCCTTTTTCTAGCACCACATAGAGCTTTTTTTCAGAGTCTATAATCTCGTAGTCGTACATTTTGATGATTTTATCACAGTCCTGCAATTGATGCAGCAGCTTGACTTCATTTATATAACCATTCGCAGATTCAGAATTTTGTAGAGACACACACTTGATAGCGACAAGTTTCTTGTTGTCCAAATTGTAGCACTGGAACACTTCGGAACTGCCGCCCCTTCCCAGCAAGCCGAGTATGAGGTATGGCACACGTTTGACGAAAATTTTATTGAATGTTTCGTCTCTCATAGACACTGTTGGCATTGAATATAGAACGTTTATAGCCTTTCTGGTACTTGTTTCAGTTCTACTGCCAAAGGGGGTGACTTCTTTCACTCGGTTTTTTTGAGTAGAGTGCAGGGGCGTTACAAAAGAAAGCTTCGTAGTATGCAGGGGTGTTACAACAGAAGTCTTCGTGCATTGAGGTTTGGCAGACAGGGAATTCCTCACCTTCGGCGTAACAAAACTATCGAACTTAGGTGCTCGCTGTTCCTCTCGAATAACAGGAAGTTTATCGATTCTAGGAGTCGTGAACGTCGTTTCTTTCTGCTTCACGGGAGTCGTCAAGGATAACGCTGAAAAGTCCAAGTCGAAGCTGTCGTTACTTTGTGTTTTGAGAGGCCTTTTTTTCGTGTTTCTTTCTGGTGCCTGACGAAAAGTATCAATGCTAGTTTCAGTACGTTTCTCTGCTAGTCTAAGCGTTGATTTGGCTCCCTCAAACTCCTGCTCCTCAACTTCCATGTAGTTTGATATGTCCCTGAGTACGCTGTCACTACATTCCGAAGATTCAAATTCAGCGGCATTCTCAGAACAGATTTCGTTTTCGTCGAACGCGAAATTGATTGTACTATTTTTCTCGGCTTCTATTTCCTTTTTGATCTGGTTCAAGTTGAGCGGCTTCAAATCAACGAGCAATTTTCTAGGAATGCGCGGTCTCCGTTTAGCTGAACTGAGAGTATCTGCGTCTCTGGGCTCGTTTTCCGACGACAGTTTCCTTATTTCCAGAAAATTTGTCGTCGAACTCATTTTCAAACAATACTTCAAACTTTCGAAGATTAACGAATTTCATTTTTGACATCTGTCATCATAGACATAGACAATAGACAAGAGTTTTATACTGACATCTGTCATCTTGGACTTCAGATCCCATTGAAGAGTTTTGTTTTGTGACAAGAAAGGAAACATCATTTCGTTTGGTTTGTCCCGATAATGTTAGATGGCGATACTAATCCTATTCCTGAATCCTGAAAAGAATCAATTTTAGTACTTGCTGGAAAAATCATGCGCTAGGCGGCAAACATTCTTGCATGTACAGAAGTGAAACTTAAACGCATAAACATTTCGAACACAAGAATCAGCCCCCCCACCTCCATTGGCTCCAATATGAGAAAAGAAATTTTCGAAGGCCAAAGAACCTTGTAGGTCGTTAGAAATTCATGCTAGTTTGGGTGTAAGGAGGTGAAACTTGACAGTATAAACGCATTTTTGATGTAAAAAAATCAACCCCTCCTCTTCTATTGTTTCGAAAATGAGGCAAGAAATTCTCGAAGGCGAATAAACCTGTTAGGTCGTAAGAAATTCATGTAGGCTGGGTTGTAAGGAGGTGAAACTTGACCGTAAAAGGCAGTTTTGACGAAAAATGCAACCCCTATCATACCCCTATTGGCTCGAAAATGAGGAAAAACAGTCTAAGGTGATTAAACCTTGCTAGTCGCCAAAAAATCATACGGGTTGGTGTGTACGGAGGTGAAACTTGACCGTGTAAGATAATTATTTGACAGACAAAAATTCAACCCCTACCCCTTTGGCTCGCAAATGAGTCGAATGAAGCTGAATTCATGTAGATGATAAATTTGCAAACCCTCCCCTCGTCCTTTCTCTGCTTCTCGGGTTGGGTCTAAGGAGGTAACCTTGGGACCTGCGAAAAAATCACCCCCCCCCTTTGGCCTAGCGCGGTCTGGGGTTCGGGCTGTTCGGGTTCCCTTGAGGTATGAAACGGCTCGTTCGAATATATCTCTTTTACCAGGGTTCTCGCCTACTAGCGAAGTTGCAATTTTGAACTGCCGTATAACATGCGTATAACCATAGAATAGCTTCAGAGTACGGTATGAATAATTAGAATTTATTAATGAACTAAGAAAGTCGCCTCATTATGATGGTTCAGTCAAAGAAGATATAATACAAATCAAAGACACTTCGGCAGATATCTCAATTGGTAAATACTTCATTTGAATATGGATTGACCTGAACTGGAGAAGCCTACCGTTAGTTATCAAGAGTGGAGTTCAAGATAATCCTGAAAATTACGGATCTATTCCCCTTTCAAGTATTTTTTCAATACTATTTGAGAAAGGAAAATATTTTAAATTTTATTGAATCAAAAGGTTATTTATACGGAAGCGCAGAAGGGCCAAACCTTTTCAATTTTTTCTTAAATTCCGACTTTTATCTCCAAATTTCGACTTTAATCTCGAAATTTCGACTTTTTTCTGGGAAATCCGACTTTGGAGTCAGAGATATGAATCCACCACAGATTCTCACCATCAAATTTATGAAATTAGTCGGTGTAAGTGAAAAGAGTGAATAGAATTTCGGTTTCAGAAAGACAGTTTATTGCCCTTGAATAAAATCTGAAATAATCTACCAGAATGAATGATATAGAGCCGAAGGTGAGTCAATGAAAGTTTCATATTCAATACGCATAAAAAAATTGCTTGTTTATTTTAGGAACAAAATCACAGGGAACTGGCCAAATTATACTTTTCCATGGGATTTCAACAGAAAGAAATAATAGACTTTTTGAGAGTTCTACATGGGAAGGTGATATCGCCACGCACATTGAAAAGATTGCTATCCCAGTCGAAATTATTCTTTTACGATTCGAAGTTTTCATAAGATTTTTTTGCAGCAGGTTTCAAAAGAGTTTACGCATATTTGTTAGGTCGTTATGGCGTCATTGGATCAATTGCTATCCGTCCAGAGAAATGTCACTTTTCGTACTTCTCTGATCCTATTTTTGTCGATTCTTTCAATAATCAGCTTAATATATTTCAGGTAGTTAATGGACACTTTCTGAATGCAATAAAATCAGTTGGAGGTTGTCCTGTGACAGTGAGATGCGATTTGGGTACTGAAAATGGAACAATCGAAAAACTACAAAATACATTGCATGAATTGTTCAATACTGTTTCCACAAACCGACCACCCTTTCTCTACGGGAAACGTATGCATAATCAGCGTATTGAGTCTTGGTGGGCCATATTACGTAAACATGGTACTCAATATTGGATGAACGTATTTCAAATGTTGAAGGATAACAATGATTTTGATGGTTCTTTCTTAGACAAATCATTGATTCAATTCTGTTTTACGCCTTTAATTCAGGTAAATACGTACAACGGATATAAATTTTCGATACTGCTTCAATTAACGAGCTTTTTCCCCCAATGAATGAGACATCCAACACTTGTTCCATTCCATATTTTCATTGGTTTTTCTACTTTAGGAAGAACTTGATCAAATCTCCTTGGAATGGAATGTTCACAGAATTCGAAAAACGAGAAATGCTATAGCTCCAGCTGGAAAACCTGCTGTGCTGTATGAAGTGCCTGATCTTTATGGAGCTCGTGAACATCTGGTCCCTATACCTTCGTTTGCAATCGAAATACTTTCGTCTGAGTGCACATTCATCAGAACACCATGTGATAAAGATTTCTATGATCTCTGTTGTATGGAAATGGAGGAAAATGGTTTGACACGCTCGTCTGATCCACATCAAACTATAGATTTATACTTGAGTCTCAGGAATAGAATGCAATTCTTGTTTTCGCAATCTGAATCTCAATAAATTTTTCACTTATTTGTCTGGCATTGAAATAATGACTTAATAACCTACCTTTAATTTTCATGAGTTTTAATTCATTTGGGCATCGAATAAATTAGCAGATGCAATCAACAACTTCTTGATGAATATATTGAAATTTATGAAATAGATAATTGAATTTGAGAATTTAATTTCTTCTGACTATTCCAATATTATAATTGAAAGTACTATCACGAAATGAAATGATTCTTACATTTTATATCAAATACCCCACGGTTTTGCAATTATTTTTCACTTTTAGTTTTATAGAACTATAATTCATTTTCCTTGGAAAGTTCTATGTATACATACATTCTGGTATCGTTGGAAATGTCTTACTAGAAACAGCCAAAATCGTTGACTTTGAGTGAACAAATTCAAGATGGCGGTTCCAAAATGGATGAAGAAATGAAAATTGTACAACACATATATAATAAAAAATTATTTCATTTCACCACATGTTAAATGGTTCCAAAATATGTGTCTCTAATTCTAGCCATGATATTCTAGAGTGGACACGGTTTCAAAATGGGAAAAGAAATGAAAATTGTACAAAACATTTATAATGAAACGACATATTTAAGAATAGATAAGAAAATGTTGATACATATCATATCATTGTATGATATGAATGATGAAAAAAAAACAAACGTGATATTTCACCTAGATATAGATGAATAAACTGATCAATGATCATAACAAAAATAACCTAGACGATATCCATGATCCATAAATCAGAACTGAGGAGATTGTTCAGTTCTGTTCGAAAAGTCAAGAAGTTTTCGTAAGATGTAGGGATCTGGAGTAGTCCAGAACACGTATGTGCTACAGGTATTCTCCCAAACCCTTCTGAATTGATAAAATCGATTTTTATCTGCTGAATTGCCAGATCTGATCCCGTATAAAATCTCAAGAATGCTGATTTTATTTTTTGGTCAGATTCCTTGATATATCTTTTCAAGTAATTAAATATTTGTTTTTGGCCTGTCGTTATTGTTTCCCCGATACTGGGGAGGGCAATTATATTTTTGTCTGTAGCCTCGTATATGGAATAAATTGTCGTCAAATCAAATCTGTCTCTCAATAGTATTGAATGTGGACTGATACATTCCTTCACAAAAGCTGGCTTTTGAATGATCTCTTCCCTTGCTATCTGAATAATCATCTTCTGAAGGTTACTTCTAGAGGGAATCCATTTGGCATCATAAGTCCCACGAAACTCTTGAAGTTCATCCGCATCTACATTGTCAAAATCAGTTAACGCATTCTTCAGTAAAGAAGCGTCTGTTGGTGGAACATATTTGACGAAGTCATCCAACACTTCAGAATCATCCACTTCCTGACCCATACAGTTCTTTATGAACGTTGGCGCCAATTTAATAGGAAAATATCTCTCAGGTAAGAAACTCTCTCGGATTATTCTGCCGATCACACTCCATTCGTCTTTTTGGAAATCATGCCTTAGTGCAGGCACTTTGAATTCTGCGCCCATGGTGCACGATTCATAGAAGTCATGAAAGAATTCCGAAATGCAATCTCGCAGCACCCCACCAATATCTTCAGCCAGTTCAAGCTTACCATTCGGAAGAATCATTTCTATCTGGATCGATTGAAAACTCACTTCTCTTCGTTTGAAAGCTTCCATCAATTCTCTGAATATATTTTCTCTATGTAGGATCAATTTTTCCAACGTGGACCTCTGTTGCTCATTATCTACTGTTGTATCATCCGGTAAATCGTAAATGTCATCTAGCTGAGGTAATACTTCTTCATTCATATTGGGATCCTATGAAAAAATAATACATTGAACTAAATTGTAACATTTCTAATATGTGATTATTCAGTTGCGAAGTCATCGTGAGAGGATTATTTGTCATAATTAATTGTGTGCTATATATCCTCAACTTAAAAAAAAATCTGTATTTGGAAAATTTCCCTTCGACTACAGGTTGGAGAACTAACTATTCATTCAGCGATATTTGAGCGTACGAATATCAAAAACATCGAATTCGTTCCATAATTTACCCGCGCACTGTATACGATTATGAACATGATTATGTTTGAAGAGAGAAGGAAGACTTGAGAAAGTGATTTTTGGCATTTTCTTCTCCAGGTCAATGCAAAGGGTATACAAAACTTCTATGAAAAATGTGTGTATCATTCATAGACGTTTAGGACGAAAAGGAAAAGTAGTCAATTTAAACATGCATGGAGGAGTTTAAAACCATGGAGGAGTTTAAAACCAACAATCACTTCCTCAGAATATGATCTTATTCTTGTTCAAATTCAGTTTCAAAATATTATGTAAACAATAGCTATTCATACAGGTGTTTCAGAAATAAGAGTGATAAATGAAGTGGGCAATAGAAAAAAAAGTTGAATGAGAGATGTTTTAGTCATACAATCTATTTTTTATTTTGGTGAACCTTCTCGAGTCGCTGATGGAGGTTAACAGCCAGTAGAATTCGAGCGCTTATAGCCGTAAACACAATGTCAGCGACGCGCGCAGTGCGGATTGAATAATCAAAGCAGCGCGTCCCAAATAAAAGTATATAGAAGCATACATATTTTCAAAAATTTTGAATACTTCGAAAAAGTATTGCAATTTCTTGTACCACTAGGCTTAATCCACCTCATTGCATTTATCGCTCCAATATCAGAAACATGATGATACATCTGATTGCTCAGGATTTGGATAAGAAAAGACTCACATCATCGAATTCCTGGCTGAAGTTACTTATTAAAGAACTTGCATTGTCTTCCATATATTCATTCATAATTGAGGGCTCTGATTGGGTGATGGTGTAATCAAAATTAGAGCTAGTGACCGATGATCTTGTATTAGGTCTGCTACTTGTGAAGGTGGAAACATGAGATCATCATCGTTTATTTATTTACACAAAATAAAACAGCAAGCATAACAAGGCTATACATTCTGCAAATAAACATTGGGAAACCCACAGAAGCAACAGGTGTTGCTTGTACGTGGGGTACATACATTTTTATAATTCAAGATACTGAAATTAGTATTGAGTATAAGGTTAACAAAAGTGTAAAATTAATATATATATATATATATATATATATATATATATATATGTCTACATGTCTACAAAGTTTTTGAATGTTCTGTATATATATATATATATATATATATATATATATATATATATATATATATATATATATATATACAGAACATTCAAAAACTTTGTAGACATGTAAAAAGATATAAAATCAATCATATGTGGTATAAATAGAATAGATTGAAATAACCGTTATAACAATCATAATAACATAGGAGACTTTTGCATATAAAAATCACAAGTATAAGAAAAGTCATTCGGATCACGAAACAATTGAAGACGTGTAAAGATGAAAAAGATCCTATGGGAGATATAAATAAAATTTCTTCCAAGTTGAAAATTGTTACGATCTATAAAAATTTGGCAATAAAATAACATTATTAAAATAATATGGAGCGTAAAGCTGAGTACATTTTATTTATTTTTTTTATTTTAGTAGAATATTTTAAATAGCATTATCAAATATTTGACCAATTCTCTCACGAGGTTGACTCCTTATTAATTTATCGACCGCTTTTTTTAGATGTAAAAATGATTCTAGGGAGTGTATGCTATCTGGTAGGGAGTTGAATACAGTTGGTCCCAGAAATTTATAGGACCTCTGACCTACATTCTTGGATACATATGGAATGATATATTTATTTTTGTGGCGTGTGATATACTCATGGCTCGGCCGACTCAGTTTTCCCTTCTCCTTGAATTGATTTAACACAAGTGCCTTATAAAATAATTGTCTTAGGTCGAACATCCCAGATTCCTCATACAACTTGTCACTACTATAGCGGAGAGACTTGTTCAACATTATTTTCAAGAATTTTCTCTGTATCACGTTCAATGGACACAGGTAAGTTTTGGATACCCCTCCCCATCCTATTAGGCAGTATGTCAAATGACTTTGTACAAGACTATAATAAACTATTTTTTTTTTGTTCCAGGTCCAATCTGTTGTTAAGTTGGCGGAACTTATAAAAGATACTTCTTAATTTTTTCACTAAATAATTTACATTTACATAGATGCTGGTATGAAATCATCCTCTTCACATACATCATTTTTATTATTCGTCGCTAAATATAATCTTATAGTTGCTAGGCCGGCCATATCGTACATTTCCTGAACGGTCATATTGGTATCAAAAGAATTGCTCTTGAAGTCCATCAATTCAGTTTCGAAATCTCTTATTGAACCCTTTGGAGATATTCCATTGGGGAAAAATAAATTCTTGGCCATTTCTAAAACCTCCTCACTACAGCGACTCGATTTCAGGACGTTGACAGGTCTCGTACCACCTCCAGATTTCGCTCGTACTTTTCCTATACCTATTTTCATTATTGCACATACACAGCCATCCAATTTCTATTACTCTTGTTTGTTTCACAGCATTTTGTTTGAACGATTTTTGAGGAGGAGTATTGGACTTTTTTCTTTTCCAGTCATTTTCAGTTTCAATCTTTCTATCAAACTCTGTTTTGTTGTAGAAAAACTATTTCTACAGAAATTCTTAATCGCCACTCTATCTCCATGAGCAGGTAGTAAATCTTTGAGCTCTTGTTTGGAGAAAGCGCAAATTGCTTCACAATCAATCTGAAAATATTGAATTTGTACAAAATAATCAACTCCGAAATAGTTATACCTTTTGATCTACGAAATATTTGATTGTCTCCTCGGGCAGTTCTCGTTTTCTCAAGAACTCTTCAAGTGTCATTCCATCACCCTGCAACATAATCAATCAAATCTCAGTTCTTCGGCAGATGTTTGAAACCGAGCATAAAGAAGGAATATTTGTGATTTTTTTTAGGGACATGAACAAATTGGGTTTCCGAAACGTTTACAATGAGTATTTTTATAAATATCAGTTCAAACTTTCTTTTTGATAGTCAAAATTGAATGAAATGAGAAGTTGCTGACTAAAAGAACGTATTCCATCCAGAAGGAACTGTTCTCAACGCAGCAACTTTTCGGGGTAGATCAGAAGTCTACCCTTCTACGTTTGTATAGATTTCAATATCAATCCTTTTTTTCCAGATTGTGGTTGGTCATAAACCCAAAAAACATGCACCACAAAACAATTTACATTATCGCACTCGCCGCAGTACCGAGCCGGACTATGTAGTAACGTCGCACGAGTTGCTCTGTCGAAATGGTTGTCAAGTACTCGGCGCAACAAACTAAAGTCCCGTCTCACGCGCAGCTATGCCAAAACTTTTTTCTTTATAATTTGATATTTTATTGGAAATGGAAGGAAAATTATAAAATACTATTGGATACTATGAAAAATTATCGTGAATTATAAGAAATCACGATAATTAAAGAATAAATAAAAAGAAATTATAAAGAATCAAGAGAAACTTATAAATGATGGGGCATAACAAATTTATGACATTGATGAATGATGAATGAATTAGAAGAATGGCGAACTTGGAAATTTGGGCGTAGTGATAAAAACAAATTATGTAAACATGTGCGGACGCACTGGGATGTAAACTCAAGGTAATATTTCTACAACGAAGTTGATTGAAAGCGATAGGAATTGCAAGAGTCCAATAAAGTGGAATCATACCGTTGAAAAAAGTATTTTTGCAGTAAGGTAGAAAGATAATTCAACTTTTTTATTCAACGATTTGCAATACAAAAATGTTTGGTACTTATATTTAGTTGCACATGGCTTTTACAAATACAAATATTTTTGGTACTCAATACAAATATTTTTGGTACTAAATATACATATTTTTAGTACTTTTATTTAGGTACATATGGCTTCTTATCACAAGCAAGTTTTGAAAGTCTCTTGTCAAAGCGTTCTTATTGTCTATTCTTTGGAGTGTAAGAAACATTCGATGTCACATAGTTTTGATGTACTTGTACATTTTAAGTCGTTAACCTTATTTGTATTACTGTAATTTTTGAAACGATTGCAATCTGGTGCCATAACAAATAAAATTATTAGCAAGGACTTCACGAAATTATTTTGGCAATTATTTCTTGAAATGAAAATTTTCAGCGAAAAAAACAAATCAGGAATAAAGAAAAGAATTATTAAGTGCTCAGTTCTTGAAATGATTTAACAACATTGTCAAGAATTTTTTTCACTTTGATTATTCGCATTTGTCTATTTTCACCCCACAGCATTTCTCTAATGCCATAATCTCCACTTTCTTGGTAAACATTTTCGAGTTTTCCGTAAGTTATACCCGCTTCAGCAATTCTCTCAATCATTTTTTTCGAAATTTGACCACTCAGGCCCGGTCTTTTCACCTCCAGATATCCTACAGATAAACTAACTGACGGTTAGAATATTCTTTTGTTTGTCGTTAAGTGATAATAAAAGCATATTCTAACATTCAGTCAATCTATCCTTAGGATATCTGGAGGTGAAAAGACCGGGCCTCAAAGGCACACGCGTATTCACACAACTCAAGAGTTCCACCCATTCCTCGCACAGCAGAGTATGCAGCGTTGCCGGATCTACGGCTCCATGTAAAAGCATAAGGAGCGCGGTACACTCGGGCGGAAAAGTGTACTCGCTGCCGCAGCGCAATAGCAGCGCTTCTTCACTCTCGAGAGGGCGAGAACTTTTAGGCCTGACGTTAGCGCTGGTACTACCTTAACACATCGCTTCTTCCATTTTAGAAACGATGAAACGAAGTGTCTATTCTTTTGAGTCGGTGCGCCCAGAAGGTAGAGCTGGCAGGAGTCGGCTAGTTAGCCGAGGGTGCCGAAACTTTAAAAAAATGTATTGTTCTTCACAAAGAAAAATGAAGTAAAAAATTAAGTGAACGTCGAGTTTCAATAATTGAAATTAATTGTGATCACGAACACCAAGCATGGCCAAAAATCACTTATTTTTTTGTAATTTTTTTTTCAAAAGTCCTATCAATGTACACTTGACGAGATATTTTACTCTTGGTGGGATTCAATTTTACCTACCTTATCCCCTTCATATCACTCAAAAAAAAGTACGTAGATCTACTAACTTTTGATGTACAATTTCAGTATTTCTACGTAAGTTTTTGAATCTGGTCTACGTTATTTTCAAATTTTGGGTTGGCAACCCTGCGAGGTTGTTTGATAATCACAAAACAAATACGGAATATGAAGTAACCTAATTTTATATCTCCAAAGAACTTCATGAATATAGCACATGCCCCATCTGCGTGTGAAACTGAAAAACTTGAAAGTTCGATTTTCTTGTTGGTAGACACGGAACGGTCAGCCAGATTTCCAAACCCTGATATATTCTCAAACGGGGTTATTTGAATTTTAAAGCATGTTTGAACAAGACGATGAATCAAGTACCTAATCCTAAGCGATATGAGATTTTCAGCTGGTATCGATATTGCCGAGTTCTCTCTTGACAGATAATTTGAACATTCAATTAATTCACTTTCAATTATTATATATTACAATAATTATTGTATTCGGAAAGATATATGGCAAATTGAATTGAAAAATCGAGCTATCTGAGGATTTTTTCGAGTCTTTTCGGGAGAGGTATGTAATCTTTGTATACCTACCACTTATTTCCGTCAATAGAGACGAAAGTTAACGCTACGTGATTTTTTTCACTAGAGACGGAATTGACGTTTTCGTTTTTGATATAATATACCATCCAGAATTGTATTTTCATGTGTGGAGTGGCAAGTACAGATCTTTCCGAAGTAAATAAGATTCTGAGAGGAGGAAGTGGGCATAATGAATTTTTTTCCTGAATGTCACTAAAATGAGAGACGGTCTTGTCTGAAGTTTCAGCAGACGAACAGTAGATCAGCTCCGGATATAATCTGTTCTGAATATGTCTATTACGACAGTCTTAATCAAATAAAATTCATTCATTCTCTGAGTTACACAGTACTGATAGCTGTGGGATCTTTGTGGAATTGAACTGATTATTACCTTTATCCCTTGAGTTACAAAGTTCGTAGGTCAAGAAGCCAGCGCATAAAGCTAACACGTCGAGATAGATACATGCTATCGTTATGAGTACATGTGAATCATTCGACTGTGTTATCGAGAGGAGATAGCTCTTGATTTATGATTTTTGTTTGGTACTATTATGAACGCTATCATATGCGGAGTTCAGTAGCGCACACAGTGAATTAGTTGAATTATAGTCCTGGATTTTTTTTACCTACATTTTATCATAAAAGACATACATCACGAAACTTCTGGATCCTTTTCAATTTGTCAAACAATCAGAAATGAAACAGTCAAATCAAACTAAATCAACTATTCACATGGTTCATTCATAACCATACCTATCATTTGACTAAGCCATGACTACTTCAATAATAGATCTCAACATAGTTGCTATAAAAATAAGCAAATGGTGTGGGATTTATCGATCTGATACTTATTCATGGAAGTGGGGGCATAGTCCACACAGCAAAAAAAGTTTGCATAATAATACGTGTCCAACGTGTTTCTTCAATACCAATCGAATTTGTTTCAATACTACAATCACTCAACAATACATATAAAAATAATATTCATCCCAAAGCGTGAAATGTAAACACAGCAATTATTTAATTGTGCAATCAATCATTTGTTTCAGTCGACGAGTCACACCTAATGTTTGATATTCGCATTTTCGATAACTACGATCGAATGCATTATATATTTCGTTCACTGTGTTCAGTCGTTCAACTGGAGAAAAACTCTTCTTTACTCTACCAAGCTTTCGATAATTTTTATTATCTTTATCAGGGCTGAAATGTACAATTAATGGTCAAATAACTAATGTATAAATAAAAATGGTATGAACTTACTGGTAAAACGAGTTAAATAGATGAACTCGGCATAATATATAAAATAGAATACATCCCTTACTGAATGCTGACGGATACTGACTGACAGAATTTCTAAGAGGGCATGATTTCTTGATTGGATTTTATACATGGGGATTTTAGAAATGTTACAGAGATAAGAATATATTTTACTCAATTGTTCCATGTCAGTTTTCTCATTCAATGTATTGTTTTCTTGTTTGATTTCTATCATTTCTAAAAATCTTTTTGTCAAGTTTTCTTCCGTGTGTAAAACCTTAGTTTCTTCAAAGTTCATCTTATGATCATTATCAATAACATCCCAAATAGCACACGACGTCCTGAAGACGAACCATTTATGTCCCAGTTACGTCGATACGTCCCGGGACGGATAAGAGACATTCGACGAACGTACATTACCGGATGTACCATGTATGTACTGGTTAGACGTCCCATGTAGGTACATACTTGGTCCCGTTCCAATCGGAATGTAATAAACACGTACATGCTTGGAAGTACTATGTACGTACTTTATTAAGTGTCCCTGATACGTTTACATTAACTCCTCTTCAGGTACGTACTTTTCGGAATGAATTAGGGACATACCAATGACGTGTTTTTTCGTGAATCCCATGTACGTACTGCTCAGACGTATCATTTACGTACATGTTTGGAAGAACTATGTTCGTACTATTTGGACCTTCCAGGTGCGTACATATTGAGTCCCTTTCAGATACGTATATTTCGAAACGTTTGCGGGACATAATAGTAATGACGTACATTTTTGGAAATCGTATGTACATACTATCTGGACGTCTCGTTGACGTACTTTTTTGTACATACTGTTTGGACCTCCCAAGTACGTACGGATTGGGTTCCTTTCATTTTCTACATTTCTGTTAGTATGTACATACTGTTTGGACCTCCCAAGTGCGTACGTATTGGGTCCCTTTCGGTTCAAGGGGTATTGGGATTTTTAGAGTGATCACTTAGTGTATTCAAACATATATCAATATTGGTAATGCAATATTCATAATGAATTATTCCTAAAAAATTTGGAAAAATTGAAACATCGACATGTGGTGAATTTAAATACCAGAAAATTACATACAGAATTTTTTGCACAGCAAGTTTGGTATTCCAAAACCGCCATCACATGAGACAGTGATCCTTTAGTGTTTTTTCGAATATATTTTCATTGTTACTGAACTTTCTAAAATTTCAATATTATCTCGAACAAAACTAACTTGAAGTCATCACATCTATAGCACCCAACTCCTTCTTAAAAACAAGTCTCCCCGTGCCGTAGAGCGTAACAGTGGTCGACAATAATATCTCCATAGAAAAGGTCGAGAGTTCAAGCCCCGCAGCAGCCAGGTCTTTTTCCAGGTAAGTATTCGGTTAGATTGTTAGTACACGTGAATGAGTAAAATTTCCAACTTGACTATTTGGTAAAAAAGAAATGAATAATCCCGAATATGAAAACTTGAATTCATTAAGTGATATATCATAACGTTGTTTTAAAATATTGATCTAATATCGCCGAATGTTCACATTTTTTTGTGGCCACTATTGATATCATCTACAATATAAGGTTAATATTCCCGTAATATTGAACCAATATTGGTCAAATATGTTTGTTCTAGTTGGGATAGCGCATACAGAATGGAAAATGTACGTTTTCGGAATGTCCCAAACAGTTCCCCTTTCTGTACATTTCAGGTCCTGTGTGGACTAGAAAAGTACGTACCTGGGATTACCGACTATGCGGAAACGGTAAGTCGCAGGGAGGTCTTATGTACGTCTGTCGGAGACAAAAGTACGTCCTAAATACGTACAATGCATCCTCACCGTACATATGCAGTACGTCCACTGGACGTACTTGTGCTATTTGGGATGTTCAGTGAGAGCACAAGATTTTTTGTGTAGTCTACAGTCACTCTTATGACTAGTTAATCTAGATTTCAAAGTTTGACTTGTTTGACCGATGTATTTTTTGGTTTAATGGTTCGGACTTCCATTGTCTATATTTTTAACTCTATTGAAACCTGTTGCTAGGAACGGAAAGATTAAAATACAAATAAAGTGAGAAAAAATCAAATCAAAATCAAAATTTTTTGGTCAATGATGAAATTAGGGATTGATTGATCAAAGAAAACACCGTTGTTACGAAAAATCGAGATTTCGAATATGAAATACTAGTCAAAAAATGTAAATAAAGAATTTGAATGGAATATTATGAAAAAATGTTGAAACCAAGTTTCAAGTTGGGTTTACTCACGACGTTTCGATTGCTGGTATCCGCAATCGTCTTCGGGTGATGACTGTCAACCACTTTCAACCACTTTCAAGCAAACGTTTAAAAGGATAATTTCTCCCCCCTCGGATCAGGACATTATATTGGTTGGTTAAGCTGAACAACAATTCTGCATCTACCCTATCGCACAAAAATTGACTGCCCAAATCCACTGGAATATTTATTCTCGTAATCCTGTTCCACGAAACACCTGGAACTGATCTGAATCGATCAATTCCAATTATACAATACTGAATTCATTTCGTCTTCAGTGAAAAGATTCGAACACACGACGTCATAGTGGTACTTTCACTGAATCACAATTTTCAGGTAATTCGTACTGAAGTAACTTTTTCTTCGTTGCATCAGCTGACCCAACAGTCAGTATTAATTTTCTTCTCCTGAAGATTCTAACGATTCTAGCGAAACGTCGGGTGCAAAAATATCAGTTTGATGTTAGGGTAATTGATTTCTAGAAAAAAACTTCTACACCAATCATCGTTTATTTAACAAAGATTAGATTTGAAAAGGAATTGGCGAATACGTTTCGAGAACGGAAACGGACTTAGTTTCCAAAACATTAACGAAATTGAGTTATACGAGAAACTGCCAACTAATTGGACTTGTTTTATCCAAAAGGAATTGTTAGTCAACGCAGCAATTTATCAGGGTAGATAGAAGTCCACTTTTCTACACTTGTATAGATTCCAATATCAATATTTATTTTTTCAGATTGTGATAGGTTGGAAACCCAGAAAACTACGAAGAAAAGATATATCCACCACATAATAATAATGACTGTCAAAAAGTAATTTGGACACATGATTCTTTTTGTGGAGAGAGCGAAGTTTGAGGAACCTCTTTTTGGTTTTCATTCCCCGTATCAACGTATCAATGAATTGTTCTCCTGGTGAGTGATTTTTTTTACTAACTACTCCCTATTTCTGCTTTATTGTGTAGACATTTTTGAAGAATGCCCATGTATTTGGTGTACTTGCTATACAAATTGAGCCAGCAGAGGTGACTTCTGTCTGATTCAGCGCCATATGGGTTGGGTTGGTGGCTGTTTGAGACAATCTTTCTCACTTTTTGTGATTGAATAGAACATCTATGAACGATATACACGGACCCATCAATGTTTGTGAAATTCTCCATGTAAGTTCTTCCATGGATTTTATCGATTCGGAGACAAAAAATCTCGAAATAGTCTATGCGGTAATTCACTAATTTAAAAAATAACAATCGATTGAAACAGCGGATTACATACACAATGGCAAAAAATGGTTTTGCAGTTTTTGCTAGTGTGTGCCATAGAATATGCTAATATTATTGAAAGTAAACTTCTCAGGTATGGAAGTTATTGATAAAACAATAATAAAGTAGGAGAATGGAAGGAGATGAAAAAAGAAATCTTTTTCGGCAGATGAAGAAGAAAAAATGAGATAAATTTCAATTGAAAGTACCTATCGAAGACGGTGAAAAATTTACAGAACTTTTAGAACTAACGAAATATATTCCTAGGAGGAAGATATATAGCATAAAGAAACGACATGAAAAAATATAAACGTGAGTTCATTAGATAACACAAATCATGTTCTCGAATGCTATTTCCCAAGACCCTTATGTTGGTACCTATTTCATCCATAAAAAAGTTATCTTGCATCAGATCACAAAAAATCGTCAATATTCTTTACGACACCTAGAGCTAATCAAGGTGAACCAATTAAAATATCCTTCACTTTCAACTACGTAATTGACGATTTTGCATTTTCCATAATTTCAATCATGTGTATAATATAAAAGATCTTTTGTCCTAGTCATAACAGATGAAATACATATTCGATGAACAATAGATTTCTTAGGATATCAAAGCATTGTTTCGTGTGTATTGTGGTGTTTTGTCTCCAACTGAGAACGAATGACTAAACATGGATTATCTGATACATGTACGTACACATACAGCGTGGTGAAAATAGCGGATGATTTATATTTCATTAGGGGTTACATATCAAGTTCACAAATTTAAATCTGTTTAACTGTTTGCACACCCATAATTTTCATGATTTTAGTTAGTGAAATGACTTGAATGTATAATAGTTTGATAAATTACTCAAGAAATATCTAAGTCGAAACGAAAAATCCTGGTTAATTCGGTCTGCTGATCTGCAATTATTTGCAGTGAAACTGTGTAATACTGTAATGTCTAGCCTTGCACTTTTTTATGGGTTGAAGGCGAGGGAGAAAATCACTGAAAATCTCCCTAATGATTGAATCATTTTCGGAATTCTTATCGAGATGCAATTTTTTTATCGATACGAAAATTTCCTGCTGAAACTCTGGACATACAAAATCAGCAACTAAATGTAATCCCCCGCTGAAATAACCATTTCCTCAAGATATTTTGTTCTAAAATTCCAAGAACTATGTTGACGGGCCAGTTGTAGATTATATCAGGGTGATATACACTTGCCAGAGTGATTTTCACTTATTAATCGGGTAGGTTTCCTAGTAACGTGTCGAAGATGCAAGGGTAGCATCAGTATTCATACGAATATTCATGCCCAATAGGAATAATATTCTAGTACACTTGAGATAAATTTATTTCAAAGTTATATAGAGAACAATTTCATTTCGTTTTCTTGCTGATCTCATCAAACATTCGGCAGATATTACTGTATCATACATGAAAAGTTTTAAGACTGACATGAAACATTGAAATTTACTTTCTTCTATTATATTCATATCATCATCGGAATCATCATCATTATGATTACTAAGATTTTTGTTTCAATGCTGTCGGTGCTTTTTGTATATTACACTTCTATGAATTACATAATATGATATTTGTTCCCATGGACATTTTCACTGTGAAGAACGAAAATTATTAACTCTTTCAATACAATAATAGAAAAAAGTCGTTATTATGTGGTAGGAACTTATCATGAAAAATGAGAAATAATACAACTTCGTTTGTTTTTATATCACTTATTGTAATTTGTGCCTAACGGTACAGTTTCATCCTATTGGGATTTCAAATTGAGATCGCAGCGCCTCATTCAAGAAAACTCCAACTAATCTGCACCATTTTGACAACTATTGTTAATTAGGGTTAGTTCTTTGACGTTGTTTGAAAATTTCAAAACGTAGAATTTTGTCAGCGACTGCTAAAGTTTTTTCACTTATTATGGAAACGTTAACCATGAATTGTGAGCTTGATGAACACTAGTAATAATTTCAATAATATTCCAAAATTTCAAAATAATATCGTTGCGCCATTTTGACAAAGACTTCAACTTATAAGCACCGCGTTGACAATACTTCGACATTGTTTGATTGAAACTGTTCACCAGAGAGTATATCACTTATATTGAAATCTCACTATCAAACGAGTATTATAAAATATTAACTTTTAGTGTCGGTGGCACTAGAAATGAGGACTATGAATTAAAAAAACGGAAATCCATTCTCAATAAATTTTCAAGAAAGACAAAGTGTTGCGGCAATCAAGATAATTAGCCGACCCATACCTACACAAGTACCCGGCTTCTGGGGGCACTTGTATGAGTATTTGACATGGAGAAACGAAAAAATAAAATAGAGCTCGAAATGTTGAAGGGGAAAAACTCACCTAACATATTTCATACGATTGAGATATCAATTTGCAATGTGAAAACGGCAACTGTAAAATGAAACACCGGAAGAGGTTATACACTCATATAGACCAATTTGGCATTGATGATTTTCATAAAAAATACTGCTGTTGAAAACCGTAAATTAATCAGTCGAAAATGTATGAGGACAACTCATGGGTAATAAAATATCAATGAGTCTTGAAGTATTTTAACTTCCGACAGATCTACTTAAAAACTCGGTCTCCGCCTATGTCACATATGAAGAATGTCCGTAAACGTGATATCGAGATAGTTCAAAATTGTTTGAATCATGAACTTTGATTCGAAATAAATAATGAGGATAAGATTAACAATCAGTTTAAAGTAGGGGTACTTTTGTTCACGAGAACACTCTTTATTTGAGCTCCTTTGTGCACAGTGAGGGTTTCAAAAAGTTATATTTTCCGAAAAAGTGAATCTATAGCACAACCGTAAGTTCCAAAAAGGATTGAAAACCATTCGCCAATATTTGATAAGCATATATATGTATATATATATATATATATATATATATATATATATATATATATATATATATATTATCTCAAGAGAGAAAACAGTTGAAGCTTTTTGTAGACATCAATTATTTTTTCTCCTGAAGATGCTAACCTTGTAAGCACAACACTCTTCGAGTGTAAAAATGTACAAAATGTTTCAACTGTTACGCCAACAGCTTTCGTTTACAAAAAACAGTGTTAGCATAAATCTTGAAATAATTTATCAATGAGTGAAACTAAAAGTTATGAAGACTCATATTCATATAAAATATATCAAAGTTTCAACAACTTTCATCAAAGATGAAATAAAAAATATATTGTTAAGAACATAATGCATTTTCCAAAGAAATAATCACGAATGTTGCCTTCAGATGCCCGATCAAGACAGTTCTAATCACATCGGACAACTGATGGAATTATTTCAGGAGAGTGTGATTGATTGATTGTTGAGTATGGCACGAATGAAACGATGAATACGATAGGATCACATTTCTCTTTTGTTCAAAGTACAATACACATTGTAAAATGTAAATTGAACTTGAATTTAATATTTTTAAGTTCCTGAAAAGAGGGTCTGCAGTGATCTTTTTTGTATTATGAATATTTTCTCACCTTCCACAAAGTTTTTCTAGAACATAAGGCCATATGATATAATTAAATATGAATTGTCGTAATAGAAAGTTCTTGGCACATCATGAGTGGTGAATTCTACTAGATTTCTGGTTTGATATACCACTTTATTCATTGTTTCCACCACGTGATTGATATCAATCTTACAACCGAGGTTTATAACGATGTGGATGCCTCAAAGTTCAACGCTATCTCGCTGGTTTGAAAATACTGAGCCAGTTTTGTCGCCATTGAATTTCTAATCATTTGCTGAGAACCAGCCAGAAGCTTTGTCGAGTGTTTCTTTCTTTTTGAGTGCTGTTTTTCGTATCTTCTACATATAATGTTATAAGATCGCTTCCCAAATGTTTCAAAAAATGGTTGATGAATTTTACAATAATATAGGTCCCAGGATAGACCCTTGTGGAACCCCAATAATTGTTATCGGAGAGATAACTGGATGTTCACCTATTTATGTAGTCTCTGAATCTCCATGAATCTCAAAGTTATGTAGAAGATAATTATGCATAACGCAATCAAATGCCTAAGATAGGTCCAATTCACTAGCGGAAGGGTATAGATTTTTCTCAATTGCTTTCATGATTTTTTCTATGATCAAAATGAGTGTTTTTGTTGTCGATTAATTGTTCTTGCAACCAAATTGATTAGTCCTGTAGAAGTTGTCTTCAAAATATGAAACGATTCTGTATTTCAAATAAACATTGAAATTGTTTTAAAAAATCTGGGAGTACTGAGATCGTTCGATATTAATCGTTGAACGTTGGAATGGAAATTACAAAACCTCAAAACTTTTAACGGAAGCATTTTTTCAAAAATAATTACCTTCATTCATAAAACATTTATCTTATGACCTTTTGTTTATCGATTGAATAAAAATAAAAAGTAAGTCTTGATTAAATGAATCGTCGGGAACAGAACCAAATATGATTTCAATATTATGCTATATCTAAATATAATATTCAAGCTCAGAGGTCCTAATCCATTCCATATTGGGATAGTGTAGTGCAAATCAGAAAAAGATTCACTTATGAATTTGACACCTTCATTATGTATTGTATAATATTTGAGTAACTACCTTTTGAGGGTTCGGAAATATTATATTCAACTTCATGTTGCATAAAAATGGATATTGAATAATAAATTCCAGAGAAAATATATGATATCTATATTAGGATCATCTTCATCTCTTATGGAAGAACTAAAGGTGACCCATTACCTGAAACCTCTCCTACTTCATGAATGATTTCGGAACGTCTCTCTTCATTTATGTCGAAAACTTAACATTCCATCAATTGCTTCTATGATCCAGGAGACATAGACCGATTATATCCTAGCAAACTGTTCCCATATGTGGATTCTGAACCAGCATATACATTGTGATATTGCATTCATAACCTAGATTACATCTAGGAAAAGTTGGCAGTCTATTCATTGGGCGTTTTTATTCTACTGTGGACCGTTCAATATTTGGCATTTCCATTGCAATCGACCTGATAAGTACATGCCTACTTGGCATACTTCTGTCGTTGAACCTTTCTCTCTGAATTCATGCAGGATATTTTCCCCTTCTACCTGTCTCCGATCCGCCACTGGAGCTAACAGTCATAAAAAATATTTACTTTTCCCACGTCAATGCGATTTTTCCTGAAAATTACAGTTCTCTCTTTGTATGAACCTCGAAGTGTTAAATCCAATAACTTACAGCTTCCTTCCATTGATACCTACTTTGTAGGAGTGTATAAAAAATAAACAAGTCTGCCATCTTAACATCACACTGCTAACCCCACTACAACTAAACGTGTATACAAAATTTCAGCTAAATCGGTTGAAGATCAAAAGTTTCTAAACTGGGTTGCAAGATTCCACCCAGAAAAGAAAACATTGCAAGTTGAATAAGAGCTTGTAAAAAATCTGGAAAAATGTAATTTCTTTTAGCCTCTGTTAAACAGGCAATTTCAAAACTGAAATGAATTTAGTTCAGATCACATGAGGTTTATCATTTGAAAAAAAAACATATTTCCTCAATAATTCTCGTGACATTTCGAACATATTGTGTCATGGTATACACATATTCTTTTTGAATAAAATTGTCATTTTTTCTCTTACAGAACAGAAATAAACTCTCAAATTTTTTGATTATTAAAATTGAATAAATTTCAGGCGCCAACAGTTCAAAGTTTATAGAGCATTCTCAACAATTGAGATATAACAGTGAATTTATGAAATGGAGATCGTTTATGGATCTTTTCGTAGCAGTAGAAATATATATTATTGATACTTCAAATTATATCATTTCAAATCGTTATCTTTGACCCCAAAACAAATTCCATCTACTTGTTAAGAAGCTAAGTTCGATTGTTTTTCCTGAGAGGAGACTTGCACACTTGAACTCATCATATTATCAAATTGTTCTAAAAAAAATTGTTCTAAAATTGTTCGTTCCGTTAACCAGCTGACGAACGTCAACCCTCAAAAGTCGAAACTTGTGCGAGCAATGGATCAACGAGGCCTTACCTTTTAACGTGCGATTACCCAGCACGGTGGTCCGGCGAGGATTCGAACCCCGGCCTTCCGCTTGACAGGCAGATATGCTAGTATACTTTTTGTAACCAAAATAGTCTTCGCTTTTAAAAAACAGGCGATGCTATATTTGTTGATATTGGCGTTATTCAATCATTCTCAAGTTGATGATATATTCTGCTCTTTTTATTTTCGTATTCCGTTTACCAGTTCAATAAACAATGAGTTAGCATCTTCAGAAGAAGAAAATTGATAATCAATTTCGAGTTGTATCAATTTTCTTATCCTGGAGATGCTAACCTTGTTAGCGAAACGTCTGTCGAGTGAATAAAATCAGTTCGGTGTTAGCGTAGTTGATCTCTGCAAAAAGTTTCTAGCAGGTCAATATCTGAAGAAGAAGTTATCTTAGAAAACATTGTGAATATGCATTTTTTCATTTTAGAATCTCTTGGGCTACATACAAGTTTATCACTCAATCTCTTGTGAATTTCATTGTTTTCAATTTGAATTCTGAGAACGATAGGAGAAAATGTATTCTATTATAAGGTCAAATTCTGATTTATTAGGCGCTGTACTCAATTGAACATTCAAAATGATATATTTTATTGACATTCAGTGTATGTGTATACATATAATACGATTATCAAAGTGATTAGTGACCAACTTGTATAATAAACAGTGTTTCCGCTTTTTGGGAATAATGAATGTATGTTCAATACGTAAAGTCATCTTCAACAACCTCTCATGAATTTCTCTCCCAAAATGATTTATATTTCACCAATGTAAACCAGAACGCTAATGAAAAATAATCTCTATTTACCAGACCGCAGTATTTTTGTATATCCTCCAACTGCAAGATGGTCAGTATCCCATTTTCCACAATTGAGACTCTCAGAAAGCAGGACACTCTGCATATAATATCAGAAACACATTTTTCGGCCAAAACATCGTTATATCGTAATTCAAAAGCCATTCACTTTAAAATGACTATTGCGAAATGAACGTCGATGAGGCATCAATAAAAATTCCTCATCGAATCTAATTATTCAAATTCGTTCCTTTGTTCGCATTCAAAAAACTTCAACTCACAACAGCTCATTTACAAATAGTTCATGGTAGCGGAGTAAACATCGATACCTCAAGTAATAATCAGGATCTCGAACAGCAATACCTACTATTAACAAAAAATCTCGATTCAACGTTCCGTCCATCCTTCCGCAGATGACATCGCCCTTCTCGCTGAACACCTCGCCCCCGGACGCAGAAGCCCTCGCCCAAGCCAAGGAAGAACTCCGCGAGACTCCAGAGAACGTGGAACAAGGCCTGCGTGAGCTGCGGGAACTCCTCAAGAACGACGACACCATATACTTCAAGGACGACGATGCCACCCTGACGATATATCTGAGGCCTTGCAAATGGTACGCCAAGAGCGCGTACGAATTGGTGAGTAACTGGATATCACGATTTGAATATGGAGTAGATTCAACTTTGCATTCAATTCAATTTCAATTTTATCCATTTCTTAAGAGAAGAGTATCTCGGTGACCTCGAGTTACAAGGTATCGAATTTGTCACTACTAGTATAGTTTTTGGTGGAATTCCATAAAACCAGGTTCTGAACTTTCACCAACTGAAAATTTTAAATGTGTCCATTTTTTTAATTGATCTTGATTTTCGAAATCTTATTCTATACAGGCACCAATTCGACATTTGTATTTTTGGTCTACCATGAATTCCACAAAAAAATATACTAGTAGTGAGGTGATAAGACAAATTCGATACCTTGTTTTTCGAATTCAGTGGGAGCGCAAATCAGTTTCATTTTCAATTGAAATGTGAGATTTTTTTACTGGTAATACACAACACTTTCATCTCTGTGAATAACTTTGAGTTCTAGCCTAGTTACGACGTGAGATGTCATAATCTACTTTGTTCGTGCGAGCGCGCTAGACCAGGATATATCCTCTTCAAACTTTAAAGTTAGGGAATATTTATAAACGCCAAAAAACAGCCATTTGTCTACCTCAACGAATGGTTAATTGAACACCTAGTAGAAAAAGTGTTCGCTCCTAGACGACCATGACAGAAACTGATAGAGTCACTAGACACGACACTAAGGGCGTAGCCATTTGGGGGCATCAACCTGAGCACTTTTTTCTGGGTGAAATATACGATTTTTCTATCCATCCGATCAATGTTACCATTATTTCAATTTGTATCGACATATTTTATTTTTCAAAATTGATTGATTCCGTGAAAGTCCTCACTTAATAAGTTACATGAACTGATCACTACCGGTCATGGATTAAAAGAGGCGCATTATGTAAAAGCTGATTTCAGAACATACATCAGAATTGCAAGCTCTTTGTTGAGCAGTGAGGAAGCAATTTCCAGAATTGGTCAACTGCAACAATGTGAAATGCACACCATTTTCTTTAAATCAATTTTTCAAAGAAGAGAATTCCCAGCATCCAGTTTTCGATACAGTTTGTGTACTAATCCACAAAAAAATATTATTTTTGATTAAGTCATATTAACGTTCCACCTTGTTGAAAGGAAAATTCAATGCTCTGACAATTGTCAATATTGATGCCAATGCCCATTAAGGCGAAGGTTTTGAATTTGACAACTGAGACACGAATTTTCAATCATGAAAGCAAGGCGTACACGTTTACTGTAAGAAATAGAAGACTGATTCGTTAATATGTCTCAATTTGTTTTGGGGCTAAAACTCTTGATTTATTTATAGAAGAAGGAGATTAATTTCGAGTGAAATTATCTTTTTTCTTGTTGACTGTCACTACTAAATGCCACAAAAAATAGCAAATTTTTAATCTCCTTTCGCAACTTTCATTTTATATTCGAAATTAGTACTCGGTATGGCCCTTAACTGAGCTTCTGAACTTAATTTTTAGTAACTTTTTGCGTATATCACGAATATGCAATATTCTGACATATATTCTCTTGAATCAACCTAGTGATCTTACTGGAGAATTAGTATACGAATCACTCAAGAAATGGGTGCAAGCACAGGAACGTGTTTCTGGCTCATTAGCCTTCATCAGAACGAAATAGTTAATGCTATCGTTTTCAAATTTTCTGTCCTAAAAGCACAACTCTTTATCTTTGAACTGACTCTTATAAATTTTCACAAGAATTGAAAATAAAGTAGGTACCAATTTAAAAAAAATACTTGATTCGTTACAGATTAACAATTTTTTTTCCAAGCATGTGTAGGAATGCCAGGATTTCAATACAATTGATATTATCATTCTATGATCAAGACCACCAGAGATAATCTACTTGTTGTTAAGATAAAAATGTCAGTACTGTCGCAATGAGATTGAAAAGTGGTGAAAACAACATGTTTTGATATATCAGGTTCGATTTGAGAGAACAACTTTCTCTCTTTCATCATGTATCCGTGGAAATAACTTCATCATTGCACGTATAATTGTTGCGTCTCTACTTCTGGACGCTGACCGATAGGCAGCCTATATTATTTGATTTGGATGCAGCGCCGGATTCCCTGTAGTGTCGGGTGGTAATGGTTAGAAGTTACCAAAAATGAAATGATGAAGCATTTATAAGTTGGTGGAATGGATTAAAAATGATAAGAAAAATCGAAAAAATTCAAATGAATCCGAAAAAAAAAGGGAAATTAGCCAAATAATAATGAAAATGAGAGTGCAATGGATATTGAAACCAAAAATCAAATAACGAAAAACTTGAAAGTAATAACCAGTAAATTAAAAATGTATGTATACAACATAGTTAGGATAAAATGAGGAAAGGGGTAGAATGCTGCATTTAGAATTTCAATACAAACTTTTAACACGATCCCATTAACTCTGCCGAACCATCCGTGTGTGTGGATCACCACCAAGTTTTCCATATATGGAGTTTTTTATTTTGACCTTCATTTTTCGAATTCGAATCGACTAATTTATTTACATGATCGAATTTACTCATAAAAGTGAGAAAGAAATTAATAAATATTCAATACCAGAAACATTCGAAAATAACCATAAATTATATATTTTCAATTAAGTCATTCATGACTTCATGAGTCAGTTGAAGAAAGAAAATTATAAATGAGGTACTGGAGAAAATCTAATTTATTTTTCCAGCTCTTCAGAATAATATACCTAAAGAAGATTCTGGTTATTTTCATAATTTTTCATGTTTTGAAGACATATTATCAAAAACGCCGTACAAATAATCTGAATTAATTTCAATTCATATTCGTATTCTTCTGAATACATCTCTATATTAATATTGGATGATGTAATATCGTAACTTGAAAAATAATGAGCAGATAACACAACACGCCTATTACTTGACATTTTAATGGTAATAATTCCCTGCAAAATGCAAAATACCTAAAACTAGCATAACAATATGAAGAGGCAATTTTTCAATTAAACAATTATCTGCTTTTCAATTGTAGATGAAACGAATAGCCAGTTTCAAGGAAAAGAACAAAACCATTTTGGATAACCTTCTACCGGAAGATGAAAAAGTGTCGTTCACAGAACACAATGTTGTCAATGTCCTGACAAACAGAGACCACAAAGGGAGGAGAGTTCTCATTGTCAATGCTGGATGTGAGTAGTGAAATTTCATTTCTTTAAGACCCGCTTTACAGTTCGCAATACTTATTGCGGCGATTCATTGCGGCAAGTTTCATTGCCAGAAATCATAATTGCAGTTCTGCTTTACACCTGGAAATATAAATCCTTTTTGTCAACAACGTTTTGTCGTTAGTCAGGCCCACTAATCTCTCAGGTTAACATAAAATAATAATTTGAACTTGTACCTATCTGATATCGAATTATCTCTTATCGGCGTTATGATTGCCTGTTGTGCTTAACTTTTAGGGAAAGAAAGATGGTGTGAACTAGAGGCAACATGTTTGTTATTGCGACATTATTCGTTTTTCCGAAATTGTTGGCTACGTGACTATCTAGTAACATTTAATGGAGTTGTTAATATCAAAAGTAACCATGATTATCACTAGAATTGCACCCACAATAAGTATTGCGGCAATAAATTATAGGACCGAACCCAT
This sequence comes from Zygogramma bicolorata, assembly GCA_032362365.1. Lineage (NCBI taxonomy): Eukaryota > Metazoa > Arthropoda > Insecta > Coleoptera > Chrysomelidae > Zygogramma > Zygogramma bicolorata. The sequence continues at coordinate 199,317 of JAVJAQ010005718.1, forward strand.
TTTCTGCCACTGCAATAATCATTGAAACAGCTGATCGAAAAATTCCTACAGCGCATGTGCGCGAGAAAAGTTGCTGCTCAAGACCAGCGAAATGTTAATTGACACTAACATAATTTATATTTTTTCGCAATGCATCCACAGTTGGCTGGAGTATCGTTCCTTATCTAATAACGCTTATTACATTTACCATTTCAGCTCTATGGGATCCATCGAAAGTCACCTCAGACCAAATCTTCCGCATGTTTTACCTCATTCACGAAGTAGCAGTGCTTGAACCAGAGACACAAATAAAGGGCGTAGTGGTCATAATGGACTACAATGGAATGGGCATGAAACAAGTGAAAGGTAAGTGGAACCGTTGCTGGTGGTATAGATTTAATGGCAATGCACCTCAGTGCAGCATATATATCGCTATATGTTACTGGGATAAAATCAGAATACATCGCACTACTGATGCCACTCTGAAAGGAACCTCCACAATAGTAATCAAGTCAGACAAGAGCTGAAACAGAACGAATTGTCTTCAGAATTGTAAAAGTTCCAGGCAATTATCTCAGCCATCTTTTTTCTATGTTGCTACAAGTAAAACTTTTCGAACTTATGTAAGATTGACTTACATCCCAAGGAACAAATAGTTTTATGATGATAGGGAGAAAATAATATATCTTTCAATGAAAGTAAACAATCATTTCATTATTATGAACTTAAGATATCTAAAACATATCTCAAAAATATATCAATACTTAAAAAAATCAAGCTAATGAATGATATTTCAATTTTATTTTAAATCTCATTTCTCCATAATATTTCAATAATTTTGTTAGTTCATTATAGAGTAATATCTCTCTGAAATCTATTGGCTGTCGACCCACTTTTGTTTTCATCTCTACAGTGGCTGAATTGCCTTGATCATTAATGAGGTTAAACACAAACTTTGAGAATTAAAAACTATTTTTGAGCAGATCAATCCAATTATAAATCTTTCGTTTATGTTCCTGAATTGATTTAGTCATGGTTCTCGGTAGTGTAGAGGTTAGCACATTCGCCTTTCAAGCGGAAGACCGGGGTTCGATTCCCCGCCGGGCCACCGTGCTGGATAATCGCACTTTGAAAGGTGAAGCCTCGTTGATCCCTTCCTCGCACTTGTTTCGACTTCTGAGGGTTGACGTTCGTCAGCTGGTTAACGGAAACGAATAATATTAGAACAACAAGAATTTCATTTTTAAGTAATCAAAAAATGTGCGATTGAAGCTACGACATCCGTAAGAAAAAATATAATACACATGTCTTGGAGAGGAATCTTTGCTGCCTGTTTTCTGACCCAAGTAATCAAGATCCAAACTACATAATCGCTGATTCTTCTGACCTATGTTGGGAACATGCGCAGAGAAACTATCAGCTTTTATAAAAGTACGAATGTCTTCTGGCAGTGGTGGGCTCATGATCTGATACCAAGATTAAGTAATGAAGTAGTGAATATGTTTGGACCTGACAAGTTTTCATCAATGTGCACACCCAGAAATTTCAAAGAAGTAAACTACTTGACGATTTCATTCCTGAGATTGGTCGGTTCTTCCGAATTAATAAGGATTCATTTTTTAGTCACGAACATGAAATATTACTTGTTGTGATCAGGTAATTTATGTCTTAAAACTGCGGCATCTATTTGTAAACACAGCGCGAACAATGTAATCGAGTTGCTGCAACTGCTGATCCTAATCTGCCCCTTTGTAGTGTCAAATTTTTTTTTGTTCTTTTTTTTTTCCTTCGAGCAGAGTTTGCGAATTTTACATTTCATTTTTGCTGCCATATTCTCCTAGAACAATTTATTGTTGTACGAGCAATTGAATTGGAATGCTGATCACATGAATTATGAACCCCTAGTACCGTTTTCAGTAGTCTATCTAGAAAAATCGAACGAAAAAGGTTTACTCAAGTTTTTTTGAAATTATCATTGGAAAATTTGCCACTTTGTACACACTGCAGAATTTACTCACCGGAATTTTTCCAAATCAAAGTTAGAATTGGTGAATCGTGTCTTTCTCGAAGTCAGAAAATGATTCCAAAAAAAATATTCATTTCAAATTTCATTAACGGGAGGTTGAAACCTTCAGTTCCTTGAAGAAAAGTGCCCTTGATACAAAATCACATCTAAGTACTTAGTTCTAAGTATATTTCTTGTCTGACAAAATGCACCATGACTCATGTGTGTACTAAAATAGTTGGTATGATTTTTATTTGCAAATGCTAGAATCCCTAATTCCGTACTCAGTGCTAGTGAAATATCCTATTGATAAAATAAAATATAAACACCACATCTCTAGGCGAATATTATCGACTTCAGAAAAAAACCTTTCTTAACCATCACTAGAAACTGTTTGGAGTATTTCTTCACTAATTTCCACTTGAAAGAGACGACATCAAAATTATGTCACACGTCATACTTCTAGACGTAATTGAAGCATTTGGTGTGGAATGAAACAGTTTGCACAGAGCTCGATTGCCCTTACACCAAACACTTGCACCGGCTATCCAAGGCGACATCTCCTTAAGAACAGATCAAAATATTTTTTGTTTGAAGATAAGCTCAAATCCAATTTTCTCTTCTAAAATTGACCAATCATTTTGCGAAAGGTCTGTCGAATGCCAATGTTTTTGGTTTGGTGTTGCTCTGTTTGAAAAGATGAAATGATTACAAAGAGTAAACCTATTATTTGAACTATTGAGTTGCAATATACTGATGATTTTTCAATTAAACATCTATTCCCTGTAAATTAATATCGATTATGTTCCAGGATTGGGTCCCGCGTTCAGCTTGCTTCTGCTATCGTTCATTCAAGATGCCATGCCTTTGAGGTTGAAGGAGGTCCACATGGTGAAAGAACCATTCGTGTTCAATATGGTGTGGCAAATTTTCAAGCCTTTCATCAAGCAGAAGCTCAAAGCTAGGGTAGGTATATCTCAACTTAATATGTTGAAAATCGGCAAACATCCAGGAATGCGGTTTGATATATCATCTGAAGGACATAACAACCCTTCTATCGTACATAAACTGAATCAGGCCCGTCTCTGAAACTTGATTGTATTGTTACGAACTTCAACGAGCTAGGTCAATCGCCGCGAACTCGAAAACGCTCGTGGCCTTCCGATGACGTTTTCTCGAAGAAGCTGGTCGATCGAGTCATTTCCGAGCGAAGGTTCCCGATGTTCTAGGCGCTCTAATTTCGAAAGCTCGAGGCACGAACCGAAACAACAGTTTATTTAGGAAGATTGGCGGATGTTCGAGTCAGTTAAGGGTTTTGTAGGTGTATTTTCAGAATTAACATCAGTACTGAGAGTTTCATCATTCTACCTCGATAATTACGGAAGTTACGTTGGCGTTTCCATGGAAAGAAAGAGTAGATACAGTATATGTAGCAGCCATAGAAGATGAATTTATACTCGGAATGGATTTGATCAGCGACTATCGGTTTTCATTCGAAAACGAAGAGAATATTTTGGAGTTTGGAGGAGAGGGATTTGTCCTTGCAACTCCAACAGAGAGGACAATGCCTGTTAAACTGCGATTAATGGAAACTGCAAGAATTCCTGACCTTTTGGAGAAAACAGTTTGCGCTTCAATATATAAAGACCCTGGGGGTTGCGTTGGAATACTACAGCCATGTGATGAACCTCCAGTAACTTGGTTTTCGAACGAGCCCTTGTGAAGACAAATCGAACCATCGTTGTGAGAGTTGCCAACGTATATCCTGAAGAAGTGAGAGTTGAAGAAGGTGATGTCATCGGCACCTATGGACTAGTTGCATTATTAGCGAACTACAATTCAAATGACCACCAGGAAATAAAGGCAGCCTTGGAAAATCACTTGAATACTTATCAGGAGAGGAGCTGAAAGCTGCCAAGAATTTCATCAGGAGTGAAAGTGACATCTTTGATTCGACAAAAGCGGGAAGAACTAACTTGGTCAAACACAGAATTGATACTGGCCGAGCCCACCCTATTCAAGAACCTCCATTTGACAACCAACAAGAGGTGGAAGAGTTTGTTGCCGAGATGATGGAAGAAAGTTTGATTGAAGAGTCGTCGAGCCCGGGTCTGCACCTGTTGTATTGGTTTCTGAGATGGATGGATCCGCAAGATTTGCGTGGATTGTAGGAAATTGAATGATGTCACTAAGAAGGGGAGGTACCCTCTACCAAGAATAGATGACACATTAACAACTTCAGCAGGTTCATCTTGGTTCAAAACACTAGATCTGAAGAATGAATACTGGCAAGTGGGCATACATGAAGAGGATAAGGAGAAGACTGCATTCTCGACTGGGAGTGGACTCTATCAGTTTGCTGTTATGCTGCTTGCATTGTGCAATGCTCCAGCAACGTTTGAAAGACTTATGGAGCTGGTCTTGCGTGGGCTCACTTGGAAGACTTGCCTTGTATATCTCGACGACGTTTTGGTTGTGAGAAAGACATTCGAAGAACATCTGAACAATTTGCAAAAGTCTTTCAATGATTCTCCAGAAAGGCTCATTGTTGACAAGACCAGGAGAGTGATCCAGAATTTTCAAAGTGGATCGTGAAGACCTACCTGGAAGGACATCTCCGATCGATCACCAACGTTCAAGGCATTGCGGGCACAATGGGGTACCTTGATTTTTGAGAATTGCTTACTGAAGAGTGCTTGGGAATTAGGTGATGGCAAAAAATTGATTTATCAACTGGTTGTGCCTATATCGAGAATGAGTGATGTGTTGGAAGAGATCCATAGTGTTTAAACTGAAAGACATCTAGGAGTCGACAAGACCTCTGATAAAATACAGCAAAGATTCCACTGAGTCCAATGTCGAGAAAATGTAGAAAGATAGTGCCGAATATGTCCGAAATGCAAAGCAAGCAAAGGTCCCAGAACAAGATCAAGAAGCGAGATGAAACAATATAATCTTGCTGCTCCCTTCGAATGAATCGCTATCGCTGTAGCTGGACCGATGACGAATGATGCCAACAAATACATACTCTCTTGCATGTATTTCTTCAGTAGATAAGTTGAAGCTTCCCTGTTCAAGAAGTAACCACAGTTCCGATCAAGGAAGATATTCGAAGTTGGCTTCGCTGTCATCGAGAATAATTCTAAGCCCCTTGCAGATATGGCTGCATGGCTTTTTGGTTGGCCTGTTCATTCAGATCAAATCCAAGAGATGGCATTATTTCTTAACGGATTACACCATCTGTCTCCCGATATCAGCAATTTGGATCGTAACAGACAGGCATTTCGGAAAGCATTGTATTCGCAAGTCCAGTCTAGTGTCACTGAAGAGACCTGGTGGGTCGAAATAGCTGTCTGGTATTGGATTTGTGAAAGTAATGTTTCCTAACATCGAAATTCTGATTTCGTTTTGGGGTTGCAGGTGTATCTGCAAGGGACTGGGAATTATTTTCGATGACAAAGGAGCCAACTGTAACAGCATCGTTGTTCCGTTGGCCCGTTTATTGAGATCTTCGTAAACACAGTATACGGTTATTGGTCAAATCCAACAGATGGCGTTCTTCCTTAACGGATTACCACATCTATTACCGATTTCAGAAAAATAATTTGTTCACAAAGGCCGCAAAATGCTTTTTCGCGTTCCGAGAGATAGATTATCGCCGAGGCCGTTCCGGCCAAGGCAAGATAATCTCGAGGTCGTGAAAACATTTAACGGCCATAGTATACACAATATTTCTCCTGCAACCGTGAAAATTGAACAATCACAATAAACATAATGTCGGTTTGAAAAGACAGCGTTTCAACGTGAATAAAGAAAAGTAAACTGATGGCCTCAATATCACAGTGTTTCTATGAAAAGAATCATTAAGTAATACAAACGAATTCGGCATTTCAGAATACATTTTTATTGCCATATTTCGAAAATATAGAATGCTTTAGTGACGTTCAGTTTGACTGTAGATATTCTTGACAACGGCCGTAAAAAAATGCACCGGTCATCACCCTGGGCAACGCCCGCAAACTTTCATTTTGTCGCCTCTGTTGCGGCTGCAATATATTCAAATTGTGATACCGCAAGTCTACCGCCAAAATGTCATTTTGATACGAGTAGAGATAAGAAAGCTTTGAAAGGTGAACCTGAATTAGTTTGCGCCTGGTATATATAAACACCCAACCAAATTCAACATTTTTGTTTTCACTCGAGTAGTATAGTTTTCTGTCTATCTCCACTCAATGTTTGCAATCCAATGTGCTGTCGCTATATGAATGAATTCTTTGATTGAGTCATTTTTCCGACAATAATCTTTCGAAGCAGACGTTTTAGTCCACAGAGTACGTGAGTTGAAAGAAAAACTGAATGCAACATTTTTGAAATAACGTGAGTGGCTTCATTCCGATAAATCCACGACATTTTGCCTCTTCAAAGAGTCGGAAGTGCGACTTTTTCAAAAGAGCGACTTATTAGTTTTTCGATTTTACGTAGATATAATAGTATATTATGCAACCGTCATGTAATGATGGTTATTAATACACGAGCATTAACCGGGATACGAAACGTGCCGAAGTTGAGCTTCCTATGGTTCATGCGAGTGTATTTATAACCATTTCAAGGGAGTTGTAAACGCTTTTTTTACACCCGGTAAATAATGAAGATCTATGAATCTTAAATTTATAATTGTATTGTGGATAAACTGATCTGAAAGTGGAAGATATAAATACATTTATTTCATTACTGCTACTCTCAATAGAGTTCAATATTGTATAGGAAATGTTGATTTTATTCTGAAACGAATTTGCAATGTCGCCTTCCGCCACTGAATTGGATTTCCGAATGATTAAAAATCTGTCATCGTAATGACATCTTCAATAAAAAATCTGTAAATTGTTAAAAACCAGTCTAAATCCTAGAAATTCACCCCATTTTCCTGCTGTCAATAACGGGTCTACATGTGGTAATCACAACATATAATAACTTACAAGTCCGAAGACTTGTCGATTGCAGCAGTTTTTTGTCCGTGCCAAGTATTTTGACTTTTTATCGAAATATCTCTCAATTCTGCTCCCGAAAAATATATAGAGGTTGCATTATACATATAACATCGTGAAATCGACAAGTTATTCAGGAGTACGCGCTTTTCAAACAGCAGCACTTTCCTAGAACAGCAATGTGGTATTTATAAAGCCACTAACGAAGTTTGGTAATGACTTCAGAATAAATTCAGATCACGTACAGCATATCCAATCCATCTTGGCACAGAACTAATGATATTTATGCCCACCAACCTCTGTGAAGCATAGTGAGATAAAAAACATCTATTATATGTGTTCGCTGTGTTGAAATTCATTCCTATAGTGTAGCCGCTGAAAAGATAGAATGATCACGTGAACGGCACGCACTCTTTGAATGTTCCTCTCCCCAATGTTACAAGTCCGATTTACACCACTCAACAAAAACGTCGCCGCGTCGTCCACCCATCACCTCTTGGGATGCTTTTTTATAAGTGTTCATTATTACACCTTCTTCCTCTACAGTTAAATGTCTTTTTTTTGATCTTTTTCTTGGAGGTGAAAGAGTGTTTCCATCCATATTATTTAATTAACGTAACACACGTAAATACAAAGCACAAATGAGTACAGTACAGTGTAAACAGTTCTTCATTTATTTCAGTTTAGAAGGCGTGGCTATGCAGGCATTTACTGTTCACGCGTCCTTGAATTCTATCTTTTGAGCAGCCCGACTATAGTAGGCGTTTTTTCTTTTACCATGGTCTGCCCTACAAGTGTGCAACTGGAAAAGTAGCTGAGTTTATGCCGAGATGGATTGGATACGCTGTACTATGTATTATTTTGTTTTCCTTCACATGAAATTTAAAATGAAACTTTGCTTCAGATATTCTTCCACGGTAGCAAAATGGCTTCCCTGCACAAGAAAATGAGCCCTTCTCATCTACCAAAAGACTACGATGGAGACTTGCCAGCTATCAACTACAGCGGAAAAGAATGGTATCCCGTGGTGGATCAGTACACTGAACATATCAAAACGATGAACAGTTTCGGAATGAAGAAAAAGTAGCCCATTTATGTTGTTAGTTAATGTAGATTATGCCTTTCAGGGCTAAAAGTGAGAGTAAACGTACTGCGGTGATGGTTGATTGAAGGAATTTCAAACCTTTTAGAAAGTTGTTTTTCACTTTGCTGCTAATTTGTTTTTACCAATTTCTTTGGTACCTACTCGTTGACATTTGATTATAATATTTGCCTTTCAACATAGGAATTATGAAAAACTCAGTTCCAGGCATGTAACCATACCAATGCACAACATCATTTTATTTTTCACTGCTAGTTAAGATTAATAATATCGAATGTTATTTAAGGAAGTGTTGAAGAAGCTGATCTATATTACGAATGAATATATTTTTACTGGATGCATTTTACATTGAAAATATATGCTGTTTTATGATGTAAAAAAAAATAAAAATATATGAATTTTTTGGACCTACTGTTCTTCTGTTAACCTTCAAAATCTCGCAGATTTTCACGATGGTTTGATAAGGACATTACTGAGGATATGAAAAGCAAATGCTTTTTAGACGTCTTGTGACGCTCCTACATCTGACAGACTGTCAGTTGAAGTAATTGCAAATGACCTGTATTTATCGGAATATTCAAATGTTTTCGACAAAATCACAAGAGGTCAGATCTGTACAAAAAAGATCATGCAATCATGTGCTTCCAGAAAGGTTTTGGCTGATCAATTCAAGATTAGAAATAATGCGTTCTTGGACATGAAAAACACTCGGACTGTTTTGTATTGAGCACAGCTCTGCAGCTAGCCGATTCACAATTTCACGATTTTTTTTCCACCACTGGTAATGAAATGAAACGTGTGGATCACCCCTGAATCTTTTCCGAATTTCAAAATACAAGATTCAACAAAGGAATAAAGTAAATTATCAAATTGCCCGATGAGTAGGTATATTTTTGTTGAAAATAGTGAAAAAGCAGATGAAAATGCTTATGCCAAATCTGAACATTGAACTAAGTGAGAGTGGAATTGGTTCATTTATCATTGAACCCAACATACAAGTGCATACAATTTCTGATTTTTCCCAGAGTTCGACAAATTCCACACCATCCAGGAGGTAGTACCATGAAGCGTCACATTTAATATATGTGGGTGTTCGGCAGTAGCCGTATTATCCCACAACAATTGAAAGATATTTCAAAAAGTCATACGACGTGGTACCGCTGTTCACTGGGATATTCGCAGTTTACGCTTTCTTTGGCAATTTTTGAGTAGGGTACCTGCTAGCGAATTGGTTGCCATTTTTGAATCATTTACAAACTTCTTTGCTTTCAAATTGAAATTATTTGTTTCAATATCATATTTGTGAAAATTGAAAAGAGGTGAATGAAATTTCTTTATATTTTTTGCCACAAATACAATTCTAGGAAAATACTCCGGAAGAATAGTCTGATTGGATATTCAAGAATGTTGATTTCACAAGCAACAGTTTTCGATTTGGGTACCGCAGATATTGTATTTCTTATGATGTATTACTAAAAATGGATTCAAGTATAGCATACATAAGGAAGAACAACATGTACCTACAGTTGAAATAGAGAGTCCACTTCTCTGCAACTCATCAAAGTATTCGGTTCTACAAAACATGCTTTTTCCTCCTTAATGAATATATCGATACAATTCAATTCCTTGAATTCCAACAGAATAATCATTTAAAAAAATTGTATTCCATATCTCCATGAAAGTACGAACATCAACAGAATTCTCATCACAAGTAAAACAGTCGTGTTCATCAGTTTGATATGATTTTTTTTTCTCAATCTCATTGAATGAGAAATATTTGATTTGAATATTTTCCGCACACTATTTTTTTTCTGCATTAAAAACTTCATCTACAGATACATTGTGATGCAACCACATAACAGCCTATGATTCTCAAAACGTTTTTCTAGTTTGTCGGTATTAAATATTCTTGCTAAAAAAGATTTGTTATCGGGATTTGTGGAACTTGTACTCTTGAGGAGCGTTCCAGGTATATATTTTGTTGATGTCCATTGGATTCAATGTTTTGCCATTTATTTATTCAAGTAAAAAATTTGAGTATTCAAATCTGAAATCATCGATATGACATATCGGCTTTGAAAATTCATTCCTGGAAGACACTTATTGCATGTATCATCTGCTGGGTAGTATGAAAAAGAAAACCTCATGATTTCATAAGCAGAATGTGACGGTGTATGAAACATGGATGCCATATAGGTGAGGTAGCATATTTTTTTTTTTTATTTGCTCTAACTGATCATTCAATATCCTGAAAAAAGTTTCTATCGGATGATTATTACCATGGCATTTTTTCATCTATGGAGTGATCAAAACTACATATTATATGTTCCTCAGTTATACATGAATTATTCTTGTACTTGTAATAACTGAATCCTTTGTTTTTATCACCAATGATAACATGGACCTACAATCCGTTCAATATTAGAATTTTCAATTTCAATATATTATCTATTGTCCACAAACTCCAAACTCAATGCATAGAAATGAATTTACCTGTTCGCCTGATTCATTCATCAATTTTCATTTTTTGAATATATCCGCCGACCAACTGTTTGAAATTTTCCATAAGGTCACATTTCTCAATTTCCTTAACTTTATGATCATTACTTTTCAATATTTTTTGGCGTCTTTCATCGGGATTGATTCTTAGTGGGGCTACAGGTTTCGTAAGCTACTTGGACAAATATGGAAAAATTTAAGGGACTGTGGTTTTTACTTAGTCTGGGGCTCCCAGCGAGATATTCTAGATAGACCCATCTTGCAAAGCGAATGGATTGTATTTAATGATATCGGATTCAAGTATGAGGAGTCTAATTTCTTCGGGATATTGCAAAACCCACTTCTTTCTCAATTCTTCATCTTCTGGGGCCAAAAAAACTGTGACATATCGCAGAGGAGTAGTTTGATTCACAGCCAGTAAGGCAACAAGTTATAGACACGGTTGTATATTGAGCCTCAAAATTTCGTCAATAATGAGCCAGTGAGATTCAATTCAAAAATGATCGTTGCTTTTGAAACTTCACAAACACTTCAAACATTTGTTTGGTCACACTTCTGAATACTTTTCAAAATCATATTAGTATATTATGCAACGATCACGTAATGATGGTTATAAATACACTAGCATTACCCGGGATACGAAACGAGCCGAAGGTAAGTTTCGTATGGTTTATGCGATTGTAATAAAAACCATTACATTGGAGTTGCATACGTTTTTTTTCTACACGAATGAAATGGATCACAAGCCACTGCCCAAAAAGGCCAAACATGTGAGACCTAACGCTGAAGGTTTTTTCCAGAAGCTTGTATTTCTATTTCGTCCGAAGAAATACTTCACTTCTTGTCAGCTTCTTATGATCTACAAGGATCAGATACGACCTGTCTTGAAATATAGTTCTCATGTATGGAGCTCGGCACCTCCAAAACATTCATTGAAGCTTCTTGATAGTTTTTAGTGAAAGGTAATTCGTCTTGTTGGTGACTCTTCGCTCACACTCGCTCACTTCGTTGGAGCATCGTAAAAGGGTCGGAGACTTGTCTCCATTCTCAAGATATTTTCACGGTCGGCGCTTTTCGGAATTGACATCAATCATTGCACCGTTGGCAGTATAGTATCTACACGGTTAACCCGACGAGTAGATAATTCCCACCGTTTTGTTGTGAGCTCGGAAATCTCTCGAACCTTTCTTGCTCAGGTATCTTTTTTAATAAAACAGCTGAACTTTGGAAATGCTTACCAAGAGAGGTTTTCTTTGAGGCTTACAAACATCAAAAATTCACAGTGAATGTTAATTCGTATCTCCTGTCCCTTAATTCAATCGGCGTTCTTTCAACATTAAAGTGCTTTCCTTCCGTGTGAATTTTCATATAAAAAAAAACACCCGAGTATTATATTTGTTTTGTGGCTCCCACTGTTGCACCTGGAAAAAGTCCTTAACGAACCCAACATCCATGGACTCAGAACCGCTGGCTTTACGTCCCCTCTGAAGGATGGCATATCCTCAATATATCTTGGGCTCATTATATATTGCCTGCGAGCTATGATATGCTATTTCGATGCAGTTGTGTCACCCATTCAAGTACTAACCGCGCTCGACGTTGCTTAACTTCAGATATCGAATGACTGTCAGTCAACTTGAAGAGATAGGCAGTGCCCTCAATATTACAATTCGTATGCTGGGTGAATTTGACTCGTTGAATGGCTGTTTGTTTGGAAGTTCTACCTCAACGGGAATCTCGAAGAAATCTGGAGGAATTTTCGTTATAGGTATCTATAAAAAATTATATTTGCCGATGATTGGAAATATGTAACCTATTTACCGTATTCTTTGGAAACAGGGGCAGATAAAACCACTTTTGAAACCGATTTGGATGTTCCCTGAAGCTGGATGGAAAGTAAATTGTTTGGACAGTGGACAATATACTGATAGCTGGTTGGAAAAATTTAGTAAGTCGATGAGTCGAGGAATCCACAGATAAAAATAGTTTTGAGGATGTTTTCCTTCTGGATACGCTTATTTCGTGAATTTTCAAAGATTTGTTTCCTTTTGAATTTGAATATGAGAATTCCACAACAAAATGGTTAAGGCTTTCGCGGCCGAGGTTATTAGCATAACTACTTCTCTTCGGGCTTGAAGGCCGTCGTTCTTCGGAATTTCTTCCTGACGTTTCGCTAGCGCGAGTGGCCAGCTTCTTCAGAGGCTTATTCATCTCCGATGACTCTGAGTCATCGGAGATGAATAAGCCTCTGAAGAAGCTGGCCACTCGCGCTAGCGAAACGTCAGGAAGAAATTCCGAAGAACGACGGCCTTCAAGCCCGAAGAGAAGTAGTTATGCTAATTCCACAACAACTTTGAGGATGATCATCAGATGTACCTAGTTCAATGTCAAAGTTATAATTAGGAGAATAATTGTTTTCTGAAACTTTTTATAAAGATTTTCAACAATTACATTTTAGGTTCCTTTTGAAATTTCGATATTCTCATCCTCAGATGACATAGGAGTTCTTCAGGGTTCCGTTTTAAGGGGGGCCGGGGCCGGGGGCCCCCCCCCCCGGGGGGCGGGCCGGGGGGGCCGGGGGGGGCCCCCCCCGGGGGGGGCGGGGGGGGGGGGCCCCCGGGGGCGCCCCCCCCCCCCCCCCCCCCCCCCCCCCCCCCCCCCCCCTTTTCCCGGCCCGGGCCCCCCCCCCCCCCCCCCCCCCCCCCCCCCCCCCCGCCCCCCCCCCCCCCCCTTGCCCCCTCCCGGGCCCCCCCCCCCCCCCCCTGGCGGGGGGGGGGGGCCTCCCCCCCCCTCTCCCCGGGCCCCCCCCGGGCCCCCCCCCCCCCCCCCCCCCGGGGGGGGGGGGGGGGGGGCCCGCCGGGGGGGGGCCCCTGTTGTTCATTTTGTTCATAAACGATCTATTGGAGCATCTGAAAGATTGGTATCAGATAATGTCTGCTGATGATACTGTAAATCTGGACCTACAATAGATAACTACTAACCAAATTCACAATGATCATCGATAGTTTCAAATCCTGGTGTGAAAGTAATCGATAAGTGCTCAACAAGTCCACGATAGTAATAATGAACTTTCACCGTGGAAATGGTAGAATGGTGGATGAAATGGTGAACACTGACTTCAGTAGGGTAGACGAAATAAATATTTGAGAACAACTTTGGATGGTTCTCTGAACTGGGATAACCATATGCAGCAAGATGTACAAAGCATTTTTGGCGTTGAAGGAAATTAAAACCTGTATTGACCAACAGAGCCTTTTAAGCGTCTGTTACGCACTAGCCTACTCTCACAGTTTTTTCATCATGTCATGGGGGTGTGGCGTGGTAGAGATTTCAATAGTGTTTATAGTAATTATGAGACTAATATCTGGTTTGGAATATCGAGAAAGTTGCAAACCGACATTGCAATTGGGGTCGTCTACCGGCCTCCCAAAGATAATGTGAAATATTTCATTGATGAGCTGGAACAAATCATTACAATATTGATTCCGACACATGATTACATCATCATTGTTGGAGACCTCAATATCGATCTTTCGAGAGATATTCCGGTTCAAGATACTGATTCATTCATTACTGGAAACATATAATATTTGGAACAACTTGGAGTTCATTATTTCGTTGAGAAATAACGCCTATAGAACTTGGAAAAAAAAGGAAAGATCCAGCTAAATTAAATTACTACAAAGTGCTCCTGGACTCAACTACGTTAGCATGCAAAAATGAAAAAAAGCCTCACATGACAAAAGCTCAGAGTCGGAGGCACAAAAACAATGTGGAAAGAATAAAAAAAATGTGGTCAGTGATGACAGTACTATACCATTGTCTTCACAAGATGTTAATAAACTGAACTGAGGTTAATTCATTACCAATATGTCAAGATAATGACACCATGAATTTGTACAAAAATCACGTCAAAACTGAAAATGTATTCAACTTGAAACCTATAACAGATACTGGAATTTCCAAAATGGTCAATTCCATGACAAACAAATGCCATGGGTTATGATGGTTTGAATTTGAATTGTTTATCCAGATATTTGAAAAGAATCCATTATAATACCAATATCAAAGAAAAAACTCTCAGAAATGAAAGATCGTTCTATTAGGATTTTACCTACGCTTTCTGAGGCACTTGAGAGAGTTGTAGAGCAACAAGTTCCTCATGAACACTAGAATTCTTCCTTAACGGCAGTCAGGATTCAGGCCGATGCACAACTGTGAAACTGCTCTTCTGTCTATAACAGATGCTATTTTGAGAGCGTCTGATTCAGATATCCTGACGATAATCATGCTTCTAGATAACTCGGAAGCGTTCGACACATTGAACCATCAGATGCTTCTCTGTATTCTTCATTTGTTGGGTTGACTGAGGACGCTCTTCATTTTTTTCGAGGCTACGTTTCGAATCGTCGAAAACGTGTTAAAATTGCTAACATCTGGGTCCTTTACTATATATATGTATATATATTCATGAAAGTTTATAAGAGTTCTAGGATATTTTTTATTGATAAATGTTATTTTTGCCCGTAGGATTTTCAACACGACACACTGTACTAGCCCTCTTCATTTGATGTTTCAAATATACATACACTTCAGAACAAACATATATCAGCCACAGCTTGATATGTCTGTATGGGAGGAGTTTTACGAAACTTCTCTTCCTCCAAGACTGATTGATAACACGCTCTCTTTCGATGCCCACGATGAAATTCTTGACGAAACTATATCGCTCGATGAATTAAAGCAATCCCTATCAGTTTGTGAAAATAATAAAACCCCTGGTGAAGATGGAATACCTTATGAATTCCTCAAAAATCTGCCCCAGAATTGGTTAATTCATTTATGCACCTTGTATAACAATATTTTGAAGACCAAGTCAGTGCCATCTTCTTGGGGTGATATAATCTCATCAATGTTATATAAAACGGGTCCTAGAGAAGATCCACAAAATTATAGAGGAATTGCACTGGTTGACTGTGCCGCGAAACTGTTCACTCAAATTCTTCTTAATAGGTTACTAAATTGGTCTGATCATTCGAGCGCTATACCGGAGTCTCAGTCTGGATTTCGGATGGGTCGTGGATGTTGTGACGATGTTTTCGTTCTCTTAAGCATTATTCAGCTGCAGCTCCGTTTTAGAAACCGCCAACTTTTTGTTGCATTCATAGATTTCAAGAGAGCATTCGACTCCGTTGTACGTACTAAATTGTGGGATGAATTATACAGCATGGGATTGAGCCCAATTGAAATCAAATCCAATAACATATTTTCCAAAAAGTTTGATGTGTCCTAGGGGGTGTTTCAGGGTGAAACCCTCAGTCCAACTCTGTTTTCACTATATATAGCTGATATCGATACTTATTTCCGCAGCAATGGTGCTCGCAGCATTGACATCGACCGAAATACTGACATCGTCTTACTACTTTATGCCGACGATCTTTTAATTTTGGCTGAGACGGAAATTGATCTCTCTCGCAAATTAAAAATCCTTGAAAGATACGCCTTAGAAAATTGCCTTGGAATAAATTCGCGCAAATCAAAGATAAAGCGTTTCTCCAAGAACGGCTTCAGAACTAGTTATACCTACCGTTTTCTCTTGAATAACCTTGAAATTGTAAATAAATATGTGTACCTGGGTCTAACTTCTGTTTCCTCCTCGCTCTTTCGTGAAATGGCTCCTACATCTGTTTCTAAAGCTAACCAAGCCATTGGCTCAGTTATCAGTAGTATGGCTAAAGCAAAAATGAACTCGTGGGATGCAAAGATAAAGCTATTCAAGTCTATCGTTGTAAGCACTTCCTCTAGCAGTTTATGTGTCTGGGGTGTCAATAACTGCGAAATATTGGAAAGAGTTCGAGTCAATTTCTTCGAAAGGTTACTTTTACTTCCTCGCAATTCACCAGATTGCTTAATACGACTGGAAACCGGCTCTATTCATCTCGAATACACCATCTTTAAATATGTCCTGAACTGGATAATAAAACTTTTATCTATGAGCGATGATAGATATCCACGAAGGTGCTTTCTGAAGTTACTCATGTCTGATCAATGTGACATACGATTTAATTGGGTGTATAAAAACAAACAATGGTTCGAGTCAATTGACAGTCTAGAAATATTAATTCGACTTGATCGTCACCTCTTATGCACCAATAAACACACATTGCTTCAAAAATTTGAATACAAGTGTCACAGTGATGATCTTAACAAAATTGCACAATCTGTAGATATCCACTTTTTCATCTAGGTTTTTCAGATAACTCATCTCCTAAAAACTACCTCACTTATAGAACGTCAATACACGTCATCCGAATAATAGCACAAATTCGCCTGACATACAAGGACACTCTTAGGATATCAATCAAAAGATTTCACTGGTATATCGATTTTGAGGAAATTTGCTCCTTATGCAACACTCATCAACAACAGATTCCGCGGCATATTCTTTTTGAATGTCCCATACTTTCAGTCCTTAGACCTGCAGTACCATTCTTAGCTAACTACGAATCTTTCGTGATCTCAATTGAAAGTATCAATTTTGAGAATGCAAAATTACTGTATTTTTACCTATTCGAAGTACTAGAGCTGAGCTCTTTCCTTATGAACGAATAACAGAACTGTATTTTTCTCATATCATGCCATACAAGTTGAAATACTCTTTCCCTATTTTTTGTCTTCTCAGTTTTTTTTCATTCTCAAATACTGTGTAAACCAAACGATTGTTATAATAAGATTTTTATCTCTGGAAGCAATAAAGATATTATTATTATTTTACACTTGTATTCTTATTGTAACTTGAACATTTTTTTATCTTTAATTGTATTTCTTGACTTAACCATATGTACGCCTCGTACCTAAATGGCCCAATAAATTATTTTAAATATTATTGATTCAACTCCTTCCTATGAACCGATTGTACTCGTTTAGGATATCTCTTTTGTATAATTTCAATGATTGAAAAATATCCAGATGAGTCTTTCAGCCTTGTTTCGATGTTAAAGCTTGTATAAATACAATAGTATGAAAGACCATTATTCATTCGTGAAATAGACTGATATGTCAATATGTGCCTAGTAAATTGGATTATGATATTGAAATATATACTTCATTCAGCAACAACTTCTTTGTTTTGGATTCTTCGAAAAGAATCTTATATCTTCCTTTCCAATTGCAAAGTTAGGCCACATTGTCAGAAGTGTGTATCGGAGCATTCTTCTGGTCAAGCCCTCTGTCTCAATTACCTCAGCCGCTCTGAAAAATGGTGGAGAATCTTCTGGAAAATAGAGATATAAAGATGCCTTTAAACCCTAGTGTTGGTACTCATACTATGAAAGTTCGGGGTAGAAATGGCGACCATACCTACCATACCGACAATAGGCATCATGACTTCTTGACATCAAATCAGTTCAAATGGCGTTTGCAAAGAGAAGAGTTACAAATTTCCTAGGAAATGTATACATGTATAAACAGCCGACCTGTCGGCTGGCTTTACTTTTACTTTTGGACGCTGACCGATCGATAGCCTATATTATTTGTTTGGAATACTGGCCAAATTTTCCATAATTGTGTTCCTTTCATTCTATTTACACTTTCATAAGTATGACATTAGATTTGCTCATTTTGTTGACTAGTCGAACCAAAGAATACAGTTTGTCGATCGATCGATTGAGTATGCACTTCCTTTTCCAATTTAACTTCAAATTTCACAACTCCGTGACAAATGGGAATATTTGAGGAAAGAATAGTTCCCAACAGGTGCAAGAATGTGTGAAAGTGATGAGTAACGTATGCTTCTTTGGTTTTATGATGCAGAAAGGTAAAATAGGCCGGTCTTCCCAAATTTAATTACTTCCGATCTAGGGAAACGTGCCACGTTTAACTTCCTCATTTGAATTCTACTCATCGGAATACAAGTTTTTGTGAAATATTCTTCAAACGTGGAGATACATGACAACAAAGCTTCATTTCGTATTGAAGGGCAAATCGTCATCCCTTCAGAAAGGAACAAATTTTAAACATGTTACCATTATGCTTCCAGATCATTTCGCGAATATAAACAACAAATTTCAAACATGTATCCATTATGCCTCGAGATTATTGTGTGAATGATGATATAAGGTGCTTTTCTTTAATGTCCCCCCTTTTATTTATTGAACGAGTCAACTCAATAAATTGAATCTTGGGATAATCAAATTGACGCATGAATACTACAATTTGGAGTGAAATTGACAGATGAAAATTTCAAAATGGCGACTGGGCACCGTCTGGAAAAAAAATTAAATGGAAAGGGGGGCCTTGTGATGAATCATTTTGAAGCTCCTGACTAACACCTCACAACCCTAGAATATCAAGTCAATATCTTTAACTACTACAAAATGTTAGAACATTCAATAATACTCCGAATACATAGACGTTTAACTTCATACTTTGGAGAAATAAGTTCGAGGATGCTTTGAATGCCCTTGTTGACATAAGAACAGCCTAACCCAAATAGCACAGGACATTTTAAAAATGTTTATTCTCAACTGATGAGGGAGGTTCAGCTTCACTCTAGAATAAAGACATTAACGTTGTATAGAAAAATAATGTAAATATTGTATATAGACTGCACAAACACTAAACAAGTATGTAAAAGAACTTGGAAGCTCAGCATGATAATGCAGGTTAGCAAAATAAATACTTTTGGGTATATTGTAATTTCCTTACCTAGAATAAGACCAGCCAATGTCACCAATACTCATGAGTAGTTTGACTAAAAAGCCATAATGGTTCTCATCTAACGCGAAAGCATGAAAAGGGCGATAAAGTCTAGTAGCCAAGAATCGTACAAAATCAGGGCTATTCACTAAGTAGAGTTGTTATGGATAGCGACTAAAAATTGTCGTTATGTTCAAGGTCGGTTGCTAAGCCCGAAATTGGTATTCACTTTTCAAGTTGAGTTGCTACTATAATGACCAGTTGCTGTGAGTAGTGGTTCACAGGCAACTGCTTTAGATATCTTGTTAAGAAAAAACAGCTTACCACCGTCATTATGGCAAGTTATTATCAGAGTTGCTACAACGGTTAGCAACTGCGATAACCACTTAACTTAGTGAATAGCCCTGAATGCCGAGTTTCTTCCTAGTTTACGCCGATAAGGTTCTTATAAAAACATTTACAAAAAACAATAAGTGAAACTGTATTTGAATATTATTTGGAATTAACATGGTGGCGCCATCCTACGGGTGATCCCTAAATGGTTAGGTTGGGGGGTAATAGAATCCTGCAGGCGGAAAATTGATATTACCAACAAGGTCATACAGAGGGCACATTAATAAAGTTCAAATTACAATTACAAAATAGAAAAATGGGCATGGCCCAGCTCTTCAGGTTGACTTACCAGTCATTCGATATCTGAAGTCAAGAAACGCCGAGCGCGGTTAGTACTTGGATGGGTAACCATACAGGGAAATACCGTGTCGAAAGCCCGTACAGCTGCAGCGAAGTAGCATATCATAGCTCGCAGACAATATATCAATGAGCACAAGATATATTGAGGATATGCCGTCCTTCGGAGGGGACGTTAAGCCGTCGGTCCCGAGTCCATGGATGTTGGGCTCGTTAAAGATCCCTACCTCTGGTTGGAATACCAGAGGGTTCGGCAAAATTTCCGGTTGGAGGAAGTGTGCTCACCGGCGTTGGTGATTGGCCTTGGTAGCGGAAATAGGCCGACGTTAAATAAAGAATAAAAAAAAAAAAATAGAAAAATGGAAGTTGTCGTTGGATTGGAATAAATGCAGCTCGTAAACAAGTGCAAGGAAAACCTTTTACAGCACGGATTGGGACAGAAATTGATTTTGCTATAGCAGATCAAACTTAAACATTAAATATGATGTGAGTGTTGAACGGCAATGAAAATCTGTTCCCTATACATTCCCGCCAGATGCAGCTTAGTCATGATAACAAACAGCCGAACCTTATGAAGCCGCAAGTTTTCAAGAAGAGAAAGTGGGGGAAAATATATACCAGATGAGAGTGTTCCTTGTTCTCATTCCCAACAAAACAGAACACATGTTCTCTCTAAATGAAAGATTTTAGAATGTTGTTTTTTTTTCTTGGATTTTCTCGACATTATTAATTGAAAATATATAGAACATCCTATAAATGTCCATTTGAGCTCCTGATTATGTTGTTGTTCGTTCCGTTAACCAGCTGACGAACGTCAACCCTCAGAAGTCGAAACTTGTGCGAGCAATGGATCAACGTGGCCTTACCTTTTAACGTGCGATTTTCCAGCACGGTAGCCCGACGAGGATTAGAACCCGGGCTTTCCGCTTGATAGGCAGATATGCTAACCACTACACTACCGAGACCATGAAATGTTCTTAAATAGACGTCCTGGAGACATCCTGCAAATGTACATTCGAAGACCTGCAACGTCAATATTTCTACAAATATCTATTATTCTCTGCCGTGTATACAATATTGAAGCAGGTTCGGTTTCGTACAACTATTCCAATCAATCCTGGCACTAACTCAGCTACTTTTCTAGTTGCACACTTCTAGGAATAATTATCAACACAGTGTCGACATATATTAGGTGTTTTCTTATATTACTATACTGCACAGAGATTGCTGGTCATATATTTTATCTTTAGTTCTGTGCCAAGATAAATTGGATAAGGTGTATATACGAAATTGTAAAATGGTCTCTTTATATATTCATTAAGAATGATAAAAATTTATTTTTTTATATTTCGAAAGCATTGAACTCATTTTGCATAACTACAGTAAAAACTGGAATGTTTTAAACTCATTCCAACCGACATAAACAGTATCTGTATCTGTACCATAACACGATTATTCTCGAGACATTTTCTTCTGCAGTTTTCAATTTTAGGACAGATCCTCACAAAAATTCATTAGTTTTGAAAACTTTGGTGGCATCCAAATTATTATAAAATATAGCTATAAAATTTGAGATGAAGAAGAAATTCGTCCACGGCGCCAAATCTCAAGGATCATTTTCTGACTGGGAATAAGTGAAAAAATGATTGTTAAAAATGAACAGGTCGACTTTATCCAATTGAACTCACTTGGTATATTGTATCAATATCAGTTTCTTTCAATTCGAGTTTGAGATGCCATCGGGTTTGGGGTAACGTAATTCGTGCTTTAGCCTGATGTTTGAGGAATTATTTCAGTTTTTAATATTCATCTTTGATATAATTTCATTACATTCCTGAATGATAGGTTCACCTGAAACAAATATTATTGAAAAAATATATTTCGAGCACTCTTTGAATATTGGGAAAGTGTTAGTTTTGATTTGGTATAGAGCTTCTTTATCAAAAATCATCATCCTCGTATACGTTTTTAGGGCAAATCGCACATCATTACCATAATCAATGAGGCAGAGAGCAAAGGTGGCTCCGGTGTTAACAAAGAACCGATGAATCCATAATTGAATGATACGAATGCCATTGTGAATCAAGTCGACCAAATGGTCGATAACCTATAAACAATCATAAATAGGCCGACCGTTCATTGTTTTTCATGTGCGCTCCATAAGTTTCAACAATTGCAATAGTGAATGCAAAATGATGTGATTCTATCCGTTTTCTGTTATCTAAAGGTGAGCAAGTTATTGAACTACAAAATTCATTATCAGCTTCAGTACTATGGTTCGGGTTTGAATGCCGTCGTTTTTTGGAATTTCTTCCTGCCGTTTCACTAGCGCGAGTGGCTAGCTTCTTCAGAGGCTCATACATCTTGAGTTTGACTCCGATGACTGGGTATCACGACTTTGTAGAACGTATCTATATGGATTCAGGTAGTTTTGAGTGCTAATCACTTCATCTGAATTCGGAGATTGCTGATGATAATTCTCCGAATCCGGATAAAGTGATTATGGCAATCAATACTTAGTAACATTCTCCGGCTCCTGATAAAGTAATTAGCACCCCAAACTAACTGAATCTATATAAATATGCAAAACGAAGACGTATGAGCCTCTGAAGAAGCTAGCCACACGCGACAGCAAAACGTCAGGAATAAATTTTCAAAAACAATGGCCTTCAAACCCGAACCAAAGTAGTGATACTGAAAACCTCGGCCGCGAAAGCCTTAACCATTTTAACAAAATTTATATCGAGAATGATATTTGAAAATACTTCAGAACATTGATTTCAATCAAATCCAGATAAAATCAGTATCAGCCAGAGAAACAGTCAATTCTATTCAGAGCTCAATTATCACCCTACCACCTAGCACTTGTTTCTACAACAGAGATGGAATCTTCAGAAGAAGAATTTATTCTCTCATGCTGTAGGATTCTGATGATAAGGGATGACTGTATTGAGTTGTATCGAAATACCTTTCTTGATTTTCAACTTCCGCAGAATGACCAAGCTCAGAAAACCATAGTAGAAAGAGGTATTATCTAAGGTTTCAAAATGTTTTCAAAAAGTTTATCTCTCCTCTCCCTCTCTTTTTTCTAACTTATCATCTGAATATAGAGGATTATTAGCATTATTTGAGTATAGGTAGCGGCTAAATTATGGAAATGTCTCATTTCGCAAAAATTTCTCTTTTCACCACGATCTTGGAATATGCCAGTTTTCATTATGAAATTTTTAAATTTCAATATATTCTAAAGCGGCTACGTCACTGGTTTTGACTTTGTGAACTCGTGATGCGCCATCCGATGGTCATTTAATAACAATTCAGTAATAGCCCAATTAATTTGGTTTTCTCGTACACCCTGTATGAGCAAAAATTCATTTCTTTTGAAGAATTGGTTAATATCAAAAAATAACATCAGATATCTTCTGTGCTTGAATATTCGAAATGCAAACGAGACTCAAACCCTCTTCAGTAACAAACACTGAAATTGAGCAGAAATAAAGCAAGGTACATGTCTAGGGTATACATATAATTTATACCTGCAAATGATCTATTGATAAAGTGGAACATGAGCTCGCCAGTCTGCAAGTTCTATCTATGGAATAAGGAAGTGACGGGAGCTCAAAAAGGTCTAATTTGGTATTTTTCTCGCATTAAAATCATGAAATGAGTATGAGTTCGTGAAGTTTATTCCTAATTTTGTTTCTGAATATTCTGTTACGACGAAAGGGGGGGAGATATCAGATTTCGTAATCGTTTCGGTACCGTCGTACCGTAAAACTACTTTCATTGATATTTGTTTTATACAATGCCGAAGTTTATGTATCGAAATTTTAACCATCTCTCAATCAGAACGCACAATTCAGAATCTGAAATAAAGAAGGACATTTATTGTGGAATTGTATTTCGATATTCTATGTTCAACTCTTCAAAACCCCATTAGCTATTTATCCTTCGTAGTATTTTGAGGTCTTAATCTACCACAATTTGAAAATGTCAAAATTAATATTGTAATCTATATAAGTTAGAACGGCAGAATTCCAATCAACCCCGAGAAGATGCTACCCTTCTACATTTGTATAGATTCCATAGATCAATTCTCATTTTTGAGATTGTAGTAGGTTGAGAATCCAAAAAAACTACAAAAAATTACATTCAAACAGTACTCAGAAACTTCTCATATTTCTTGGAAGCTATTTACATTATGGTATAATCACCGTTATACAGTCTGAGACAGTCATTCATTGTATTATTGATACATGATTATTGTATCACGCTGTTAGCAAGCACAAGCACCCCTTTATACTCGGAAGTCTGCTCCAATCTGTTCTTAAATAATTTATATTTGCCGAGGCTGATTCACTGCGCCCAATCCATATCTTTTTTTATGCTACTTGGGTATCAGATCTTGTTACCTATCTTAATGGTTATTTGCCTTCTCGTTCAATACTCTTGTATTCTCTCAAGTTTCTCTTCCACATTCTATATTTTTGGCTTGCTGATACACTCACTTTACACTTAATGTGCGGTTGCCACCTACTTTTGAAAGCTGTAACAAGTTTCTTCTGCCTACCTTGCAACGTTGCGGTCGTGACTTAGCAGTTCTTCTGTGAATTTTGTCGAGGTATTTCCACACTGCCTAAGAGTGTTTTCCTCTTGTTTACCATGCTGAAGCACCATTTGTTATCATGGGTCTTACTCTTTCTACACCCGTGTAGTACCATCTTTGAGTTCAGCCCCCAGTTCTTCCACGGATTTCCAGGATCATTCTGATCTATGTTCGGTTTGAAAGTCAGACCAAGGTATTTTGCTTCCTAGATGACCTTGCTGGGAACTAGAACTTTTTTCTTTGTAAACATAAAGACAGTGGTTCCAGGAATTCATTGAGACATCCTCAGCACGAACTGCTGAATATATTTAAATCTATCAGCATAAGTATTGATATGACGGTTGAGAAGAATTCGCTGTTTATGACTATGGCCACATCGCCAGCATATTCCAAACTGGCTAGGGGTGCTCACAATCCCTTCCTTCTGGCACCTTTCTTTGTATTTTGCTGTTCACCCTGTGGGCTACGAATCACACGTCGGAAGTTGAAACTTCGTTAATCTTTAGCTCGCACAAGTTTCGAGTTTTGAAGGTTGAGGTTTGTAGGGGCCAAAATGATCAAACTCTTATCATTATTTCCCTTTCGAGCTGCCAATACGATATACAATTTCATTCTTCCGAGTTGTAACTGGAGTTGGTGATGTCTTCTCGATATAGAACGATACAAAGTAGTTTTTTTAGGAAAGGTATGATACATCTTCCTTTCATAATCCATCGAAATTGTGCTTATTTTCAACCTACTTTAATGTTTGAGAGTGACCAATTGTTCACTCGTAAGAACACGTGGTCGGCAAAACACTTGCCGACCTCTTGGTGATGAAGTCCTCAGATCCCCAGTTACGTGTACATACCAACGCAGTTACATAAAACGGGCTAACCCTCACACGAAAGGAAAGATATAGGTACTCCATAGACCTAATAGTATGGACTGGGCATTAGAGTGAGAGGATTGATCCCCACGCCTAAAACGGCATGAACATATTAAACTAAGGGCAACTGCGTCACCACTTACGAGTGACGTCACAATGTATCACTTGCTGCATATTTGCATAGCCAAAAATCCGTTTTACAGTGAGGGAGTTGTTGATTTGTGTTTGCGATTTTTTGAAGCTCTTTTCACCCATTTATTCTCAATGTGAGATATAATACTTCTTGAAGGAATGTCAAATCTTATACCTAAGACAACAGTGATTTCCAAATTTTTTCAGTGCCAATTTTCGAATAATCTATTGCTTCAGTTGAAGTGAATGGAAAATTGCTATGGTCATTGAATAAAAACATAGGATTTTTTTAAAGTCGAAATCATAAGAGTGGATTTTCAATGCATGATATATTTATAATTAAAAAAAAAAAACAAATTTTCAATTCACATACTGAAAACTATATGAATTGTACATTTCATTACGGTGAAGGTCGTAAAAAAATGACCAATATCGATAAAAATCTATATATGAGAAACAAGGAATACTATGTATACGAATCATAAGCTAGTCTAGTGAATCTTGAATAACACTAAACATTGGTTATTGAAAATAACTGTTATAGAAGAAAATAATGAGGCACCACTGATATTCCTGGAATATCTTGTAGGTACCCAGTGGTTTATTGAAATATATTACCTATTCAATACCCGAAAATATTGACTATTGAAAATTTTCAATATGTACCATAATTTCATTTGGTCCCATTCTCGAATATTTTTCAATAATCTAGTGAATATTCAAGAATCAATAGGATAACAGAAAAGAATAGATCACCCACGGAATCTAAGTATGCAATCATATTACTGATGACGTAACACATTATGACGATGACAACTATGACGCAGATGCCTTTAGTTGGTTCGGGCCGCAAGAACTTGTATTTGAGGGTTGAGCGACACCCAGTCCATGTTATATTACGTCAATGAGGTACTCCCTTTCTTCCTCAAAATCCACATACCTCTTCAATAACGATCCCACTACTTTCCAGATATGGCACGTTACTGTTTCATTAGCCATTTTCTTTTATCAGAATTAGCGCTCTCGTTGCTCAAGGCCAGTCCGATTTTATTGCCCAAATGTTGTTATTTGCAACAATTCTTGTGGAACATAACGGAAATTCAGGACATATGATTGGAAGAAGCTAAATTCTGAAACATTTGACATCTGCGTAGGCAAATGAAATTTACAAAGAATGACAATATTGACATTTGTGAAAGCGCAATGAAATTTGTTTGTGTGCAATGCCTACTTGAAACAAAAAATGTATTGAAATAAACCTTTCATTTCTTATTCACTTCGTGAAATTCTTCCCAATAATTATGAAAGAACAGTACACAAACCTGGGCAAAAGATGAAAATTATCTCTCGAGAAATAGCTTAATTCGACTTTAACCTTGGTAAGATATATTTTTCCCTTGAGAGAAACGATTGACTTTCCGCCTCGGTATGTAATATACTACTTCACACACTGATTTTTTATCGAAGTTAGGTCAAATGTAACCATGTCTAAAAAATATAACCACATGAATTGAAATTTTATGAGTAGGATATGAAATTTTAAGTCTTAAAGTTGAATGAAAATCCATTCGAATTGACAGCGAAAATAATCAGAAGCTCACAAAATTCAATTTATAAAAATTACCAGCCGTATTCGGGTTCCCAATAAATACTTATATAGGACAGTTCAAAATAGTCACCCACCCAATTATTGTAAATATATTCGCGACAAACCCTTCACGCCTCAACAGTCCAACTATTTCGAACCGTTCCTGAACTGTTTTTGTTGTGTACCCGAATAAAACCACCATTTCAAATATTGTTACAAAGTTAAAACTACCAGAGATGTATTGTATCAGCAAAGAATATGCATGTAGAAAATATTTCGGTATTTGCGCTTTAAGTGGGCCAAGCGGATACAGGATGTTTGAGCATGAGGAATCACTTTTCATTATCTTCAATGTAATATTTAGACTTTATCGAATGCCGGGTGTCCCAACAAAAGATAAGCATGAAGTTAACCTTTTTACCAGGAGAAATACATACATAGATATTGCCGTAAAATCCTTCCAGTTCCAGTTCAAACTGGCCACCCCTTTACAACTGCCAGTCATTATATATATATATGTATATATATATATATATATATATATATATATATATATATATATATATATATATATATATATATATATATATATATATATTATGTTACAGTGAAGGTTTTCACGGATACTTGAGTATGCGAAATTGGTATTCTGGGAGTTTATCCGTTGATTTGTCGCTATTGACTTTCGACGTTTCGCCAACATCTCAGTTGGCATTTTCAAGAATGTTACTGCTCCTACTTGGTGCTAGCAACTGTAGAGTTGCGAAACGTCGAAAGCAACAGCGACAAATCAACGCGATAAACTCCCCGAATACCAATTTGCATATATTTATATATATATATATATATATATATATATATATATATATATATATATATAATCGTCAGTTCTAACGGTTTTTTCCTTTCATCTGATCTTATTAATAAAAAACTTGTAAAAAAATTCTAAGGTAGAAAATGAAATCTGAAAACAAGCCTATACTTCAAAATTCAACGTTTTGTAAAACATAACGATTATATTAAGAAAACACATGAACATTAAAAAAAAAAATTATTAGTAGACTTAATGGAAAAATTGATTTCCATTGCCCTAATACTTTTTTTGGTGAAAGACGATTACGGGAAATTTTGTTGGGATAAATGAAAACTGAAAAACAATTCTAAACAATCAAAAAAATTTTCAAAGAATTTTTCTCTGTGTGAAAAATCATTATATTTCTTCGCAAATGAAATGGCGATAAAATGTTTAAATATAAATATATGTATATATATATATATATATATATATATATATATATATATAACAGAATTATTATTATCTCAATTTACTTCAAACAAGTAACAACAAAAATTTAAATTATTATTTTTTGCTAGCATCAACATTGAAGACATAATAACAGGTTTCGTGGTATACAAACACTCTGATAATGACATTTCGTAGGGTATAACTTGTCGTGAAGTCTCCACAAAGCGAAATATTTTTGACGGCTTTCGTTAGAGCATTGTCTAAGTTTATATTATCAATGAAAACTTGAAAGAAAAAATCATTACCAATTCGCTCATTTCAATGAAAATCGATGGATTTACGACATATATTGTTTCATCAGGTGTCTGGATGACACCAATATATTTTCGCATTCCTAAATGGATATTTGATAGTCGAAAACAATGATTTTTTACGTGTGAAACATCAACGGTTTCGAAATTATTTACAAAAGATTCAACCCCCTTTCTTGATAGTTTTAATTTATCAAAAACTTTCGAAATAGTTCACTGGTGGATGAAACCTTCTTGCAAATTTTTCTCTAGGCGTCATTCCAAATCGAATGAGCCCTAGATCATACTTTTAGTATGACTTGTGAGCTAGACTTCTTTACATAAGGTGACTCAAGCAGTACTAACCAATTTACTTGGAACTCAGATTTTTGGGCGCCTTCAAGTTATCTAGCTAGTTTTTAGGCTTCAAATGGACGAAAATTCCTTTTATGTGGAGAGTGCAAGGAGAGAAAAAAAAACAATATCCTTGGCAGCCAAGGAAACGACTTTCTGGATGAAGTCATATGATAGGTCAATTCACAGAACCTCTTCTTTCCATAGGTCTTTCAGCTGTGTAGCTGTGCAACGTTGGAATGGGTTAACAAGGGAACAAAAAAAGCTTAAATATCACAAATTCAAAAAAGAAGTCAAGCTCAAACTGTTGAATGAACAAATTCTCTCTGGTTAATCTCATGTCTGTCTCATGCTGATGGTGCGGAATATCTCTTTTTTTTTCGGATACATGTGCTTTTTGTTTTCGGGTATATGCGCTATGTTATGAACTTCAAACACAAACATTTTTTCATCACTGCAAAATCAGTTTGCAGGTGTGCTGTAACATAATGCTATGTCTTATCTTTTCACAGGGAGAAGTGGAAGATCAACCACGTTGAACTTCTTTCCTTTTTACCCCAAGTTTTTGTTTTTTTTGTTATAAATTCGTGATGTTAGTTGGGTAAATAAAGTTATTATTATTATTATTATTTTCTGTTTAAACAAATCTAGTCGGGTCCGTACTCCCCACTGCTCCGACCCAGTGGGCGAACGCGCTAGTAAAATTAACCAATGACCACTCCCCGCACCGCGGGGTAAGTGGTCACTGGCTCCGAGAATCGTGAGTCCTGAGCAGACGCAACGAACCGAGAATAACGGCCTTCTGCATGCGGCCGGCCAAGATCTCTGCCGCATTACGGCATGCCGGTATGATCTTGAGCTCCGAGAGTAGCGTTGGTCTGGAACCACCGAGAACACCTATAATCAGAACCACTAACTTGACAGAATAGTCCGGGTGGAGCCTGCGGAGTTCGTAAAGTAAGTCCTGGTACTTTGTCCGTTTTTCCTCCTCTTTTCGGACGATATTCGTTTCGGCAGGGGCCGAAAACTCAATAACGAATATCGTCTTACTTCGGTGGTCGAAGAGGACTAATCAGCCCAAAAAACCCCCCCCCATTATTATTATTATTATTATTTATTTATTTTGTCGTCTAAACAAGCCTAGTCGGGTCCGTACTCCCCACTGCTCCGACCCAGTGGGCGGACGCGCTAGTATAATTAACCAATGACCACTCCCCGCACCGCGGGGTAAGTGGTCACTGGCTCCGAGAATCGTGAGTCCTGAGCAGACGCAACGAACCGAGAATAACGGCCTTCTGCATGCGGCCGGCCAAGATCTCTGCCGCATTACGGCATGCCGGTATGATCTTGAGCTCCGAGAGTAGCGTTGATCTGGAACCACCGAGAACACCTATAATCAGAACCACTAACTTGACAGAATAGTCTGGGTGGAGCCTGCGGAGTTCGTAAAGTAAATCCTGGTACTTTGTCCGTTTTTCCTCCTCTTTTCGGACGATATTCGTTTCGGCAGGGGCCGAAAACTCAATAACGAATATCGTCTTACTTCGGTGGTCGAAGAGGACTATATCAGGCTTATT
The DNA here is from genome assembly GCA_032362365.1 of Zygogramma bicolorata. Lineage (NCBI taxonomy): Eukaryota > Metazoa > Arthropoda > Insecta > Coleoptera > Chrysomelidae > Zygogramma > Zygogramma bicolorata. Next base: position 229,935 of record JAVJAQ010005718.1, read on the forward strand.
GGCCTGTATTTGCCTGAGGGTGGGAAATGAAAAGTTCCAGAAAATTCGGCACCTTTCATTTTCCACAACGGACTCAATATCCCCTGGAGCGTAAGGCAGCACCGGTGTCCTGTCTATTTCATACGAGTGCCGAAGAAAATAGTACAGCACTCGTAAGGCCGCGTTATGGCGATGGATATAGGCCGAGACCGCATAAACTGCACAAGATGACAGCAAATGCATCAAAGTCTCGGGCGCCTGTCGGCAGGCCCTGCATCTAGTATCAGGGACCTCTATACCCATCACGCGGCTCCGGTAGACTAGTGTGTTGAAGACACCGTCTTGGCACGCCATGATAAACCCTTCAGTCTCCGACTTCAGCTCACCTGACCTGAGGAAGGCAAATGTCAGCTTAACAGACAAGCCATGGTCCTCGATGTTCTTAAAGAAGACTCCATGCATGGGCTTGTCTGTATGCAGCTGCAGCATTTTGGCATTCTCTGCAGCCTTGATGTGAGCTTTTCTCCGTGCGGGCTCCAACTCGGTGACAGAGAGTTGGTTCACCCGCTCGGTGTCGAAGACTATACCAAGTTCATCAGCAGCGCGCCTTGCTGCCTTGAATAAAAAGGCTCCGACTCCTGCATGTTCGTGATGTCGGACCATGCAGTGTAGGGGATCCGAACTCCTGATGACTCTACAGGCTCCATCCAGCACCATTCTGTTGTGGAGACACTCCAAACTCAAAAGTCCACGGCCCCCTTGTTGTCGAAGGAGATATAACCGTGGAACGGACGATTTGGGATGCATGCTTCTGTGCATATGCATCATTTTGCGAGTCTTCACGTCAAGTTGCCGCAACTCTTCCTGAGTCCACTTGACTACTCCGAAGGAGTAGAGTAGAATCGGAATGGCAAGCATGTTGGTGGCAGAAACTTTGTTTTTGCCCGACAGCTCTGAGGACCAGATCTGCCGTAGTTTCTGCCTATACTTGCCACGGAGAGCATTTTTCACCGAGTCTACCTCTTGGGTGTGGCGTTGTTCCACACCCAAATAGGTGTATGTCTCTCCGGCATTCAAATGATGTAGAATGCTTCCGTCTACGAGTTGGGCATCCTCCGCGAAATCCTCGCATCGTCCTCTTTTGAGATGAACCAGTGCACATTTGTCAATCCCGAATTCCATACCGATAGCATGCGTGAACTCCTGCACCACCCTGAGGGACTGCTGTAGGTCCCTTTCTCCAGAGGCATAGAGCTTAAGGTCATCCATATAGAAAAGATGGGTGACCTTATGCCTCCGGTTTCCAGGGGTGCCGCAGTTATATCCCCGGGTTTTCCTGAGCGCAACGGACAATGGCATTAGTGAGATGCAGAAGAGAAGAGGGCTGAGGGAATCTCCCTGAAAAACACCTCTTCTTATGATGACCGGCTCTGTTTGGATCCTGCTTTCACCTGATGTTATGGTGAAGCGGGTCCTCCAGAGCGGCATCAGTTGTTCGATGCATCTCACTATTTGATCGGGTACCGCAAGGCACTCGAGTAAGTACAACAGCAACTCATGTGATGTTGTATCGAATGCCTTGCGATAGTCGATCCAGGCCATAGAAAGATTCCGCTTATACTGCACGGAGTCCTGCGTGATACATCTATCAATCAGCAGGTTCTCCTTACAGCCCGCGGAACCCCTCTTCGACCCTTTTTGCTCATATATCCGTTCGAACACCGGGTCAACTGCTTGGAGAGTACGCATATACAGGATGCGTGTAAACATCTTGTAACACGTATTCAAGCATGCTATCGGTCTGTAATTCTTAGGATCCGACAAATCTCCGTTCTTCGGGATTAGCACGGTTCGCCCCTCGACAAACCATTCCGGAATCAGCTGCTCTCCATTCAGCCAAGAACTGAATATTCTGGCCAAATGGTGGTGAGTGCTCGATAACTTTTTCCACCAATAGTTATTGAGGCCATCAGGGCCTGGAGCAGCAAAGTTCTTCGAACCCTCAAGAGCTTTCCGAACTTCATCCGTGGTTATCGGTTGACGCAGTATTTCGGGCTCAGGCTGTTGAAGCCTTCTACAGAAAGCTTCAAACTGCGTCAGGGCTGGAGTGTCTCGGTTGAGTGGTTGCGGATGCTCGTAGATACTTTTCCAGAAGGATTCCACCCGATCAGCGGCCGGCGGATTATCCACAACACGCGGAGGCGATTGGAATAGGCGTGAGGGTTTCTCGCGGAACTGTTTGTTCTCTGAGAAAGCCCTCGCCCGCCTCACTAGTGACTTTTTTGCAGTCACTAGCATTCGTATCCTCTCGAGGCAATGCTGCTTGATGGTGAGCAGCACCCCTCGATTCAATGTGTGATGGGATCTGCGCAGTTTTGCAGCGATTTGCCGCACTGCGTGCGTAAATGGTCTTTGAACCGCTAAGTAGTCCATCACACATTGGATACGAGACGCGTGTTGTCTCGCCGACTTGATCTTAGCCTCCATCTTGTGTATGCGCTGTTCATGCTTCCTGGAGGGGTCGAAGGGTCTGTCACCCCCTTCTCTCCCAGAAAGAGCCTGAACAGAGTCATACACGGCACAGTTGATCTGCCAGATGTCGGCCTCTTCTGTAAGGGCACTACGAACCTCTGCATCCACTCGGGCCAGTTGTTCTGGCCTGAGGGGCTTCACTTTGTGAAGCATCCTCCGGGTCCCGATGTTCTGTGTTCTCGGTGCTTCCAGGCGCACCCTCTCCTCCACCAATCGCACTGGCGGTATTTCTACCGCCTGCTCAACCGGCCTCGGTGGGGCACGTACATAGCCACGGCCACGAAGATGGGATACATAATCCCTGAGATTTTGGGCGGAAAAGGCGGCATGCTCCGGGTGTGCCACGCACCACAGCGCATGCATTCTCGCCATGTATCCCCTTCGGGCGGGCTCACTACTCTCGTAGCACCGCATCAGGTCGTCTCTCAGTTCGTCGGTCCACTCAAAACGTTGTCCATGTCCATTGCCAGAGTCGTCATTGGGCTGTACATCGGTTTGGGCCCCTCCACCTTGCCCTTGACCCCTATCCGAATGGGGTCGGTTGTGGGGGCCCTGTCCTCTAGTGACAGGAACCAGAGTTGAGGGCCTGCAAGGTGGTTAGCCCAGCAGGCCCACGGCCGGCACCAGAGAGAAAAAGCTTTTCTCTCCCGGATGCGCATTAGCTGCCGGTCCGATTTTGCATCCTAAGCTCAGGAAAGTG
>JAVJAQ010005719.1:0-237875 GCA_032362365.1 Zygogramma bicolorata
GTATATATATCTGCGTGCCAATCGAAAATCGTCGAGAGAAGCCCCGATGACGCGTCTCGAATTCTCTAGGCGGCATAACGGTTTCTAGGAAAATGACGTCCGCTACTAAGCGATTCCCCATCTGCGTTTACGATCTGGTCAGGACCGGCGCTAGGACGTAACAATATAGAACCTAAAACATTGATGAGGCCTCTTTTCACCCGGCGATGAGGTATGATTTCTTCAATTTTATTTTCAACTTTGTTCTTGATGGACCCCAATATTTTTACATAATTAGATGTATCACGAGAGTTATCTTTATTTTTTTCAATAGAAGCTAATAGTGATTTCGATTGTGAATGGAGTCTATTGATTTCATCGATGACTGTGGTGAGATCATAGTAATGTATCAACGTGTGAGTGTATTCTTCGATTTTGGCGGTTCCTAGTTTCAGTGGAATAAGTCCTGGGTTATTTTCCGAATTTCTTACATTAATTTTTCCGTGAAATCCAAAAACAACAGGAAATCTGAAATGATATAATTTTTTGTGTTAGAAATGTTTTCTCAAGGGGAGGTTGTAGGTTGTCCATGTGGACTTTTTCTTGGGTATTTGTTGAGACAGTTTTTGATTCATTGTTAACAGTCTTCAGTGTTGTGGACTCCGTGAATTCATTTGCGTTTTTCTGGCGCTTATGCTTTTTGACAAACGCGGTTTGATCAGGATGAAGAATCCTCGAACGTCATGGTTTATGTTTACTCGTTCTATTGTTTTTTCTTTATTTTGGATCAAATCCGAATTGATTTTCGAGTACAATATCCTGGATTTCTCTTTATTATCATTTACATGAAATCATCATGCAAAATCTGGTCAATTTCGATATCGAATGGATTTTCATTGTCGATGTGCCCATTGATTACATCAATAGGTTTCTTTCTGGTAGTTGAATGAATTGAATGATTATATGCTAAAATTGCGTATTTCATTTTCATTTCAGCTGGTGATTTAAGATATCCTTGTGTGTTGAGAAGGGGGATATACTTGAGTAGCGTGGAATGTAATCTCCCAATCATACCGTTAGATTGAGGGTGGTCGGGTGATATAAAATGAACATCTATTTTGTGTAAATTCAGAAGTTCAAGAACAACAGAGTTTTTAGATTCACTACCGTTATCTACTATAATTTGTTTGGGAAATTAATGATGCGAAAAGAATTGTATCAGATTGTCAAAAATCTCTGTTCCGTTCAGGGAATCCAGGTGGTATGCTTGCGCATATTTAGAAAATATGTCAATTATAGTGAGAAATTTTGTTTGCTCGATAGTGAAACTATCTAAATGAATGATTTCGAATGATTTCAATGCAGTGAGAGTCACGTTCATCTTCATTTCGATGTTTTTTTTTTCGTATTTGCTCTGTTGGCAAATTTCGCATTCATTTATATAAGTTTGCACAAAATTTTTCATATATGGCCAATAGTGTTTGGGTTTGATTCTTTGTTCTGTTTCGTCGATTCCGCGATGGTTGATTTTGCTTTCATGATAATTTTCAATCATCTCTTGGATTTTATCTTTCGAGGTGACATCTAGTAGTTTTAAATTGCATCCCTTGAATTTGAAAGATGGCCATTTGAAACTTTTTTGAACTACTGTGGAAAATCGTTCATAATCATCGGGATTCTCGAAGTAGAGGTAATATGGTACATTGAGGGAAATGTACTCTGTAATAAATTTGACAGTATCTTCTTCAAATTCATTTCGCGATAACTGTACGAAAATCGTTGCTTCTTTCCAAATGAGATTTTTATTTTAGGTCTAGCGGGGCTATGAAGTGTGCTACTAAAAATTATTTGATTCTGACCATGATTAAGCGGTGATTCCGATATAGGGATGACTACAGCGGGATCTTGTTCTTGGTTCGTGTGTACCGTGTTATCGTCGCTGATGTCAGGCGGTTCGGGTTCGGTTTGAAATTCTCTACTGGGTGATATAGGAATAGCGGAGTTGTCATTTTGTAGGGGTTGTTGTACGTTTACTTTTGGTCGCCGGATGCATCTGCCTTCTTGGGTACAACCCAAATAGGGGACGACCACGGTGTTCATTTGACTTTCTACTTCTTGTTTGTGTATGAAAGGGTATCTATAGGAATTTGAGTAAACAGGAATTTCGTCGTGCGTCTTGATATTATGTTTGATTTTATTTGTAAACATAAGGGGCATATTTTCTTGATAAAAAATGTCAGAATATTTTTTACATAAGTTGAGAATGTGGTGTTTTTCTTCACCATTCAGATGTTCTGTGCGAAAGTTAGTCAAGTCAAGGTCTGGTTTATCTGTTTCATCGAAAATTTTGAAATCGATTTCTTCTATCAATTTACCGTCGAATTTTTCGACAGAAATTGGCTCGGAGAAGTCTAGGGTGATTGGGTCTGTTGTATTGTTGAGAATCGTGGTCAAAGCCTTACCGTCTCTTGCAACTGTTACACATTCTGGGATTTCACAATTGTGAAATATCTGGGGAATGATTATTTCACCCTTTGCTACTGAAGTTTTGATTTTCACAACATGTTCTGTTCGGGGTGCAACCGTAATTGAGTTCAAGCTACTTTTTGTTTCGTGATACCTCAGTTTCATTCGTGAAAAAGGAGCAATGAGAAGTCCTTCGCCAAAATTGGCTTGGAGTAGTTTTAAATTATCAAGTCCTATCAACCCATCAAATACAATGTGGAACTTGAAACGAAAGAATTTCAAATTCTGAGTCTTCGGTTAAATATTTTCGAGGCAGGTATAAGTGCCCTATGCTTGTGAGCGGACTCTTGAAAGACAATTGAGATTATGAACGAATCGTCTCTGATACTGTTTGGAAAATATTTATATGCTGAATTAGGATCGATGAAAGATTCGGTAGAACCAGAATCTATCAATATTTCAAGATTGAATTCGAGCAGTAAAATATATGGTAGTTCGCTAGAATTAGAAGCATTGAATGGAATGATACAAGGCTCTACGTTTGATCGTATGCTTGAGGCGAGCTCTGAAAATTTCCTTCAAAATTTTCTGTTGGTGGCATTTCGGATCAGGCGTTTTCGAAAGTTTCTTCGTAATACTGGCTCTCAACTTCATAGTTTTGATGTTCATATGGGTTCATCATAGAAGATTCATGATCATTTTCTATGCCCTGACTTGAAACAATTTCGGTATTATATAATTCCCCCGACATGAAGTTTCTCTGCTGTGGTCGTCGCGAAGTGGAAGCTGAATGATTTGGTTGGAAGTTATTTGATGTATGTCTAGTAGATACGCTCATTGTTGTAAGTCGTGGAAGTGTTCGATTTGGATATAATTTGAAAACATTTTGGTTTTGCTTCACTTCACGGCACTCTCGGTGTTGCATTGTAATGCAATGATTGCTGACTTGAATAATGAGATAACTGTACATACTCTCTCGGTCACTGGTACTTGAGGGACTCTAGTAAAAGTTCTGTTCTTATGGTTTTGAAAATAATGAATATTATTTTCTTGAATAACTAATTGTAGTGCTTCGTTGAGCGATAAAGGTCTCATACAACGAATAGTAGTGCGCAAAGGTCCTCTCAAACCAGAGCTAAGTCATTGTGAAGGTTTCTTTTCAGAGTTTTCGATGCATCGTTGGGCTCGTGTAAATCTACATAACTACAAAATTGAGATTACTGAGACATCTATCAGAAAACTGTTGCGGTTTTTCTTTTGGTTGTTGCCTCAACATAACTAAATCTCGATTTACATAACTTTCGTCTCTTTGGTCTGCAAAATTCCTGGATAGAGTAGCTTTCAGTACATTCCCTAGTAGAAACATTTTGAATATTCATTATTACCTTGGCATTGCCTGTTATTAGGATTCGCTTTATTATAAAATGTTCTTATGATACTATCTCAAACTGAAATCTCTCTATTCAGATCATTGGCATTGCCGTCAAACTGAGGATCACAATCAAGGTATTCTGGTTCGAATTGTTGTGCCATTTCACGAATATTTTCACTATTATGTGTACTGAAAATGTTTCGGATGTTACGGGGATTTGAGGAGTCAGCTGAAGGATTTTATAAAGATAAATCCTCGAGAATTGTAAATGAATCTTGTATAGACATCAAAATGTACTCACATTCAATAAACTGCGGTTTCCTGATTTCTAAGGAGCCACTCCGTATCAAACACCTTCACAAGTAGTCACCAATTGTTCGACATCCGATAAATCGTTGATACGAAAATTGTCCGTTCGATACGAATCAATCCAGATATTCTACCGACTGCGCCAAATAACTTATCGAACGCTGGAATTCCTTTTTTGAAAACAATTTATTCAAGACAATCTGGAATACACAGACAAAAATACGTCTCCACAATATGAATGTTGAAGTCTGACTAACAGGCGAGGTGCAGAAACTATGCAAATCGGCCTTATCTACCGGTATTCAGTTTCAGCAATTCAGCAGTATCCTATGGGAGCCGTGTTAGACGGTGATGTAATCACGTTGAAAATTTGCGCTATATTTCGATCACAACTGAGGAGAAAATAACTTGTTCCTGTTCAACATACTTCTTTTGTTTGGGTGAATGGCACACGTATTGACAGTTGTGCAAATTTCATACTTGTTGACGGGGGACAGAAACGTCCAGACTTCGTCTTTGGAATCGTTCTCAGTCGACAAATCTCGAAAATCACCGCAGACTCGCCACCAGTTTTTGTAGCCATTCCCTCGTTGCAACTCACAAGAGGCCAGCAAGGTGAGCTGAAATCGCATCTGCTTCAGTGGAAGATCTTCAGGCCGTCACCCAGTTCCACACAAAGAAGAACTGACAGTTGTGTACATTTCATACTTGTTGATTGCGGAAAAAGACAAGTCTAGACTCTGTCTTTTGAATCGTTTGTATCTTGATGAAAGCATTGATTTCGGAGGCAGTTTGATCAATACAGATTTCGGTGCTTCTTCATATACAATATCGAAAAATTGCATGGTACCCACTATTTTTCGCTGAAATCTGAATTTTGGACATGCCCTTTTGAAATTTCAAAGTTACCAGAATACTTCAAATTTCTTACTCCATATCAAAAAAACTTTAGTTTCAATGGGGTTCTTTGCAAGATTCAACGCATTTTGGTGGGAATTGGCACGTTGAAAATTTGCGCTATATTTCTATCACAACTGGGGAGAAAAACTTGTTTCTATCTAACATACTTCTTGTTCTGTTTGTAGATAGGTTTGCAAATTCCATATTTTATGACTGAAGAAAGATACGTCTAGACTTCGTCTTTTGAATCGTTCGTATCTTAGGTAAAGGTTTGTCGTCAAGCATCAATGCCTTTTCGACATCGAAGGAAATTTTCCGAATGGAATAGAGTTTTTGCTGCTTCTGCATTATAATATCGAGAAATGCATTTTTTCCACTTTTTTCTTTGGTGAAATCTGAATTTTCGGTATGTTATGCCCTTTTTAGGCATCGGAAATTGCTAAATTATATTTTTTGGCATTGAAACGAATCCACTGATACCGGTTTCATCGAAATCAGAAGTTGGAACCGGAATCCGATGGCAAAGAAATTTGCCCCAATGAATCATCTATGTCATCGAAAATTGCATGTTTTTCTAAATTTCAGCTGGAATCTGGATTTCTGCCATGTAGTGCCCTTTGGTTGTATGATATTCTTGAATATAGACAAAGTTGTTCGAAATGAGTCGAAAATTACATGTATTTATATTTTTCGATGAAATCTGGATTCTTTGCACACCCCTTGTATCACTATCATTTTACTTATTGATGCACACCCTGTCCCCAATGACGACAGATCTGAAGTTGATGCAAATTAACAGTTGCACATAGACCATTTTTCCTTCAATGATACCCTGTCTCCGTAACCGCCATGTCAACACCTTTGTATACCCCCATTGACATTTGACAGATTTGAAGTTGATGCTAATTTTCATTTGTATTGACGTCTTCATTCCTCAATACCGCAAATACTTATCCTCCATTGTCGCGTTGTTTTCTTTAATGTTACATACCCTGTATATCCCATTGCCATTGATATCATTGCGCTCACAGTATCCTGCTCCAAGCATTAGATAAATTAGCTAGTGGCTCATAGGTGGCTCTGTGTGGTCTAACTATAACTTTTATGTATTTGTTGTTTTTCATATACGTTTGTATCGAAGAACCGTACGCTTATCTTTCTGCGGTTACTGATAACATGACATGCAAATCGATAGCTCGATTATCTGAATGATTTTCAAAGTCCTGTATTCTCTGCATTTCGGGAGTACTGAACATGTGAAACGACCTTGTAATATTCTAGCTCGTAGCTGGCGGATGCACATAATCCCCATTGATCATATGAATATGCAAACGTGGAAAAACACCAATCACAGTAGCACCAGCCACCACACACGGTGTTATCGAGGTGTGACGTCAAAGGTATTACCTATAAGCGGATGACCCGACGGGTGTGATGACGTCTGCATTAGAAGGCCTGACACCCAGGGCTCCGGAGACTCCCCTAGAACCCTCAGGGCCCCACCTCTGCGCTCCCAAGCGGCTGTAGCTCTGTGCCTCGAGCAGCGCACGACGCCTCGCCAACATCGGTCATCATAATATTAAGTGATCCGTTGGTGTAGCGGTCAACGTAGCTAGTTCTCACGCAGGCGGTCCAGCATCGAGCCCTGCCAAGTTTTTTTTTTAGTCCGGGGCGTAGGAATACGGTCGGGTTTGACGTTAGATCTCCTTGGCTGATAGGTGGCGTTATATAGGTAGCTGGGTGGCGTCCAAATAACGACTCATAGATGGCGCTGGGTCGAGAAGATGCATCTGGATCACGTGACAATTTGGAGCGCTCTGATTGGTCGCAAAGCTAGTGACGTCATCAAAGAGTGGAGGGGCTGGTCTCAAGTGCCCAAACCCTTGCTTGAATAGTCCCCCAATGTATCACAATTGAATAAGGTCCATACACGTTTGGCTCTTTCACAATTGTCGTCGGATATATGTCTCTAATTCAGTTGGTCATAATGTTCTTATTTAAATGGTAGCTCAGTAAAATCCAATTTTTCTATACCTTTCATAAAATTGTGAGGAAAAACGCCCTTTTTCTGCATGAAATGTAATTTTTCATAATCATAATGAATTCAGTATGAGTTATTCGTGATAGATTGAAAATCTGAATGTTGATCTTCACTTTCAACCATGTAGCTTACGATTCTATGTTTGAAGGCACTATTAATGACTTTCACATCATTTGTGAAATACGTACAAGCATTTGTTTTGTGCTCCAGCGTTCTGAGGTGCAAATTCATCCGATTTTTAGCCACCATTTAATCACAGAAAGTACACAATTGTTCGGCCGGTATCGATGGGGTATAACCCACTTTAATTTTCTTCGCTGAAGAAGCCACACCGTCATTCGACCTACAGAACAGCATCTGATGACGATGCATATTATCTTTACGACTGAATCTTTTACCACAACCGCTACAACAAAACAATGCTTCAGAAATATTCAGTACACCCGATACTTAACTAACCCCCATTACTGGATAGCCATTTTATATGCAATCTTTGAGGAGGGAGAGAACCATCCGATTCCAATAGTGAAAATACTCAAGGTAATTTGTAGGTCAGACTCATTCAACTTGGATGTAGTATCGAAACTTACCATTGTTTCGATGCAGACAAGGTTATTCGAGACAATGCTCCCTCCAGAGGGTATAAAATAAATTCCTCCTCATTATGACATTGCACAAAGTCATTCGATGTTAGAAAAATATTAACTGTGATTTTTGGTAGGTTTGGTGATCCAGAATTGAATTCTTCAATGGTGGTATTGGTGGGATTGGGATCAATTTGATTTGAGAAAAACTATTATTGTTTCTTTGCCAACGTTTCGAATTTTAATAAATTCATCATCAGGGCTCTATAACAATGAGTTTCGTATTAAGATAGTAGGATATAAATGAAATAAGAGAATGCCAACAAACTATTAAGACATTTTCAGGGGATCAAGATGTTGATTATTGGAAAACAATTTTTTTTTTCAAATACTCAACAAAAATCTGTTTTTCGGAGTAAAGATATTAAAATTATGTAAAAAAACAGACATTTTAGATACACACTCTAGGTACAAACGATTCCACATTCAGCACGAAACAAACGAATACTGAAATGGAATTCATAGAATGACTGTAGTTCTTATGAATGCTGATGAGAAAAAAACAACCGTGATGGTTGGAAAGACCGTATAATGATTAAGAATCATTTAGGTAGCTGTCTTATCAGATTGTAATAAGCCGTATTCAATCCTTCTATATCTCTTCTTGTATTAACGCTGTCTTGGTGAAGAATTTGTATCATTTCACTGATTACCCTTTTTACAGCGAGGATTTCTGATCAAGAATGATGGGTTTTGTAGAATCAAAAGTATGACCATTTTCTCTAGTGTATTGAACTAGGGCTGTGGGATTTTTGACATTCAGCTTTCGTGTGTCTCTATCGTGTTCAGAGATTCGTTTCTTTAAATATCGTCCTGTTTGGCCCACATAACATCTAGTGCAATTATTTCAATTAATTTTGTAGACAACGTTCGATTGTAGATCAGTGTAGTATATCCTACCATATCAACACGAAACTCATTTTTATAGAGCCCTGATGATGAATTTATTAAAAATCGAAACGTTGGCAAAGAAACAATACTTTTTCTCTGATCAAATTGATTCCAATCCCACCAATACCACCATTGACGAATTAACTGTGATGTTTTTCGATCGCATCCAGATCAGAAACGATTCACAAATTTCAATGATATTCAAGGGCAATGCAGCTCTAGCTAGACCATGGCAACACACAAGGGTATACAAGGTCGAATTTGCATGCGCTAGATGGTGCATACACATATACACACACACCAAAGGTCACTCAAGGTGACAATCCATAGAGGTTATTCGAGGTCATCTCGTTTTCGAAGTCATATGGAGGTCAAACGGACCATCAGTCTCCTTGTCGACTTTGCCGTCGATGTCACGGCAAGATCAAGTGGAATGGGGGGAGGTTTCAAAATCAGCATGAATCAACTACTGCAGCAACTTTTCGCGGTAGATTAAAAATCTGCCCTCCTACACTTGTATAGATTTCAATATCAATTCCAATTTTTTCAGATCGTGGTAGCTAACAAACCCAGAAAACTACGGAACAAATGCTATCAATCTCAAACAAGATCGAAGAATCGATACTCTTTGGCGAACTGAATATTATCCATAGCATAATATTACCAATATCTGAATTCAAAGACATAATCGATATAATGTTTATCAAGTACAAAGAAAGTCTACCATATTTCGATAAAATTCAATCATGTTATAAATTTCTGAAAACTGAAGTACGATATAAAATTCCGTACCTCTCCTGGACACAAGGCTTATACGCTGTAACAACAAGTTACTAGTGGATTGGTACAGGAAACCATGCAGTTCCGGCAGATACTTGAATTATGAGTCATACCACAAACGCTCCATGAAAGTGAACTTAGTTGAACAAATGAAAAGCAGAGTTATCAGAATCTCAGATAGATTCTTTCACGAAAAAAATTTGAATATTCTTTGCAATTCATTCATAGACAATAGATATCCATCAAAATTAGTGAGAAGTATTATGTTCAACACATCATCCACACTACAAGCTCCAACCAATAACAATGACAGTAACATAACATGAGTCCCATTCAGTGTTTTTTCACTTCACTGTTTTACATGAGAGAGATCACACCCAGACTTGACAGACTCTTCCATCCAAGTGCCTCTTACCTCAGCTTCCAACGTAATATATTGTATTCCTTGTCAAAATTGTGACAAAAAATACATAGGTCAAACCTCAAGACCGCTGTCAGGTATAATCACCTCACACAAGAGTGACTGTAAACATCATCCAGAGAGATGTGCATTTGCAGATCATGTCAAGAAATTCGACTATAATATGGACTATAAATCAGTGAGGGTGTTAGCGAGGGAGTCACACCTGACAAAAAGAACCTTCCTAGAAATGGCCTATTTGTTGGCTCTAGACAATGCTTCAGTAAATATTAATGAACAAACTTTGGTATCATTATAAAATTCATAACTTCAACTTCCTTCCTAATTATCGCCTGATTTAATGCAACCTTAATAATTATTCATACATATCAACAGTGCCACCAACAATCAGTTGGCACCATTGAGTTGTTCACCTGACACATGACAATATGATATTGTCATATGTCCATTCACGTTTGACGTTCTAACCTATCATTCAAAGTCCGACCACACGTTCGACTAGATTTTGATTGTTGATTGTTGATTATTTTAACTCATCTGCATACTCGCTCCTTCTCATCATTACCATGAATGTCATCATGCTGAATTGAATGAATGAATGAGATGGGTGTTTCTATTTCTCTGTAACTCAATCTCAATGAAAGAATGATGGAAGAGAAACACTAGACAAATATATCTGAAAAACAACATATGTTGGCGCCATCTGTTACCGAGTGTCCAAACGACAGCTGATATATTCGTCAATGAATGTGGTTTGATACGTGATACGTAAATGATAATCAACTTTAGAAGTGGCGGCGTACTACTAACTCCGCTGAATTTTCCGTGAAAGCAGGCTTTTTTTCAGTGATGACTGTGAAAAAATTCATAGTAGTACTTCTACAAACGATTAATCGATTCAAACCTTCCCTCCCGAATCAATACAGGAATAAACTTTTCAATGACAAACAAAGTACATCAGGATAGGGTTTTTAAATTGGAGGTGACTGAACTTATTTCTGCTGGGAATTATACTTCCAGGTCGATTTCAGATGAGAATTATACTTCCAGATCGCTCTCTCAACGCCCCCATACTTTGGAGCACATAGACATTTTGATCGACATCTCTCACAGCTAATGCTGAATCAAACGCTCTGTCGATTCTGTCAAAGGTGTAAGTAATACAGTAGAAGGCTATTGAAAATACTCACATATTCTGGATAAAAAAATCTTTCAAAACGATGAGCTGAATTGATATCTCCCAGATGGAGTGTAGTAAGAAACATAGTGGATATATTCGGAAAAATTAGGACAATGCACTTTTATATTGTTTTCCAGTCTGGGTTTCGACTGTCCGAATAATCAGTTCTATAGGAAACTCCATTACTCGTAGGGCCTGAATCCCTTTTATGGAACCCCGTTCTGGCCCAAACCGACATGTATTTTAGTTATATATGATTGAACTCACCTAGCAGCAAAATGAAGAGGAGTTTCATTGTTATTGTTCTTGAGATTGATACAAGCACCCAGCCCTATGAGATTTTTCAAACTTCTTATGTGTCCTCCGCGACTGGCATAGTGAAGAGGAGAACATCCAGTAATATCTTTTTCATTCAACAGCAGAATGAGACTTTCTTTGGATTCAGTCTAGAAAGAAACGGAATTTCTGTTAATGATTATGGGAAGAGTACTGAGAACAGAATTTAGAGAGCCAAACTGAGTAAGTAGTAGCACCAGTAAATTTGGTTTCAATTTCAGATGAGTTTTTTGTTTCAAAGGTCCTTCATGAGTAAATCCGAAGTTTCAAATTGGGATCGCCAAATTACATGAGTTACCATATAGATTATTGGGGGGATTGAGTTCTGTCGAGCTCAATCATTGACATGAAGAATATCTCATGAGAAAAACAATGTACAAGATAATCCAGGGGTGATATTTGGAATATTCCAAACTTCGTGAACCCATGGTATTTGTTCGTGTCTATTTAACATGTGATTACCTCCAACCAATTTCATTTGACATTGACTTGAGTGTATCATTCTGATCTTTATGATGTTATTCAAATATAAATTTTCCTCATATCCATATTGAATTCACATAATGAATACTCACGATAAATTTCACACTGTATAATGAATGCTTTTAATCATTTCACATCAATGTACACTAAGATGCCTAAGAAACCCTGGTGTATCTAGTGATTCGATATTGTTTAGAATTTCTTGGCGAAAAACAATCGACGATTACAAAAGCTTTCTTATCTTTATATAGGGGGCGTTGTATGAGCATTTTCGAAAATCTGTCAAATGTCGGTTTTGTCATATTGACGTAACTTTGAGGTTTATTGTTGTCAATGAAAACTGAAATTATTTCTTCGCATCCAACAGTGTTTAGAAGTCTATATAAGTAGAATAAGTTTTGAAGTTATTACAAGTACTTTTTCACGATGTGTAGAAGATTTCGTATTTTGTGTGGTCAGTCAAAATCTGGGGATCCAAATATTCCTTTTCATTCAGTACCTGAGGTAAGTACAAAACAAATCGCCCCAAAATAATAACATGATGAATTTTATTCGTTTCAGCTTGAGCGAAAGTCTCATATCGAGGAGAAAACATCTGTAGCTCTTATCAATAAAATATTGAAAACGAAGTTTTGTTTGAATGAAGGAAATATCGATGTGATACGGATTTTGAGCCATTGCATAACTGATGTGTGTATCCCCAATTCCAAGACAGTCTATCACTTTCAATACACTGGCATGAACTTTGTCGTATATTCTCAGGTGAATGGGCAAAGTAAATTTTCTCGGAATCAAAGTCTAGTCTTACAAACTGATATAAAAACAAAAACACTAAAAACTTGTAGTGGTAGCAGGTGACAGTATTGACAGGTTGTTAACGGTAGGTTTCCACGTTACGTGCACGTTTTCTGAAACGCATTTGATTGGCTGTCAGGGCTGTCAAAATCTCAGTAGGCAAATAATAAACAGTGGTGAGATATTCGGTTGCACATTCCTATCCACTGAAAATTAAGCTTCATATGGTATATGACTGATCGCCATCTACAATAGCGATCTGAAGCATTTGCGATCTCAGAAATCAAGCAATCGGTTTTCGCCAAGTTTATCCCAAAATTATTCAGGTATAAGTAGATACATCAGGGTTTCCTAGGCATCTTAATGTACACCATGTGTATTTCCAGAATTGTTTGGGAGTAACGGGTATCCTAATCTTCAAACTCCGATGGAGGCTAGTAGAAATATCGCAACCTAGAAGAGTAAATCTATACCTACATTATGACCGAGATCCAGCCATTGTGGCACACCTTCTCCTAGAGCAGGTATAGCTATATCATCTATATATATATATATTCACCTATATATCTATCTATCTATCTCTCTGTCCGTCCGTCCGTCCGTCCGTCCGCCCGCCCGCCCGCCCGCCCGTCCGTCCATCCATCCATCCATCCATCCAGGTTTTCTACTGGACCTTCAAATTTAATTGGGTAGAAGTTTCTTCGCCCTTAGTACAGATATTTCTGATGAGTGATCGATATGCTGAAGCATTCAAGACGACTTTGTCTGACATGACCAATGCTGGTAAAGCATTATGCAACGTTATTATTGTTTATTGTTTATTGACGGGATTACCCCATTAAAAGTTATACAATTAACAATAATAAGTTTACGAGCTAAATATGTACTAATAATACTTTAACAACATTATGAATAGATAACAAATATTAAAATAAGAATAGGTAAGTACTTGTAACCTTAGAACTGACAAAAAATCAAATAAATACTCTATTTAAATTATTCTTAAACATATTCAGAGATATATCAAAAATTTCAATGTGTTTGTCATTTATTAGCTTACAGTAACGATCTATAGGTGAATTTTGGCCATAACTTGTGCGATGGAAAGGAATATAAAATGTTATAAAATCACCTCTTCGATTTCTAGTTTGTATATCAACATTATTACACCGTAATAGATCACAGCAATCCAAATTTCCATTTATTAAATTATACAAAAATACTAATCCTACTTGATTACGTCTATTTTCTAGTGTATTAAGTTTTAAACTGTTTTCTAATAATGAATAATCGTGATCTACAATAGTTTGACCTATTTTGAATGCACAGAACCTCAAGAATTTGTGTTGAATTTTTTCAACAGTCATATTATGAACTGCATGGTATGGAGACCATACGATAGAGCCATATTCAAGTTTAGATCGCACCAAAGAACAATAAAGTCCTCTTACAGTGTCAACTGGAAAATTACTGCAGTGTTTCAAAACAAATCCTAACATTTTTGAAGACTGAACTGTTACGTAATTAATATGTGCAACAAAACGCAAACTCTCGTCAAAAATCACTCCTAAATCTTTAACTTCTGAAACATATTTCAGATCTTCATTATTTATTCTATATGAAGTATTGATCTTCCTATTACCCCTGAAAAAACTAATGTAACAGCATGTAACGTTCCTCCTTCGATTTCAAACCACAGGAGATTTTTGCTTGCAATAGACTTGAAGGCACAACCTTCCCCTTCAAAAAACCTTGAGGGCACTGCTCAACGAAGTCGATGGAAATCCTCGAAGAATCAAGAGAGGGAGGACACTTCAAGTAGACGAAACAGAGGACGGTGAGAAAGGTTCACACGTACAACAACAAATAGAGCAAATAACATATTTGAACCCATATAGTTTATTTTAGTTTATTTATTTACCTCTTCAGATTACATGGCAATATAATAATTTTCAATATATTGTATTTTGAACCCCAATATATACTTTTTCAGCTTCGTTTAGGCACCTTCATCCACTGTGGTGCAATCTTACCCTGGGTGCAACGCTTTTGTCTTGCGATTCTGATGGCAAATACGATGAAACCATACGATTCATTTTAGTCTCATTGGTGGATAAGGTAAATCGCTCATCGGTGCAGCCAAGTAAAAATTACAGTACTAGAAAAATACATAGATCAGCTCAAAATCTGATGCAGGAAACTGTAGAAAGGTTCATGAGGGTATTTTCAAAATGCGACCCACATTTTTCATGATATGAGAAAATCTGGGACCCTAACCAAGTGTTGACCTAATTGGTAAAGTTGTGTATATTGGAAAACCTCATTTTTAAAAATATATCTCAAACTCATGGTTCTGCTTGCTTTAGGTTATGTCCAAAGCGTACAAATCTTATCCGAAATCAGAATATATAGCATCACTATCACCAACGGATCGGTAAAAAAAAATTATTTTGTTAACCGGCTGACGACTGTCGGCCTTCAGAGGTCGAAGCTTTTGCAGGCTTTTTTTAGGCGTGCGAGTCCCAGCACAGTGGCCCGAGCGGGAGCTGAACCCGGGCCTTCCGCTCGAGGGGCGGACGTGCTTGCCTCTTCACTGCCGAGAACAGAAGTTCGGGACCGAGAGAGCAATCACTACAAACATTTTTATTTCTATTTTAACGGAGAAACCTGAATTGTATATGACATCTACGATTATCCATGAAATAAACCCCACACATTCACTACGACATCGAAATAAGATTTCTTCTTATCCTAAATTATGAAAATCGTCAACACCCAGCTACACCTCAGTTCTTCAATCGTTTGCTGAAAATTAGTCTGCAATTTGGTGGTGTTGATACCGATCAATCCAAAGGCCACATCACAAGATATGCTGTCACTTCTGCGGCCTACCAAATCGATTTGAGTACGGACACCGTACGATCAAATATTGGCTGGTGCGAAAAATAAAATTCTTCTGGTGAATTCTACGATAGACCTATAATAACAAATGATACATTTGCAGATTACATCCTCAATTTTATTGAACGAGTGTAAGTTTTCTGGTTAATTAAGTTTTGAAACATTACATTGTATTAGCATTCAAAGACTGTATCAAATGCTTAGTTTGTGGCGGGAAATTGTATGAAGAATAAACAGTTCATTTAGACTACTTCATTACTTTCACCTTTTTAATAATTCTTCAAACATCTACAAGGTGATCTATTCGAATGGGACCAACCTATGTATGATTGAGGATCAAACGACTTACCGAATAATACGAGGTTGGTCACATCCGAATAGAAAGACACCCGCCTATCTCGAAAAAATGCAATATTTTTTGGCATCCCGAACCAAAAAGGCGAGGTTGATTGACGGATATTCGAGTGAGATGTGGGATAGGGGCATGGTGTGTCATTCTTTCAATTTGCACATATCAGTCATAGAGGTACTACTACAAGGTGATCTATTCGGATGTGACCAACCTCGTATAATTTGGATTGAATTTCCTTCAGGTAAGTCATTCAATCCCCAATTAAATTTAGTAAAAATTCAGTGTCTGCTATATTTTTCCTTTCACAACAGCGACTTATTTCACCATAAATACCTTTTTGAAAACAGTGAATCATTTCAATGTCCGTTAGTGATTCCAATTCAATATTTGTATACTTCAACATAGCATCCCAAGATTATCCAGGTGCAGTGTAGTAGTCGGATCTAATTTATATTTAACTGCATATATATTTATCAAATTTTCGAAAATGTCACATAGTAGTACAATATCTGACTTCAAATACAAATATTCACCCATACTCCGACACTCGAACAATCGCCAAACAAGTTGAGCCCTTCGGTAATCACTATCTGATATATGTTCATCATTAAGTTTATCACAGAACTCATTCTCGGTTGGAAGTGATGGATAGTTCAATTTTTCAATATCATCAAAAAAGCTATAAGGAAAATACACTTTTTTTTTAATCAAATTGAATGTTTCAACTTGTATAAAATACTTTCGCATCTCAATATTGATCAGATGTCAATTGAGCACCCAAATTCTCTGAAGAGTTGGACATGAATTTGATACTATCTATGGATCTCACTTTCAGATTCTTCTCCCTATCATCTTCCAGTTCAGTTCAGTTCTCAGTATAAGTGTGTGTAATGAGATGCTTTGTGAACGATAAATATTTCTATCTAGTTTGTTGGATGACATCCGCTTTCTTTTTTCTCCTATATAATTCCTTGATGAATTGATGGCAATCGTATTCACTTAAATTTTGAAAAATAATATGAACACAATTTGGTAATTTGAAATTCAAATTACACGCTTAATGAGCGGCATGCGACCTTTTTGTTCCAATGAGATGAAAATGATCTGGCTCTCTAACATCACCATCACTGAACGGTTTCGAACAGATATCGCAATTTTCAGTAGTAGCAAACTGTTCCTCCTCTTCGGGGCTTTAGATGGATCACCATTTTATGAACATTTCAGAAAATATGCAAATGAATTAAGTTTATGTTTGAATGTCTTGATCGAATATGAATGTTTGGGATTTGGCTCAGTCGTTTGAATTGGTTGAAGAATTGAATCGGCATATACTACATATGGTAACTTCATTTGTCTCTCAAAGTTTTTGAACATTAATGTATTTTCAGGTACCATCAATCCATATCTATTTATTTTGAAATCGGTGGATGGTGTCGTATTTAGTACTCGAGTGATTACAATCATTCATCTGATGACGTAACAGTAGTCTCTCAGTATAACCATCCATCTCAGAATCATTTCTCAACTTCGAAAGATATTTTATCCAACAATAGTGACTATTACCAGTGTCATCAGTGATAAGTTATAAATTGACATGTCTTCTAAGCCTTCGCAGTGGTTCAACCACTTCGTAGTCTATCTCACTTTTTTCAAGTTTACTCTCCAAACCATAAACATTGATTGAAACATCATTCTCATCCTTGAATCTTCTTATTTCCTTATTATTCAACTTGACCGGAAAATCCGTAGCTGATACATCCAGAACCTCAGAGAACTAGAATATAATGCAAAAATAATGGCCCACGCAGAAGAATGTTGGTCCTCATTGTGAACATTCAACACAGCCCTTCTCGATTCAATGCATTCAGGTAGTCTCACATATGAACATTCATCCAGCGGGCTGTATTTATTAGCGTTCAACTCCAGAAACAAAATTTGTCCACAAGTACAACCTCATAAATAAATATGAATGAAAAACAATTACCTAGATCACGTTCCTGAAATTCTGTAGTTTTAGCAATAATAACATCACGAAATCCATCAAATAAGGAATTCAAATCAGTACTGGTCTACAAGTTTAATCTGGGAGTTGAATGACTTGGTACCCTTCCACATTTTGTATTTGAAGAATATAAACTTGATAATTTCATGAATCCTAATGGCAGTATCCCATAATTCGATAACCTCCTGGCTAATCTCATTGAAGAAAGATACATAATCGCTGACATTCGAAAGCATCCTTTACAATGTTGACACCATCGCTCATTCTAACACATGCATTATTCTTTTGTTGAAGACTTTTTTGTGAGAATTCACTTGGGATACGGGAATAGTCACATCACAGAAATTGCATGTGTAGATTGGATTTGGAGCAGCAGCATCATCCAATCTCACTCTCTTCACTAATGGACCTCCTCCTCGGAGTTGATGCCAACGAAGATTATCACAACGGGTGAACGATTCACCACAACCTCACTACCGCCAATATCAACTAGATAATTCAGCAACATTGGGAGTGCTTCATAGAGGTTCTTCACAACTACATGCATTGATATGTGCCATTCTGTGGTTATCGGAGCTTCATACACATATGTATACTCTCTACCAGGACATTGATCCAATCACAGAATCGGTGAGAGTTGAAAGTGGCTCCATGGTGATGGGGGGGAAGGGGGGGTAGCCATAATCAGCCCCACCACCACGCACTATTTTATGCATTGACATGTGCCGCTTTGAAAATTCAGTGTTCGTTGAAACTTCGTGCAGATGTGCACCCTCAACAGAACTGCTCATCAATTGGTGCTCAATCATTGTGTGAATCTTCACTACCGTTTATGCAATCTCCTTCCCCCTACAACTCGGAACGGAAACCTCACAATGACGTCACACACACACTCACCCAACAAAGAAATCCAACAAAAAAAATGAAGTCTCACGCACACAAAGGTCTCAAACAAAGGAAATGACGTCACATGACGTCACGTCCCTACAAAACAATATATATTCCTAGTATATCAGAATAGAAAGTCATTAGCCACGCCTCAAAGTGGTGGGGAAGGCACGTACCTAATCGACTATAATACCCTACTTGTGTTATTGTATGTATTGCTAGTTGAAAACGAAAGCAGAGGGTCGAACTTTTTCATCGCAAATGCGTTTATACGGTCTTGTTTCACCTCTGTATACCCCAACCTGCAAGAATTGTTGCCGACTTGCATGATTTATTCGCCATAGAAAGTTTCTTTTTCCATTTCCGAAAAAATGAGGGTGGAGGTAAAACTTTTTTTCATCAAAAATAAGTTCATATGGTCATGTTCCACCTCTGTAAACCCCAACTTGCATGGTTCATTCGCCTTCGAAATATTTTTGTCTCATTTCCGAGGAAAGGAGGGTGAGGGTGGAATTTTTTTTTTTTGAAAATGCCATAACACGGTCAAGTTTCACCTGTGTACACCCCATCCCGCAAGAATTTTCGCCGACCTGCGAATATTTAAGAATAGTGTCAACTACGGAGCGCTGAAAAAATTTTATGAATCAACGAAATAAAAAAAAAATCCAAGTGAAAATTATTCTTCGAAACATCTCTTATGAAAATGGTTTGATGTTATTTCATTGTCAAATGACTAGAAAGAAAATCATTTCGCCGATAAAAAAGATGTTACTAAATTTTAAAACATTTCAGTAAAAAGTTTGTTACTTTGGATTGAAGGATAAAAAATCATTCAGAAAATGTTGTAGAGAACTTTAACTGCAACAGAAAATATTCCTATGAATTTTATGTGGGTATGATATTTTGGTAGCGCGGGACAAAGGTGACAACCGCACCAAATTGGATTTGGGCTCATCATTACACCAGCAAGAGATAAAAAATATGAAATGTCGTTCTCTTAGAAACGCACACCAAGGTCTAAAAAAGTAAGATTTCAATCACCTAGACACTAATACAAACTTTCGAAAATACCAGGAGCTCCTTATATTATTTTAGGCATTCATGAAACAGATATCTCATGAATCATTTTATGCAATTTGATCTGAGGATAGCAAATTGCTGTTCCTCAAATCCGCCAGATTCTCCATGTTATGCAACGAATTACGTTTTCGAATATGGATGTTATATCTGGATTTCTTTCTTCGACTTTTTAAAAAATGATACAATGGTGGCTGCTACCACCGTGGAAAACACTGGATAGACTTGAACTGATTTATTTCAGATACTTGTTTAACAATGGAGAACTGTGTTTGAAATATGAGTACTACTTAACTACTTAACTACTTCTCAACTACTGACTCTCATGGTCACGCAGAACCTATTTATAAGGTTTGGAATATAGTGTCAGCATTAGCATTGTGGGGAATGAAATGCGACCACTTGCTGATGCTGCACTATCAGCATTTTCACGAGAAGTTGTTATCGCTTGTAATTTGATATATGTGAGACATTGTCGTGAGACCGTATCTTTGCATATAACAACTCTTCTTTATTATAAAAAGTTGTTGATTTGGCTGCAACTTTTATCAAGCACCTTCTTTGAAATAGTTCGTGTTGAGTTGAATTTCTTCTTCCACTGGTTCTTGAATGTTGATGCTCGGTCTTCTCCTCGGAATGAACCTCGCCAAGGGACGGGGTGTCCTGCTAGATCTTGGATCTGGTGGTGGTTGGTCGTTTGAGGCGGCTATACCAATTCGGATGGGTCCTCTGCGTCGGCATTTGCAACAGATGTAGAGAACGATCAAGGCGATGATCAACACTATAGTGCAATATGTGAACCAAGAGATATGCTTGTTCACAAATGGTTCGTTTATCATTTTATCGATTTCGTCTGAGTATTGACTCAATTTGTGTTGGGCTATATTGAGTTCGTCCACATTGATTTTATTGAGTTTCAGGGGTTTTAACTCAGGAAGGTGTCGTTTTTCAGGAAGGTGCTCACAGCAGCTATAGGGTATCTGTACTGCGTGATTCCTGTAGGTGATATTTTTGTATCTGTCGACGAGGAATTTGAAATGGATTTCCGTGCTCCCAACAAATGAACTACATCCAGGTTGAAGTTTCAGCAAAGAATTGGTTCTGACCAGTTTAGTTATTGGTTCCATATTGGTACATTTGATGGTGATTGGTAATACTTCGGATACTGTAATGAGCCATAGGTTGTCGTCTAGTTCTTTGATATTGTAGTCCTTGGCGTAGATGATGGAAAATTGGCAGGTTTTTGGAGGGGCTGTCAACGTTCTAAGCAGCTGAGCTTCGCAAATGGCTTCACTATCCAACGGGTAGGGTAATACTTCAGAACAAATTCTCACGCCATGAATAATGATTTTACATTTTTCTAGATTTTGAAGCGAAATATACAACAAAGATTCATCATCTCTCGCGACATACTTTTGGAATGTTAGTAAAATGTGGTGAAGCCCTGTTCTATTATCTGGTATTGGTATCGGCAATAGTCGATAAAGAGTATACGTTTCTGGCTCGACTAATGGTATTTTCAAAACGAAGACTATTCTAGAATCGATTTGATATGCTTCAAGTTCAATGATCTCAATATATTGGGCAACATTTGAAAGTTGAATCGGTAAAGGCAAGTCATTTTTGTGAAGTGATTGAGAGATTCCCTGAAGTGAGTTGATCAAATCATTCGGAGTAATTATTGAGCTAGAGTATTTTCAATCGAGCAAATGTGATTGAATTCAAAATGTCGTCGAGAGTAGTTTCTAAGAAAAGATAGCTTTCCATTAATGTTTCGCATACTTCTAATGTTTTTAATTGTGCTTCGTAAAAGGCAAGATCATCTGAAAGGTTATAGATAGATTTTTCTATTGCCTTCATATCGCGATTGAAAATTTCTTCATCGATCTGTAATTTTTGAATAGTTGAATTGAAATTTTTGATCACCGACGTGGTTACAGTTATTTGATTTTTCAAGAGGTTTTCTATTTGGTGTTCGTCTCATGAAAGTTTTTCAATACAGCTAGAATAATATTCACCGTCTGATGCATCTAGGTTTCCGGTAATTGCTTTCCAGAAAGTTCCTACGCCGTTAATTAGGCCGCGTTTCGGTCTTTTTTCATATTTTTCGGTATCAGCGAATATTTCTCGATATTTCAAATTAAGTGAGGAGGATATCTGAGTCAAGAGACTGATGTGTGTTTTCACTTCAGTTTTAAAAGAAGTCATTCTCGGGTTCGATTGTTCAAACGTATATAACATATTTTCTAGAATTCTATCATTGTTAATAAGGGCTGAGTTTATGGAATCTAGGTCTTTATAAACAAGTAGGGTCCATTTATCGTTGGAAATTTTCAGAGTGGTTTCTTCATGAAGGAAGACGCCGATGGTATTGTTAATGGGTTGAATAGAGTATTGTGAATACGCTGCTGGAATCAGCAGGAGAAGCTTGAAAATAAAATTAATTTTCAGTATATGGTTTTAATCTATCGAAGTTTACTTTTGTTTTTTGTTTAGTTTTCCAATTGACTAGCATTGCTGAATTTTGAAAAATTTCTATTATTTCGAAAGGTCCATTGAATTTATTTCCAAGTTTATTTTGTATTTGAGATTCTTTAACGTTAACCTTGTCTCCTACTTTATATTCGGGTACAGAGGGTGAAATGTGCCTGTCGAATATAATTTTTGATTGTTCCTTTTGTTTCTGGGTTCTTTCCCTTGCGATCTTGTAGTGATACGATATTTTGTTATTAAGGTCTCGCACATACTTTGATATCAATTCTTTCTGATTGTAAAGGGTTTCAGGTGGTCTGACTGAGGTGTGTCCGAATAAAAGTTCGTAAGGTGTAAATCCATGTGTTTTGTTTTTACAGTTATTGTAACAAATAACAGCATAAGGCAAAACAGCTAAGGGGTGCTCGTGAGGGTTTTCAATTTCATTTGCTCTAATCATTTCTAAGAGGGTTGCATGAAAACGTTCCAAAGAGCCGTTTGATTGCGGGTGGTTGATGCTAGAAAATGACTGTTTGATGTCATAAAGCATACAGAGATCTCTCATCATTGTATTGTTGAACTCGCGACCGGAGTCACTATGAATTCTGAGTGGAGTCCCGTAGTGTTGAAGAAAAAGTATTAACGTATTGACAACTGATATTGCGGATTCATCCTCCATTGGGTATGCTTGGGTGAACTTTGTCAGTTCATCTCTTATAGTTATAACATAATTTTTGTTTGGAATTTCTAGGATGTCTATGTTTATTTTTTCGAATGGTGTTTTAGGTGTTTCAGTAATTACAAGTGGACTGCTTAGATTTTTCCTGCAAATTTTGACTTTTTGACAGGTTTCGCATTTTTTGATAAAATTTTCTACATCTTTTACTAGATTCGGCCAATTATATTTTTGTTTTATTCGCCGAACAGTCTCGTTGATACCTCGATGTAAGTTACTTTTACCAGAGTGACATTGGTCTATGATAATGGGAATTTCGTCTGTATCAGGAGTTTTTGTTAAATTTTGACAGATAGTTATTTTGATGTCTTTTTCTGCGATAATGAAGAAAATCATTTCTAATATAGGTAGATCCAAATTATTCTCAACAAAATAAGTCTTTGAAAGGTCGATGTCGTTCTTCCATTTGTAAAGTGCGTAAAACAGAAGTTCGTTTACTGCGTCTGGGTTGAAAGGCAATGGAACTATATAATACTTCCTACCTTTAACTGATCTACTCGATAGGATATTGACTCTATTGTTGTGGAATTCGGCATTCTCTTCGAAAATATCGTCTATGATTTTTTCGTGGAGATCCTCTAATAGATTTTGTCGAAAAAACGTGAGAATATGTTTATGTTGTTTGTCTAGTAGTTGACTGTTATCGTAATTTATTTTTGAATATTCAATAAGAGATTGAGTTCGGTACAAATCAACAAAGGTGTAAAATTCATTTTGAATTTGTTCAAGAAGAGTTTCTTCGTTTTCTAGAGATTGTGGAGTGTCTTGGGACTTACTTGGTCCTGGAAGGAGTTGTTCGTCTGTCTGTTCGTTTGGATTTTCGTTCGTCTGTTCGTTTGGATTTTCGTTTGTCTGTTCGTTTGGATTTTCGTTTGACGCAAATATTGCAAGTTTTGACTGAAAATTCGCGCATTGTCCGAAATGATTGATATTCATTCGGGAAAGTGCATCCGCGTTTTTATTTATTTTGCCGGGTTTGTATTTTATTTCGTAGTCGTATTCTTCAAGTTTCAACCGCCAACGTGCCAGCCTACTACCTGGGTCTTTAATCGAAAAGAGCCAAGTGAGGGGTCTGTGGTCTGTAATCAGTTTGAACTTTCTGCCTAAAAGGTAAGGTCGAAAATGTTTCACAGCCCATACAATCGCTAAAAGCTCTCTCTCGATGGTAGAGTATTTAGTTTCAGCATTGCAGAGTGTCCTCGAAGCATACGCTATCGGAAGGTCTTTGCCTATAGTGCCTTGTGAAAGGACGACGCCTATAGCAAATGCACTAGCGTCTGTGGTGAAAAGGAAAGGTTCTTCAAAATTTGGGTATATTAAAATGGGACTGGAGGTGAGGGCTAGTTTCAGTTCATTGAATGATTTTTCGCATTCTGAATCAAAATTAAATGGAATATCTTTTCGTTATAATTTTGTTAGAGGTTTAGAGATTTTGGCAAAATTCGAGATAAAACGTCGGTAATATCCGGCTAAACCTAAAAACGATTTAATGTCTTTTGGGGTTTTTGGTCGAGGAAAATCTCGAACGCATTCAACTTTGGACGGGTTTGGTTTTACGCCATCCTTGGTGATGATGTGGCCCAGATATGCAACTTCCTTTCTCAGGAATTCGCATTTGTCTGGTGGATCTTAAGATTCGCTTTCCTCAGTCGTTTGAAGACTTCGGTTGATCTGGAAATGTGTTCATGGATCGTGGGGGAACATATGATAATTGTCATCCATGTATACAAGGCAGCGCTCGTTTTGGATGCCAAGGAGAATGTTGTCCATCACTCGTTGGAAAGTTGATGGAGCATTCTCCAGCCCGAACGGCATACGAACAAATCGGTAGGGCCCATTCTCTACGGAGAAGGCTGTTTTTTGGACGTCTTTCGGGTCTATCTCTATCTGATGGAAACCTGACGCGAGATCGAGGGTAGTGAAGTACTGACACTTCCCGAGTTGATCAAGCAAATCAGAAATATTGGGCAGGGGGTATTTATCGTCCACAGAGAGCTCGTTCAGTTTTCGATAGTCAATAACGACTCGCCATTTGGATTTGCCAGAAGCGTCTAGCTTTTTGGAGACTACCCAAACTGGGGACGACCATGGGGATGCGGATGGTTGAATGATCCCTTGATTGAGCATTTTAGAAATTTGGTTTTTAACCTCTTCCTTATGGATTTGAGGATGCCTATAGGATTTAGTGAACACTGGTCTTGCGTTATTTGTTTCGATAGTATGTTTAATTTCGTTCGTGAAGGTAAGATTGTCTCCCTCGAAGTAAAATATGTCAGAGAACTCTAAACAAAGGGTTGTTATCATTTGTTCTTCCTCTTGGTTCAAGTGATCAAGTCTCAATTGATTACGAATTTCTTGAGTTCGATCTATTTGTTCCAGATTTTGATCATTAGCAGGGTTAAAGTTCAGGGCTAATTCAAAACTTGATATCGGTTCTAAAATAAAGTCTGTGAAGTTTACGGTTTTTGGAATAGCATTGGCATTTATGATCGACGTCAAGAATTCACCTTTATCGTTGATTTTTACTAAAGCATTCGGTATTCTGACTTTCTCTTTTTCCTGTGCTAGCAGTATAGCATCAGTGTTTTTGAGGTTGCTTTTAAGTTTGAATACTCGTTCCATCCTGGGTTCAATTGAAATTTTATTTGTTTCACTATCGGTTTTATCGTCTTCTGTAACTTTGAATAAAGGAACTGTTTTGAAATCTGTTATCAGTTGTTTGTTTTTCAGATCTATGATACAGTTATAATGTTCAAGAAAATCAGATCCTAATAGACCGTCGAATTCAATGTCTAAATCATAAACGAATACTTTATGTGGATCATTGTCTTTAAAATTTATCAAAGTAGATTCTGTTATAAAAACTTTTTGGTCTGTGATTCCCTGGACTATTACGTTTTCGGGAAATCGGTGAAGATATTTTTCACAAGTTTTTGGTTTGAATATGGAAATTCCAGCGCCAGTGTCGATGAGTATTTTGAATGTATTTGTTAGGTCTTTTATATAGTAGAGATTTTTAGAATTCATTGCATGCAGTGAGCTTACATGAAACGTTGCTCTGGGAAATTCAGATCGGGATGGTAGTCTCCTAAGTTCATTGATTGGACTTGTGTTTGAATTTCCGATATTGGGTCGTTGGTTTGGTTGGAATCCGGAGGGTGAATTTGAGAAGGGAGTGAAAGAAAATCCTGATATTCATCGTTATTCACACCACTATTATATTGATCGTATTGGTCATACTGAGAGTATTGATCGCAATGATGTTATGGGTTTTGGCTATTATCCGTATAATAGTCATCGAATCTTTGGCTATTATCTTCATAATAATTTTGTGATTCTAAATGATTAACTGAATCGAAATCTTGGTATTCTGTATCTTGGTAATTCATACAGAATGTTCTTTGTTGGTTGAAATTAGGGTTGCGTTGAATAACTGGAGGACGAAAATTGTTCTGAGATTGATTTTGATTTTTAAAAACTGGTTTCGGTTGGATATTTTGAAATTATTGTGGGTTTTTCTGCATATTTTGAAATGGTGGTCTCGGATGGTTATTTTGGTAATTCACTGAGGGTCGATTTTGTTGAAAAGTGTTGGGTCTCGAAAAGTTTGTATTAGAATTCTGGGGAAAATTCGAGTTAAAGGATCTTTGCCTTTGTCGACATTCGTGTGACGAGTGGCCAAGATGTCCACAAAATGTACATTTCAGAGGGTGGGATGAATGAGGTTTTTTGGGAATATTGTTCCTTGCTTGTTGTTGTCTGTCGTGTTTTTAATTCTCAAAATAGGACAATTGAATTTCTCTTCTAATGCGCATATGTGCTTCAAGCATGTCTCTAGGGTTTCCTGCGCAAATTATTTGGCCTAGTCTAGGTTCTAGTCCGGTAAGTAAAGTGTTCAATGTCATAGTTTCGATTAATCTTGACTGAGCCTGTTTCTGCTCTACAGTGAGAGCACTTTTCTGAATGCAAGCATGCATCTTAGCGTTGTGTACTTGTGAACGATTGAAGAAAACTAAAGCGGTTTCATTCGGTAATTGTTTCAATTGAAGATCTTGAATTAGTGAGGTGAGATCTCGGGTATCACCAAAATTCAAACTCAATAGGTGCCTAATTTCATGATAAGTTTCAGGGTTTCTTGAGCTGATGAGTTGGGCAGCTCTTCCTCGGAGTTTATTTTTGATATGAATAGTTAATAAATTTTTCTGATCACGAGTTGCCATTTGATAAGCACAATCACAAGCATTCATGAAGGTTGTGAGAAAAATTAAATTTGATCTTCTTCGAATTCAGGGACAATTGAAAATATCTCAGATAGTTTATATGGTTCAATTTCGGGTATTGGTTCGGGGTGGGCTTGATTTTCATTATCGTTATTGTCCATGTTGCTCAATTGATTGATCTCACTCGAACAGTATCGAATGTTAATAATAATTAATTTATACTTTTTTCGAATAGTCGAACTGTGCGACTATTTTCTATTATAATAGAACAGGTTATTATTGTAAACTGGGTTTGGGCTCAAGTTAATAATCAATCGGTATGATTATTGGAAATATGTAAAACGAGATGATTGATTCTTTGTCACTTACAATAGTTCTTTCATGGGTGATTCGTCTTGTTCTTGAAGTTTCCACCAGGGGCTTCACCGGGTGTTCCTTCCGTGGGCTTCAAGTGACGACTCCTCAGGTTCTTTGTTTCCTCAAAGGATTGGAATCCACCGCTACCAGTTAGAAGGTCTTCTTGTTCTAGCAGCGTTCAGGAATCCTACCGACTGCGCCAATTGTTATATCTGGATTTCTTTCTTCGACTTTTTAAAAAATGATACAATGGTGGCTGCTACCACCGTGGAAAACACTGGATAGACTTGAACTGATTTATTTCAGATACTTGTTTAACAATGGAGAACTGTGTTTAAAATATGAGTACTACTTAACTACTCAACTACTTCTCAAGTACTGACTCTCATGGTCACGCAGGACCTATTTATAAGGTTTGGAATATAGTGTCAGCATTAGCATCGTGGGGAATGAAATGCGACCACTTGCTGATGCTGCACTATCAGCATTTTCACGAGAAGTTGTTATCGCTTGTAATTTGATATATGTGAGACGTTGTCGTGAGACCGTATCTTTGCATATAACATGGATGTCATGAACATTTGAATCAAGTTCTGAGAAACAGATAACCATCTTAGATTGACTTTATGATTCTCCTATCACGATTTAGAGCGGACTCTGCGAAACATTCCGTTTGCAGAAACCGATGACCTCATTCTGATTGATGATTTGAGTTGGGGAAGACTTAATGAATGATATTTTGGAGGTTGCCGGACGGAATTATAGTGCAGTTTTTTTTCGGTCCTACAATAGGAGTTTTCGATTCCACCGCAAAAATATTTTTGCCAGATCCTTTCAAACCTGGAACTGAAAGTTGCCAGAAAAGCTCGTTGTCAGTTCTATTATAAATCTCTTTTCCAGCGTCACATACCTTCTCTCTATTTTTGGAGCAGGCCGCGCTTTTCTCAAGAGTTTTTGTGACTTCAGTTACAGCTGAACCTAATCCATTATTATAACAAGTACATTCTCCAATATTCAAAATAGTAGTGCATCGAATTTTGTGATAACTCTAAATTCAAAAAAAGGCAAACAAAAAATCATAGTGAACTGGTGAATGAACCAAAAGAAACTATTCAAATACAGTAAGTCGACACGAAGACAAAATTTCAGACAAATTTGAGAAGTTGTTTGATGCGAATGCTGATGAAGAACACTTCTCGTGGTATTAAAGTTGCATGGCCAGCTATATCAGCGAAGAAAAAATTCGTCGTCGTCACTGCATAGAGCGCTGGAAGAAAGAGCTCCATCATCAACACAGGGCGTGGCTTGCCCATCAACTGACCCACAAATCAAAAAGAAACAACAGCGTCGAGTGATTCATGCTGTTCCATTTGTGGTAATACGACGAAAACCAAAATAAAAAAGTCATCTATTAACCGAAATTTCAGCAGCTTTGCTGTTATTCGAAACTTTGCGTCGAAAATATTATGAAATTTTTACAAAAATTTGTATATACGAAACACCGAAAATTTTTTTTGCAAAAACTTCCAATATCATGCATCGTGTAACAGAAATTACGTTTCATTACCAAAATCTTCTAGTAACGAAAGAGGTCGACCAACAACAAACATCACAAAAACAGTTACTGGCTGCTTTTGACAAATTAATGGCGGATATAAAAGACTGTGTTTCGACGACCGCTTTTGGATTGACATACTTGGCTCAACGCATCACTGTACTCGCTGAAGTACAGGATGTCGTTCTAATCGTGATCTCAAAGTGATGCTGATCGATAAATTTGGTGACAAGGTTTTATTCTCATATCTTACCGAGAGGAAGCAATCTTCTTTGGTTTTCATGGCAGAAAGTTTATTCAACGAAATAGCTGAAAGTGTACGTCGGCTAGACTGTAGCAAAATCGTCATGTGTACTGAAGAATCACAGAATGAACTATCGACTACTGAACTTATACCAAAAGACAAGTTGTGGGATGAAATTCTTATAGAAGATGCCGCGAAGAAATGCACATTTACGCCGAATTGAAAGACTTTCATACAAGCCTCATTTAGCAGTCAAAATCTAAAATCGTCAGGCAATACACTCCATGAAGCATTAGCGGTGTTTAGTGATATATATCAGTGTAACGAACAGAAAGACACCGCAACTTTTTGCTCTAGCCCAATTAATTCAGCCCCTACCTAACTAAATCGAAACATATTCTACACTGTTGAACAATCTTAGACACTGTGACAATGACTTTCAAGGAGACATTAAGTGGCGATGATTCTATGCACGTTACAATCATGACAGTTAATCCACAAAAGAATGATGAAAAGAATACTTCATGGGCGTGGCCCAGCTCTTCAGGTTGATTGACAGTCATTCGATATCGGAAGCTGCGTCGAGCGCGGTTAGTAGGTACTTTGTTGGGTGAATTCATGCAGAGAAAGACCTCGTCGAAAGCTCATAAAACTGCAGTGAAGTATTATATCATAGCTCGCAGGCAATATATCAATGAACACAAGATATATTGAGAATATGCTGTCCTTCGGAGGAGACATAAAGCCGGCGGTCCTGAGTGTATGGTTGTTGGACTCGTAAAAGATCCCTACCTCTGGTTGGAATACCAGAGTTTTCGGCAAAATCCCCCCGGTTGGGGGAAATGTGGTCACCGACGTCCATGATTGGCCTTGGTAGGCGAAATAGGCTGACGTTGAATGAATCTAAAAAAAAAAACACCTCACACACTGCTAAACCTAAACTAACTGAAACGGACTACAATTATTTATGTCAAGTCCTCCAACCAAAATCCCAGCTGGCTGCAAAGGTTTTTTTTTCTTGTTTGCAAATTGAACTGCAGCTCGTTCAATTCCTCTGCAAGTATTCTCCAACTTTTCAAAAATCAATGCTGAAACAGAACTTTTCATTACCGGTGGATATGAAGACTCCAAAAAATCTTCAAGCTCCAAGGTAATAGGTCTTCTGAATTGCTAGACTTGAAGTTCAATCATCTAGAAGCAGATTGTTGGATTTTCAGCCATATTTTTGTTTGCTGTTCGAGGAGGAATTGAACAAGTTATTATAAATTGTGCAGATTCCGATGTTTTCGTACTCAACATCCACTATTGGCATAAGCCATCGAATAGTAGTTATGGAGGGATTCGGTTTGAAGGATCGAACGAAAAAACTCTTTTGAGCTGGGATTCAATTCGAATTCATCTGAAATTATTAGAACTTTTGATGTTTTGTATTTACATTGATTAAGGGCTGCCATACATATGGGCTTCCGAACTTACTCCAATTCGGTTATGAAAGACGAGATGGAAAGTTGTACCCGGTGCAAATGGCAGAACCACCTATGCCAAATTCTTTGATCAGACTTCGCAAATATAATGCTGAATGCCTGACAATGTTTTGCATTTCTAAAAAAAGCGAAATCAATTGTATTTCTCTTCGCAAATGCATCGGCAATAATTGTCAAAACTTACCTGAATGTATTTTTCACTACTTATTAATAGGTCAACCACTTTTTTTATTATATTTGTATTGAATTAGATAATGCAGTTTTTCCATACCTTATCTAAACCAGGTGTTAATAGTCAAGAACATTTTTTTTTTCACAGCCACAGCGATGGAATCGAAAACTATTATAGGGCCGAAAAAAAAACTGCACCATATTTCCGCCCAGCAACCTCCACAATATCATTTATTGAGTCTTTCTTAACTAAAATCATCAATCAGAATGAGATCATCGGTTTTTGCATTCGGAATGTTTCGCAGCGCTTGCACTGATTCCGAAATTTTCATAGTGTTGACGTCTTATTCCGGCTGATTGAATGCAGTTCACATTCTGTACGTGAAGTTGGGGATAAACGCATTTCAGAGAAAAGCAAGATATTCTGAGGAACTCCTTGATCACAATCAATCAACCAAAATATGCTTCATTATCAAAGAATAATATCTTATTGACGAAGCATGCATATATACATGTAAAATGGATTAAAAACATTTGATAAAATGTATAAAAATTGTCACCACAATAAAAAACTTAACTTAAACAAAACAATCAGTCACTTATTTAAAATATAACAAACACTAATAGCAGATATATGATATCACAGGTATCACCTATCATTGCGTCCTATCCGCATAAAAGTCTTCCAAACTATAATAGGTTCTATCGGTAAGAACTCTTTTTACTGCTTTTCTGAAAATGGCATTGGACGATATATCTTTAATATTATTTGGGAGGTGATTGTACAATTTGCATCCGTTATATATAATTGAATCTTCAACGAGAGTGGAAGATGGTAATGGTAGTTTGAGTTGATTACTTTGACCAGTGGCGTATTTACTCTCTGTAATAAAATTTTGTTTGTTTATTTATAGGACATCCTGTTTCAAGTATAAATATAGACACAACGGTGAGTACATTGTGCTGTTTGAAGTGATGTCTGCACGAATCGCGAAATTTTAGTTTACAAAGGTATCTCAAGGCTCGTTTCGTAAAACAAAAACACTCTGAAGAGCGTTACTACTGCACACTGACTTTGCGTTTGGGTATCCTAGTTCGTTCGAAGCAATTTTCACAGCATAACAACCAGAGTACAATTTTTTATTCAAGTTTTTGACATATTCATTGGATTTGAGACCGTTGTCAAGTCCTAGAAATTTGGAAAACACGCTGTTTTCAATAATCTGGTGGTTTGAGGAAATATCAACAACTGCACATTTAAAGGACACTATCTTGGTTTTCAATATGTTGAAGGATAAAAGGTTCGAATCGCACCATTCTTTGACCTATATTATATCTGAATTGATTATTTGATGAAGATCAGATTCCTTATCTTTTTTCCGTAATATGGTGATATCATCTGCAAACAGGGTGACACTTCCTGAAATGTTAAGTGTCGTCAGGTCATTAACATAAAGTAAGAACAAAATTGAGTCCAAGACCGATCCTTGGGGAACTCCACATTGTACATTGCCTAGACTTGAAATTGATTTCGTCTCAACTACTTGTGTACTACTTGTGCCAGACAAATATGTCGTAAACCAAGAGTGTGTTTTATTCCGAAATCTTTAACGGTGAAGATTTCGCAGCATTATCTCATGATTCACACAATCAAAAGCTTTCGATAAATCACAAAACACAGCCGCGGCAACTCCCCCGTCATTGATTCCAGTATACAGTTCACACAATATTGAAAATATTGCATCATTTGTGTTTTTATTGTTAACAACTTTAGCTTCAAGATGCACATCATTTCACGGTCTGGTCGCGATGGTAATATCATGACTGTTTCAGATATGATGTCATCGGCATACAACTGCAGCAAAATAGCATATCATAGCTCGCAGGCAATATATCAATGAGCAGAAAATAAATTGAGGATATGCCATTCTTCAGAGGGGACGAGAAGCCGGCGGTTACGAGTCCTTGGATATTGGGCTCGAAAAAGATCCCTACCTCTGGTGGGAATACCAGAGGGTTCTGCAAAATTTCCGATTAGGGGAAGTGTGCTCACTGGCGTCGGTGATTGGCCTTGGTAGCGGAAATAGGTCGACGTTAAATAAAGAAATAGAAGAAGAAGAAGAGAAGAATAGGTTCGAAGGAACGATGATACATTTTTATCTAGAAATGTCGGTCATATGAATACGGTCTGAATAGAACTGGCCAATAACTGGCTTTACTTCACGTATACACTGCACCGTAGTACAACAAACTGGATAAAAAGTAGAAAATGGTTATATTTGGGAAGTTGGTGTTGATGAATCACATATCAGTTTTTTTGGAAAAACGGATGTAACTCTATCTGTGTGGTACGCTGAGTTCGTATCTCATTCATTTCCTTGAAGAAAACAAAATGTATATTGCTTGTTTTCAAAGTTTTCTGTTGAGGCAGATCCATTTCCTTCGCTATTGATGGCCTTCCTGTGAAGGGATTTCCAAGCAATGGAGGCTTCAGGAATGACCATAAGAGGTATAGGGATGCCAGCAAGACTGCATGATGTAGAAAGGAAGAAGGCGTGCATCGTTTTGGAGTTTGTAAACTGTCGATTATCAGTTCAACTAACTCCTTATTGAACATAACAGTCGTATATGCACATCAACAATTTCAGGAAGAATCAAACTGAAACTTTGTTTACTGTGCCATCTTGAGTCTTTTCATTCTACAAGTGGAAGATTCCAGCCTTTCACCACAACGATATCTGTCAACGTCGCTCGCATCGGAATAATAGCGGGGTTAAGTTCCTGATTTTAGATTGTGTGTGAGCATAAATTTCGATTCGCCTAACCTCTGTTTTGCCAACGTTGATAATTGATGATTGAAACTTTCATGGTATTGGTTGTAGGCTCCATATTGTTCTCGATGATCATGTGAGATCATCCCCCAATGTTCATATTTTTAAATCAAGGCTGAAAAAGATCCTACTTCGTAAGTGTTGTTATTCCTTAGACGATTTCTTTTTATGATGATTATTTTTTATTTTTAAACTGTATTATTGATGTTTTCTATATATACATGTATAAATAAATTTGTAATTGTTGATATGTCCTTGTTCAATGTAGCTGAAATTTTGACGTTTTTGATCATTTATGTAACCTTTGTGCATTCAAATGATAAAATAAAGGAATATTATTATTATTATCTTATGTTGATGCCAATCTAATGGCGCAAAAATTAAAATGAATATTTTTGGAGTTCCTTTCGACGCTGATAAATATCGGAACTGAAGTTAGTGCTGTCAACATTAGATAGATTCAACGTCTCGCAATAGATAAGATGGACGACGGATTTGAAATTTGGCGCTCTATGACGTCCCGTTTCGCATATGATAGACGACGAATTTGAGCTGGATGTGAGCGGTTGCTGGCAAATGACCATGGTGAGCTTCACCTCTGTAAAACGCCAGATACGACGCGTCATCTGCAAACCAGAAGCCGGACCTTGGTTAGCTCTACTACGACGACTCACAAATGTGGCTAGTGTGAAATTGAACCTATCAGGAGGCTCTCGTGCGGGTCTCAATGGTACATTGGGGTACCCCAGTAGGAGCCTTTGAAACTTATTATTGGTTGTGGACTCCGTTGACGTTGTTGCTGGTCGGGGACGTTTTCTCATATAAAAATTCTTTCATGATTTTGTTTTCCGTTCCAAGAATAAATCATATCAAATATTTCGATTTCTTCCATTTTCAAATAATATCATTTGAAAACTATTAATTTAAACCCTCATCCTTGTTTATTTCATTACACCATTCGATCAACCCATTATAACAGCAATTTTCGCAATCAAACTGACCTTCTTACTATGAGGGTACTCAAAATTGTGATAGTGCCCTATCAAAAGAGTTAGCCTGTAAAATATCACCATGTTCAGTGCATAATTTTTCAGTTAATAAGACGGGCACAAGTGCAAGTCAGTTTTGGACTCATTAGCCCAGTATCAATGCAAGGTACGTCGAGGTAAACTATAGATCTTATTTCTACAGTCGATGTATCTCATATCTATATCTCAATTCTGCAGATAGTGGCAGGTTCCAAACCCCGAAAAAAGTACGAATCTAACAATATACATGTTTTCAACTCACCCACCTCTGCCACAAATTCTTCTAACTGACCACCGTTCATCACAACCAAATGAAGTATGTTCCTCTTATTGATATCTTTCAGATTAATGTTTGCCGCCAATCTGAAATCATAAAATTATCATGTGGTTTCACAAAAATTTCACCAAAAATGTGATATAACTTCATGTGAGGGGCATGACAGTCACAAAATATTTATTTCTTGAGAAGGGCGTTTAGGCAGCCTCGACAATTTGTTCAAAGCGCTTCTTGGTCGTTCCCCACTGTTTTTGAAAATGTGTGCAAAATCATTGTCAGCCGTAAATTCATTCAATTATTGATCTGCATAGTTTGATATGACTATTCGGAAAAAACGGGGTTGGTGTGACGATTCGCAGCAGAATATCATTATTTATGAACAGAATTGAACATTGCACATATATAAAATGAATTTTCCGTAAGGAATAATCGTCTTTTCTTTGGGCACTCATATACTTCTGAAGCAGTTGAAAAATAAGTGATCCATAACCCTGCTTATAGGAATGTGGGAAAAGGATCGATTTTTCAAAGTTTTCGTTTATGGAAGATTTTTGCATGCTTTCATTCACCGAAAGATGCTGAATGAGTTCTACATACTAACTTTCCTCACATAGGGATTTCAAAGAATCACTATCTCTGTCAGAGGTTTCACGTATGAAAGTTACTTGCAAGTTGTTCCACTTCTGAAGATGCTGAATGAGAACTGAGTACAGAATGATATTCTCATTGCCGGATTGAAACTCACTCATCATAAGAATTTGGGGAAAATGTCGTTAACTCTTTCAAGGTATTTTGCATGACTCTGTACATCTGAAAATGTTGAAAGCGACTTTTATTCCAAATAATTTTGTTTAGCTGTGAGTTTTTTCTCACCACTAATTATACATATCCAAAAGTGATTTAAAGTTTCTGTGAATGTAGGTCTTATTCAGCATCTTGAGAAATATGAAATCCTGCAAAAAACTTTCATTTACTTATACTTCGAAACGTTTTGGAATTTCTATAGTTAGTGGCACTCAACATCTTCAGAAGAACTTGGAATTTCCTCGTCGAAGTGCAACATTTTCCCAGACCCATTCTTCATACAATCCCGGTCACGTGGTGAGTGCCTTTTGAGCTGGGTTTCTTTGTAACTATGGTACCGGTTTTGCTAGAGGGGACAACTTGCAACGTGCTTTCTGATGCAGTTCGCGCTTTTCGCGTCCATATTTTGGGCTTCTTGCATGAGTGGCACTCGTGGCGGATCTTCTGTCTCCTGCTGGTTGGTCGAAATGGTTGAATATAAAGGGTGAGAGCTCAATTCCTTCTACATCGACTGGCCCTCTACATTTCCAGAAGAAGAGTTGGCCAGTGCAGGTTTCTTCTACACCCGTACATCAGACACAGTTTCCTGTCTCAATTGCCGTATCGAATGATTCAATTGGGAAACTAACGATGAGCCTATGATGGACCACTTCAGGTGGAAACCCTATAGTAAATTATTTGACAGCGATACTCCTTAGTTCATCAATCGATTGAAACGACCAGCACATCCAGAGAATGGTGTTCTCATGAAAAGTCTCGAAACGTTCGACGACTGGCCAATCGGCCTCAGTCAGAAACCCCAAGAACTTGCGGAATGTGGATTTTTCTACACCGGAATAGGAAATAACCTGAAATGATTTCACTGCAGCAACGAAATAGCCCAATGGAAACTAGGAGATCCGGTTTGGACCCATAACTGTCACGACGGATGCGATTTCCTAATTAAACTTGATTATCGATACAACGAAGGAGAGTTTTCACCGCCGCTAACATGTAAAGTTTGTTTGGAGAATGAAGTTTGCGTTGTAATCATGCCTTGTAGACATTTGGTTTGTTGTATGTTGGGTGAGATTCGAAAACTGCGCTATTTGCAGATAACCAATTACCACATTTTTGAAGATATATCTATCTTGAATATACATTCGAATTTGGCGCCTCTTTTTATTCCACTCACATCTGCACATGGGTCTTACCTTCACACACATACGCATAACGTATACGAAACTTCGATACTTCCATCAATCTTCAAGCTATGAACGTTTTTGAGTTTGAATTCTCAGCCAAAGAGGTGTGACAGACAAAAAATCTCCGTGGAAACTGGAAAAATATCGAAGAAATCTTATAGATGACTCCCCAGAATTTATCCCAGATCTGAGGAAATCACCCTCCAGGGCAATTTGGCGTCGTCGGTTGGTTTGTATCCATGCTAACATGTGGTATGTATTCTCGCTAGATCTATTGGTAATAAAGAAAACTGCAGACACTTCAATGCGTTTCGAATATTCCACCCCAAAAGCCTCATGTAACCTGAGAGCCGTAGAGAGACTTCAGTCTGAGGACGTTCAAATTTCCCACCTATTTGGCCACCAATCAGCTCAGGAACATTCGAATTTCACCACCTACAATCACGTCAGATAGTCTTCGAAAGGTATACAAAAATTCAAATGTTTCCGCCTTCATACATCTGTCGTATCACGTGACTGTGACTGCTTCAGATACTCTGTGTGGTCATGAATGCTGGAACATTCAAAATTACCGCCAGTTCGTATGCACAACTAATACTCTTCTGGTCATACGCACAACAATCTGCTGGCTACTCGAGCGTCTGACGATTAACTTTTCAAAGCTGCTGCCTAGAGCGTTTGCTGCTCATGCGCACAAATGCTTTTGAATACTATGACGTTCGGCCTGAAGTCTTCTGAATTCAGCTCCAGAACGTACCTACATTTAGACGCTCAGGCGGAAGTCAGCCAAAGTTTCCGCCTAGAGTATTTACTGCTTATATGCAAAAACGCTTTCGATTACTCTTATTTACAAGATAAAGTCTTTGAAATTTCGCAACAGAACGTTCACTTTGACGCTCGAGCGTCATTCAAAGTTCCCATGCTCATGCGCACAAACGCTCTTGGTCACTTTAAAGTTCAAGCTGAATCTTTCAGATTCCTCGCCAGAACATTCACTTTGACGCTCAGCTCGAAGTCAGCGTTGACCGCTCATTCACACAATGAATATTCGTGTACTTCAAAGTTACCGTACGTATGACGACTAACCGTTCACTGAAGCGTTTGGCGTTCATGCGCAAAA
This sequence comes from Zygogramma bicolorata, assembly GCA_032362365.1. Lineage (NCBI taxonomy): Eukaryota > Metazoa > Arthropoda > Insecta > Coleoptera > Chrysomelidae > Zygogramma > Zygogramma bicolorata. The sequence goes on from JAVJAQ010005719.1 coordinate 38,301, forward strand.
CGACCATCTGCGTACTTTGAAGTTTGTTTGCGTCTGACGACTAACCGTTTGGGGCGTTTGCCGCTCATGCGCAAACCGATTTTTTATGTACCTACTCTGAAGTTTCCGTACGTCTGACGAATAACCATTTGCTGCTCATGCGCACGATGTATACCATACTTTGACGTTTAGCGTATATAAGACGTAGCCGTGAAATCGCCTATGAGCATAGGCTTATCTGATGATGTTTTTTTAAATTTATCGCCATCGAACCTTCTTACGTCTGACATATCATATGACCACTCCCTCCTCTTGATTTGTACATGAGATTTGGAAGAGCTTCAGTCTTTCAGTTGAAGTTGTACGATCAAGAATGTTGAAGCAAGACCGTAACTACGTGAGTCAGTGGTAGACGCAAGCACAGACGTCGTATGATGATGTGAGTTCGCTATGCCAAAAAACTCTGAACTTGAGAAATCGGTGAAAGAGTTAAAGCAGCTGCTGCCGAAGCAAATACGCAATGCTGCCCACGAAAGACATAAATATGCTGAAAAGATTGCAAATGAGCGATCTGAACGAAAACGAGCTGAGATCAAACGCATTGAAGGGAACCTGTTGCGCTTCCTGAGAGTGGCAGCACTGCTCTCAGGAAACGCAACAGGTTCCCTTCAATGCGTTAACCTTGAGATTTTCAGACCATGGTGTTGGCACTCCTTTTGATGAAATCAGACAGCTGTCAATGTCGTAAATGTTTTCTCTCTGTTTCAAATTGTTTCTCTTTCATGAATAACCTCTTAGCACGTGCTCCTAAGTGTTTTCAAGATATAAAAATGTTTTCCAAAATCTTTGTACCATTTTAGTGTTCATAAACAGTTTTAATCGATTTTACACCACATAATTATGAGAAAATGATGTTTTTCCATTTTTCCTCATCTCTACGCATGACTTCTTACATAACCTCACGTTAGTAAGTGATCCTTACCTCATATTTCACAATTTGTTTGTAACTTCATATACATATTTCAGATGTCTTGAAACAGAAAAAAAAAAACATTTTCGAAAGCTCGACCAAATAACAAAGAGTTTACTTGTACAACAGCCCAACATTTTGACTGCATCTATAAAAGCGGAATGTTTGTGAGGATGCAGTCAAAATGCTGGGCTGTTGTCTAAAAAAAATGTCTATTTTTTAAGGTTGGGCCCATGGGCACTTTTTGTATTATATGATGTTCATTTCTGTTACGATAATTGTTTGAGTACTTTTTCACATCCACTCGTAGTTGACATTTGTCAGTTCCGAGTCAGCAGTCACTCAAGTTATAACATTAGATTGTTATCATTACACTGAAACTAGTTTTATTCAGATTCCCTGGCTCCCAAATCATACATGGTGTCAGGTGTGAAAACATAAAAAGCAGCTAGTCAGCCTATCACACAGAAAAATATAAAGTTCTGGAAATTACGCGAGTGGCACCAAGTGAAGATGGAGTCATAATTCAGGCCCCCTGAACCGTTGTCCCTAGAAGGTAGTTTAGCCTATAACTGGCACAAATTTGAGCAAAAGTTCATGAATTTCATGACAGCGGCAGATTTGATGAAAGAACCTGATGACAAGAAGATTGCTATTTTGCTGAATTTAGTTGGTGATGATGGACTTGACCTGTTCAACTCATTCGATCCGTTGCCAGCAGCAGAAAAAACACTCACTAATGCCCTGAAGATGTACAGAGATCACTGTGAGCCAAAGAAAAATGTAATTTTCCAGATATTCTTGTTTGATAGCATAATGCAGCAAGAAGGACAATCTTTTGATAACTTCTCAACAGAGTTAAGAGCGGCAAGTAAAACAACAAATTATGGGACATTGGTGGATGAGTTCATACGAGACCGCATTGTCATAGGCATTCTAGATCAAACCGCTCGCGAGGAATTGTTGAGAAAATCAGATCTAACATTGAACCAAGCAGTCACCATTTGCAGAGCAAAGGAAGTAAGCAAGAAGCAGGTCAAAGTCTTACAAAGCGAAGCTAGTGTTAGTGCAGTCAGGTCCAGAAAATTTCCAAAAGAGAAGACGAGAGGAAGAAGTGAGGAAGAGTGCGATTTTTGTGGTTACGTTCACAAAGAAAAAAATGTGTTTCCAGCGTGGAACAAAACTTGTGCTAAATGCCAAGGTCGCAATCACTTTGCCAATGTATGTAAAAAAACGCAGAGAGAGAAGAAACAATTTGATAAAAAGAAAAGTGGAAGCAAGTTCAACCAGAAAAAGGTCAATCAAGTGCAGATAGAGGAGTGTAGTGCTAGTGAGTCTGAAAATAGTGATTCCGGAAGCAGCTCTGAAGACTTTTATGTTCAGTCGATTCGCAAAATTGATGCTGTAAGTACGAAGAGACCAGTATCATGGTTGCAGAAAATCAATATTGAAAGACAAGAGGTAACCTTTAAATTAGATACTGGGTGCGAAGTTAGCATTGTCAATTTGAATTTAATTGAAAAATTGAAATTGCGTGACAGACTCAGCAAAACAAATGTCAAGTTAGCTCCTAATGGCAGCTCTGATTTTATGTTCACCCCATTGGGAGAAATTACGTTAAAATGTCGAGTTAACAACACTATCAAAAATTTTTTCTTCGTAATTTGTGATAATAATGAACTGCCATTGCTCAGTTGTGGTGCCTGTGTTGAATTGAACTTAGTTAAGAGAGTAGGATCAATGCTTATTCAGACTTGTAAATTTAGGACTCTTGATAATGTCATTGAGTTATATCCCACAGTTTTTGAGGGATTAGGGTCATTTCCTAGAGAACACCATATCACACTCCGAGCAGATGCAGTTCCTGTAGTTCAACCACTCAGAAGGATACCAAATGCATTACATGACCGCTTAAAATGCAAACTGAATGATCTTGAGAGGCAAGGTGTCATAAGAAAAATTGATGAGCCTACTGAGTGGCTGAGTCCATTAGTATTGGTTGAAAAGAAAAATAAAGATTTGCGCTTGTGTCTTGATCCAAAATTTTTAAATTTGGCAATAAAGAGGGAAAGTTTTCTCATTCCAACATCAGAAGAAATTTTCTCTAGATTGAGTAACCAAGAATATTTCACAGTGTTGGATATGAAAGACGGCTACTTTCAAATCAAAATTGATAAACAGAGCCAAGAATATTGTGTTTTTGGAACACCATTTGGCAGGTACGCCTTTTGCAGACTTCCGTTCGGGATTTGCTCAGCCCCCGAAGTTTTTCAAAAACAAAATTATGGAATATTTGGGGACATTGATGGAGTAAATCTTTACTTTGATGACCTCATAATAACTGGGTCCAATGAAATTGAACATGACAATAATTCACGCTTAGTATTGGAAAGAGCAGAAAAATTTAATGTCAAGTTCAATAAAGAAAAAATGTCCAATCCTAATCTTTATTATATGAAAGCAATTTTAGAAATGCCTCAACCAAAAGATAGAATTGAATTATTGCGAATTTTGGGTATGGCCAAATACTTGGGGAAATTCGTACCCAATATGTCTATGGTAACAGCACCTCTTAGAAATCTGACTAGGCATGATGTTGACTGGGATTGCAATAGCACCCATGAAGATTCATTGTCAAGTCTAAAAAAAATATTGACCAATGCCCCGATCCTGTCATTTTTCGATTCAACCGAGCCTATTGAAATCGAAACAGATGCCTCCAAAGATGGCTTAGGTTCATGTCTGTCTCAAAATGGCCATCCAATTGCGTTCGCTTCGAGGAGCTTGACACCTTGTGAGCAAAAATATGCGCAAATAGAGAAGGAGATGTTAGCTATTGTATTTGCAACCCAAAAATTTCATTACTTCATTTATGGGTTTGATGTTGAAATATGCTCTGATCACAAGCCCCTCGAAACCATAATGAAAAAAGATTTAGCATCTGTTTCTCCACGCCTGCGAAGAATGATACTTCGACTACTAAATTACAATTCAAAAGTAGAATATAAACCTGGAAAATACCTGTATATCGCTGATACTTTACCAAGAGCTTGTTTGCCTGAAGATGGATTATCATCTGACCAAGAATTTGCTTTTGCAGTACACGTAGTAACGCGAGACATAGCAATGCCACAAGAACGTAAACAACAGTTCAGGCAAGAAACCTCAAAAGATAATGTTCTGAAATTAGTTATTGGTTATTGTGAGAATGGCTGGCCAAACAACAAAAATGACGTGCATTCTACTGTAGGACAATATTTTGAAATAAAAGATGATCTATTTTTAGTTGATGATCTACTGTTCTATGGCAAAAAAATTGTCGTACCATTGTCACTACGAACAGAGATGCTTCAATTATTACATGAGGGTCATGTTGGCATCGAAAAATGCAAAAATCGTGCAAGGCAAATTTTTTATTGGCCTGGCTTATCGACCAACATTGAATTGTTCATTAAAAAATGTCCAACCTGTGGAAGTTTTGCAAGAAAACAACAGAGAGAATCCCTTTTATCTTATAAATTACCTAAACGCCCATGGGAAAGATTAGAATTGGACATTTTTTCTTATGCCAACAAAATTATTCTTATTGTGTTTGATTCTTATTCAAAATGGCTGGATGCACCACAAATTAGGGATAAGTCTGCAAAATCTGTCATTTCAGCATTGAAGTATATATTTTCAACACATGGAATACCTGATAAAGTAACAGCTGACAATATACCTTTCAACAGCATAGATTTTAAGAAATTTGCGAGAGATTGGAATTTTGAGATCATTTTACGTAGTCCATACTACCCCCCGCCCAATGGCTTAGCTGAAAAAGGAGTGGATATAGGAAAAAAAATGCTCAAAAAAATTTCAAAAGAAAATGGTTATATGCATACTGCCTTGCTTCAATATCGAAACTCACCACTCAAATATATTGGGTATTCACCTGCTCAGTTGCTGATGAGTCGAGTTTGCAAAACTAAGGTACCCATAAATTCCAGTCTTTTGCAACCTACACTGTGTGAAAATGTGTATGATAAGTTGTCATGTAGGAGAAACATTTATGAGTCTTACTATAATAAGGGCACCAAAGATTTAAAACCCTTGGACCCGCACCGCAATGTGACAATTTTCAACCATCTCAGACACAAGTGGGGACCTGGACAGGTCGTTGGTCAACATACTTCACCTAGATCTTATCTTGTTAAAGACTCTACTGGCACTGTTACACGAAGAAATCGAATAGATCTCAGAGAGTCAAACTCTTATAGTCCAAAATCAAATGAGCTTGGTGACAGTGAACCTTCTGTCGAAGGTGTTACTGATCCTTTTATTTCACACCCAATTTCTACTTCATTGCCAGGAAGTCTCCAGAATGAACAGAGTAACCCTGCTGCGTCTCCAACAGTTTTAAATCTGCCCACCAAGACAAGATCTGGTCGCTCTGTAAAAAAACCAGATAGACTCAACTTATGAGAAGAGATGTATTATATGATGTTAATTTCTGTTACGATAATTGTTTAAGTTCTTTTTCACATCCACTCGTAGTTGACATTTGTCAGTACCGAGTCAGCAGTCACTCAAGTCATAACATTAGATTGTTATCATTACACTGAAACTAGTTTTATTCAGATTCCCTGGCTCCCAAATCATACACTTTTGATCAGCATGACTTGAACTTCATCATATCGAAAATTCAGCAGATCAATTGCATGAGTTCAAATTTCCTTTAAGCATTTTCGTCATCACCTGATGTTTTCCTCCTAGTGTGAATCAATTTCGTTCAAGAAGTGTGTTGAATGGTTCATGGTCAAGTTTCCCTAATGCTCAAAGTATACAAAAATATACAAAATGTCACTAGTTACTTCTTGACTCACCCATTAAAAAATGTTGAATCAATCAATTTTGTGGTATTCAAACTATACTTCACTTTATAGAGTTAATTGAGAATTCCATATTGAAAATAATGCCGCACTCACCCTGTATAAAACAGAATTTTGTTTTTCCGAAAGCAATATTACTCTAAAGAATTGGCCACTTATGAACGTTGACACCCTGTATTTCGAAAACTAGCCATAGAATTGAGTTGGGCACTAGACCCTTCCGATTCCGATCTGCTTGACTTGAACCATATAAAAAATTTATCCATAAGAATGGTGCGGGCTTGTTTGAGTTACAATCGATGTTTTTATTCACTTTTGTTATGTTTTTCGCGCTTCCGTAAGAATATGCAGTTATTTCCTAGGAATTTTTAGTGTATTGAGTTGTGGAGTGGGGTGTTGAGCGCGAATCCCACTATACGTAACGTTAATTCATACTAGCCGGCAAGCAGCAGTCAGTTTGTCTGCCCGTAGAGAGTGCGACGTAGAGAAAATTCGAACATGAGTGAATTTACAAATGAAGAGCTTGGACAAATTGCGCTTATTCTGAATATGGAAGAAGAAAAGATTAAAGTTAAGAAGAAAAGGCAATTATGGGTGCATGATATATTCTGAGAAGGAAGGACGAGGGCAAATATCACACACTATTTTCGGCATTAGAAGATGATGAATTAAAATCATATGAATATTTTAGAATGTCGCAACAGCAATTCTTCCCTCTCTTGCATAGAATTGAAGGCAGAATAACAAAGAGAAACACTGAGTTCATATTATTTTCAAACAAATATTAATCCGACGTGAACACAGACGTCAGTCAATGCACACTAACGTATTACACACGTACAGTCGACCCACCGACAAGAACCGACACGTCAAATATTCTCTCGCTACAATTACTCCCGTCTATGACGGTGAAAAAAGTGTAAACTGTGTATTTATCCCATACAGCACCGATTCGTATGAATCGTAGGTTCTACTTACCCTCTATTTCAAAATCTACCTCGTGCCGAGGGTTGATTTCTCCCTGGGGGTGGATGCCACCCCTTCTTGGGGGTGAAAAATTTTTTATTGGAAATAAGTGCGGAAATCAATAGATTGACCAATTCGAAGCACTTTTTGAACAATGAAGTTTTTTCTGAAAAGCAATACTTTTCGACTTTTTCCCGAGTGAAATTGTCGGTTTTCAGGCAAAAAAAAATACGTTTTCAGATCCTTTTTCGCGAATAACTGGAAAATAATGCATCTAATCGAAAAACCTGTGGAGAGCAAAATTATAGCCTTTAAAAAAACAAAGGCGACTGTTTATTTCTGATGTATGCAAGCCCACTACAAACTGAATAATTGCTTGTTGAAAGTTGATTAGTATTTTCAAACGCCAAAATAGAAAGTTTCTACGTACAATAACCAAAAACCAATGTTGAAAACATTTCCTAATATGAATATTGAAGGTAGGGGGACAATAACTTTTTCGTGTGAGATTTTTGCCGCTCTGTTTATCTTGAAAAGAATGCGTACCATCGAATGTTCACAGGAAAAAAATGTAAATAGCTATCAAGACGTTTCACATCTTTCTCCAGTTGAGAATTTCCACTGTTTTTTCAGGTATGTTTCAATAACGCTGACTTTGTTGACACAGCTCAGTGATGATGAAATTGGTGTATGTGGGATCTTTGATATTATCAAAACATTTTTTAGCCTTCTTTTCTCAAGTCAGATCCCCGATATTTTTCTCAAAATACAATATTTAATTACAATTGAGTTTCATAACTCACCTTATTAGTGTATGAACTGTTTTCCAGCATCCTCTCGAGGCGGCCAATAACAAAGGTGATCTTTTCTCTCTGTCCATAGCATTGATTGCAGCTCCTTCTAGAATTAGATATTCTACGATATCAGAATGATTGAACATTGCAGCGCAATGTATTGGGGTCATTTTTTGTATGTCACAAGATTGTAAACATGTGATTTTTTCTTCTGGTTGCATCTCAAACATCAGTTGTACGATTTCCATAGCCCCTTGTGCACATGCAAGATGAACAGGTGTGGAAAGATCTTGTTGTTGAATTGAAATCTTAGCACCAGATCTGTAGCAAGAATCCACAAGGACTTAACATTGAATCAATTGCTCTATTCCAGCAGTATTATCGAACATAATAATTATGATGATAATAATACTAATAAGTAAGTGGTTCTGATTATAGGTATTCTTGGTGGTTTCAGACCAACGCTACTCTCGGAGCTCAAGATCATACCGGCATGCCGTAATGCGGCAGAGATCTTGGCCGGCCGCATGCCGGCCTCATTCTCGGTTTGTTGCGTCTGCTCAGGAGTCACGATTCTCGGAGCTAGTGACCACTTACCCCGCCTTGCGGGGAGTGGTCATTGGTTAACTATACTAGCGCGTTCGCCCACTGGGACGGAGCAGTGGGGAGTACGGACCCTACTAGGCTTGTTTAGACGACAATTGATAATAATAATAATAAGTTATGTTCTTCGGCACTCGTATGAAATAGACAGGACACCGGTACTGCCTCACGCTCCAGGGGTTATTGAGTCCGTTGTGGAGAATGAAAGGTCTCGAATTATTCGGAACCTTTCATTCCCCACCCCCAGGCAAATACAAGCCAATAAGTCTGATATAGTCCTCCTTGACCACCGAAGTGAGACGATATTTGTTATTGAGTTTTCGGCCCTTGCTGAAACGAATATCGTCCGAAAAGAGGAGGAAAAACGGACAAAGTCCCAGGATTGGCAGCTTATGCGCATCCGAGAGAAGAAAGCTTCTATTGTCTGGTGCCAGCCGTGGGCCTGTTAGGCCAACCATCATACAGGCCCCTAACTCTGGTTCCTATCACTAGAGGACAGGGTCCCCACAACCGACATCATTCGGATAGGGGTCAAGGGCAAAGTAGAGGGGCCCAAGCCGATAGACAGCCCCGTGACGACTCAGGCAATGACAATAGAAAACGTTTTGAGTGGACCGACGAATTGAGAGACGACCTGATGCGGTGCCACGAGAGTGGTGAGCCCGCTCGAAGGGGATACATGGCGAGAATGCATGCTCTGTGGTTCGTGGCACACTCCGAGCATGACGCCTTCTCCGCACATATCTTAGGGATTATGTATTGCACCTTCGTGGCCGTGGGTAAGTACGTGCCCCACCAAAGCCAGTTGAGCAGGCGGTAGAAATACCGCCAGAGCGATTGGTGGAGGAGATGGTGCGACTGAGAGCACCGAGAACCCAGAACATCGGCATCCGGATGATGCTTCACAAAGTGAAGCTCCTCAGGCCAGAACAACTGGTCCGAGTGGATGCAGAGGTTCATGGTGCCCTTACGGAAGAGGCCGACATCTGGCAAATCAACTGTGCCGTGTATGACTCTGTTCAGGCTCTTTCTGGGGGAGGAAGGGGGCGACAGACTCTTCGACTCCTCCAGGAAGCATGAACAGCGCATACACAAGATGGAGGCTAAGATCAAGTCGGCGAGACAACACGCGTCTCATATTTAATGTGTGAGGGAATACTTAGCGGCTCGGATACCATTTACGCACGCAGTGCGGCAAATTAATAATAATAATAATAATCTTAATTTCAAAAATATACTGGCCATTACAAAATGTAAATGGACAAAATGGAATGAAACAGTGTCAAAAAAAAAACAATCATTTATACTTATAAACACATATTTGAAACAACACAATGTGTTATGGAATGTTGATATGACAAACAGTATGTTTCAGAATTATATGATGAGATACATAAACATCTATTTCTATCCAATTCAGTTTAAATAATCGCCGATGCTGTGAGGTTTCATCTCTACCAGCATTTTTTAAATTTCTTCCTTGAATTTATTCAAAACTCTTATGTTTTCGATTCTATCAGGCAACTTATTATATAGTTTTATTGCCATATAGTAAGGATTTCTTTCAGTGATTTTCAGTCGATGAATAGGGAAAGTGAAGTCATTTCTTCTTGTCTCATATGTATTTCGATTTGTGTTGTTGGTGAATGAATGCCTATTTTTGAATAAGAACATTACACATTCATAAATGTATAGGGCATATATTGTTGTTTCTGAAAATGGATCTACATGATTCATTATACTTCATATAATTCATTATTCTTAAAGTTCTTTTTTGAATCAAGAATATTTTTTCAGTGTTTCTGTTGCTTCCCCAGAAAATGATTCCATATCGAGTTACTGATTCAAAATTGGCGAAATAGAGAATTATGAGTGCTTCTTTGTTCAGATTCTTGCTAATCACTCTTAGTCCATATACTATCTTACTCAGTTCGTTAACTGTATGCTCTATATGTTGATTCCATTTTAAAAACTCATCAATATAAATCCCCAGAAACTTGGTGTCTTCAGAGTAATCTATGGTTGTTCTTCCCATGGTTAAATTTGAAGTCGCTCTATATTCAGCTGAGTAGTTCTAAACAGTATCAAATTTGTTTTTGCTTCATTCAAGACCAGTTTATTTCCTGTGAACCATTCTTTTATTTCACTGAACGTTTCAGCCCCTTTCCTCATTAATTCAGGATATGTTTCACTGTCTATCAATAGATTTGTGTCGTCAGCAAAAACCGTAATGGATTTGTTTATGATAGATTCCTCGCATAAATCATTCATATATATAATAAATAACAAAGGACCCAAAATGCTTTCTTGGGGTATTCCTACCTTTATCAGAGCTTTCTCAGAATTGCTGCAAAACTGCGGAGATCCCATTGAATCGAGGGGTGCTGCTCACCTCCAAGCAGCATTGCCTCGAGAGGTAACGAATGCTGGTGACTGCAAGAAAGTCACTAGTAGGGCGAGCGAGGGCTTTCTTAGAGAACAAACAGTTTCGCGAGAAACCATCTCGCCTATTCCAATTGCCTCCACGGTTATATCTCCTTCGACAACAAGGGGGTCGTGGACCTTCGAGTTTGTAGTGTCTTCATAACAGAATGGTACTGGATGAGTCTGTAAAATCATCATCTGAACATGCAGAAATCGGAGCCTTTTTATTCAAGGCAGCAAGGCGCGCTGTCACAGTTTTTGTTGCAATATGACAAAGGTTTTATTAATTTCGCAAAATTGTCAAGAAAACGTCTAGAGTATCCAAGAAGACAAAATATTCATTTGATTTCTTTGGCTGAACTTAGAATGGATGATTTTAGAATTGTTTCAATTTCACAAGGATTGAGGCTTATTTCCCCGGGTGTTATGAAGTGACCTAAGAATTCGACTTATTTCTTTGAAAATTCGAATTCATCAATTTGTATTTTCAATTTTGATTAGCGTCTTTTCTCGAAGTTAAGATCAAGTCGGCGAGACAACACGCGTCTCATATCCAATGTGTGATAGACTACTTAGCGGCTAGGAGACAATTCACGCATGCAGTGCGGCAAATTGCTGCGAAACTGCGGAGATCCCATCACACATTGAATCGAGGGGTGTTGCTCAACATCAAGCAGTTTTTAGAGAACAAACAGTTCTGCGAGAAACCCCCCTCACTTATTCCAATTGCCTCCGCATGTTGTGGAGAATCCGCCGGCCGCTGATCGGGTGGAATCCTTCTGGAAAGGTATCTACAAGTTACGCGGTTTGAATTCAGTACTGCAAATGAGTTAATAATGACCCTGAATATAACTTCTTTCTCTCCTATGCCCGTTTTGATTCTTGTAAAGCAATGATAAATGTTTTTTGAAAAATATAATCTGGTTATCGAAAGTCGGATCATCGAATCCTAGCATACCTTATCGATAAGCAGTTCCATTGATGGGTTAAGAATCTCGATATGAGGTTAGCTATTATTCATCGTTGTTCATTTCAGAAACTGAGTTTGGGGATTTGTATGGCTCGATTGTTAACAATTTTCTGGATTTTCAAGAAACTCTTCAAAATTCGTAATTATTAATTGTATCACAGGGTCTATAGGCTGTATGTGAAATGTCAATTTTTTAGTCCCAGATAACTACTGTCCAGGATGTTGGTATCGTTCATGGGGATGGTATGATCTTAAAATTGTAACGGTTCTTCGTCTATTCGATTAATTCCTTGAAAGATAAAATTTCTTGGACCAGAAGACTTCAAGTGATCATCAGGTTGAAACAGACAGTATGGAAGTGTCGAAAAAAATGAATGAAAATGTTAATTTGGTATATTTATAATGTCGGTGTTGATGAGCCAATAAGAAGACGACTAACGTTGTGTTCTGTTGAAGCGACGTTACTTGGAAGTTTTTTTTGAATAAAAAAATTCAAATATAGGTATAGAAAATATTACAAATTCCCAAAATTATTTATTGAAGTTTTTATACGATGTCTCATCTGAATCTGACTTTGTTTTTAAAAATCTCACTCAGCGACCAACCTCACTAACAATGTGAGTACAAAAATGAAACAAGAAATTCATTTTCAATTCTCACTCATAAGTAATAATTTTTGTATACACAACAAAACTTGGAGGTATTCGAAAGTTCCGTTCTGAGCTTGTTAGCTTGAACACCTGGTAGCTCTCCTAGCACAAGAATGTACCTTATATTTTGTATTTGATGATTTTCAATGTCCATTTGTTATCTTAGCCCTTGAAAAAGCTGATGAACATCATTGAGAGCTCGAAAAGCTGAAAAGAGCAATCTTTTTTATATAGGTATGACAAAACTTATTTTTATTCGATTATTCGAAAATTTTGTTCACTTCCTGATGAATAGATTATCAAATTCTCTGATCTGTCACAATTCGCAATCTTGTGGTGGACAAACTGAATGCAAATTGTGATAGACCACAGAATTTGAAAATCTATTTATGGGCGGATTGAGGTGGGAGCCATTTTCGAGTCCACAAGGAAGATTCGGGAAAGTCTCGGATCTGCAAAAATCTCAGGAGATCCATTTTATATTTCGTGACTGTTCCGACTGTATTGAAAAAAAATATTCTTATCATATTAGGCTTGGACTCTGTTGATTCTAAATTTGAGTTTCAATTTGTTATGGTCAATAATATACTGTTATTGAAAAGTTATTGATTTATTGGCGAAAAATGGCTCCCACGAATGGAAAAACAAAATATGATACAAATTCATTACAATTACGATAGAAACAGTATTAGGACATCGGAAATGTATTTTAACTTGTATTCCGAAAGACTACAGCAACATCTAACTAGGTTCAAATTATTGGATCAAAATCCCTCTTTCGAATATTATTCACTGCACGATCAATTTCCCTCCTAATGAATCTTCCGAACTCTCTAACAATGCTGTGTTGAAGGTCCTCAATATTTTGATAGGCCCTCTGACCATGAACTCTATTTTTCAGTGTTCCCCATATGAATGTATTCATGACACTTAAGTCTGGAGACCTTGCTGGCCACCTCACCGGCTTATTATTCACTATCCACTTATCACCAAACCTTTCAGTCAGTTAATGAGATAGTCATGTGGTAGTGTGCGGTGGAGCACAATCATGTTGAAACCAGATGTATAGGCATTCAAAGGTAGATTATCCAGATAGTCTCTGAAATCGACATCAAAAACTGATGATAGGTTTCTCCATTTGTAATTACATCAAATAAATGAGGACCCAAATGTTCATCTCTGTAAATTCCTGCCCTCACGTTAATACTGGATACTCTTAAGCTCGAATTCATCGGAACTGTCTGGGGCTGTTCTTCCCCAAATGTCTTCGTTATTTCGATTGAATATCCCACAATTGTCTCCGTATTTTTTCCTCGGCTTTTCGAATGAACCAAACTCAGTGAGATTTCGATTCGATGATTGAACATAATTCGATATGGTTGTCGTTTTCCGGGATACAAGTTTGAATACATTTCCGTTGTCCTAACAATGTTTCTATCGTATTTGTAATGAATTTGTATTATATCTCTTTTTTCTTCATTCGTGAAAGCAATTTTTCGCCAAAATTTCAATGATTTGTACAATAACAAAATGTCATTTAGTGTAACAAATTGAAAGTCAAATTCAGAAACATCAAAGTAAAAGCCTATCATAACAAGTTTTTTTTCCATATCTCCAATTTTTCGAAAAAGAATGATGACTTCTGATACATCATTGGAAAAGTAAAATCTGATTCTATTCGAAACAAAAAGACCCAATGTCGCCCAAATAAGAAAAAATAAAGTTGATGATGGTAGCCAGAAGATGAAACGTCGGAAAGCAAAACTGAAAACACCACTACATAGCAAGAAAAAAGTGGAAATGTGAAAGTGCAATTTATTGTCGGATCCTTCAAAAAATGAAGCCAGAAAAAAAGTGAAAGCCGCGTTTTTTCCGGATATACTCGGAATATCAGAACTTTCTCAACAGCACATTGTTAGTCAGGTAAATGCGCAACTTTGCCCTAATTTAACAATCTTCGTATCTCTCATAGTTTCCGAGATCTCAATGGTAGGGATCGAATTTGAAACACCGTGTTAGTGAAGCCAATGTGTACATCGCTATAAAAACACTCTCAAACGTAAAGGGGACAGTTTCATCATCCATAGAACATGCATGGCAGCGGTTCAAAGCACATGGACTCTCCCAGTAGGAGGACACGGTTCTGGAAAATCAATTGGGGATAATTGACGACCCGAGTCTGGGTCCGATGAATAAAAACCCGTCAGCCGAAACCCATACAATCGAAGCTTTGCGGCAGAAAAAGACACTATTACCATTACCGCGGCGCATTTGAAAATATCTGGCACAGATGTAGGTAAAACGTCAGGCCCAAAAACCCGATGATCACGACTCAGAAACCTAAAAGTAATTCAAAATTATCACAATGTTTCATTATAGCTATCCCACATAAAATTCTGGAACAGTATTGTAATAAACCTTTCAAATATTCGATCTCCGATATCCTCAATGGCAAGCAATTTTTCACCCAAAACTTCCTGAGCAGAATCGGAGAAGTGAAATCTGACAATTGAATTCCGTTCTAGCTTGACGCGGGTACTTCCAACAGCGATTGGCTTCAGTAATGACTTCAAATCAGAATCATAGATAAGAATTAATCCTACCTTATGTTCAGATGAAAAACAAATCTTCGGAGTTTCATCTGCTTTCTGTCAGGATTCCAGTCAAACCATCGTGACAAACTGACAAATAGATATCTGCACCTACTTTACCCTCCAGAAAAGATGAGAAATACTTGTCGAGTAGAAGTAACAATGTCAATCATTTCTAGGAGAAGAATGGGAAATCGAGCTGGATATGCGTTTCATCAACGACGACTTTCACCTGATGTGTATTTGCTGGGAAATATCACGATAGTTTGGGTTATTTCGGAACAAGCGGAACCCGGTGCGCTCTACGGAATGAAGTTTGGTGGTCGAATATGCAGAAGATGATTAAAAGGGTTATCGTGTGATCTGTGTCAAAAAATAAAAGTTTTCCTTGTGGCAAAACCTGAATCCCCCATTTGTCCCCGAAACGCAGAATTGATCGTAGTATATTTTTATGGCCCTCTTTCACTGAGAGGTTACATACAGAGCTTTTCCTTAATGTTTCCCTTTTTCCATTTTTCTATGAGTCAACTCAAAAGATTGATACTGGGATAATGAAATTGAATATTTTGAAGTAGAATTGACAGATGAAAATTTCAAGACTTCGTTTGGGCGCTATCTGGAAAAAAATTAAATGGAAAGGGGATCTTGTGATAAATCATTTTGAAGCTCCTGACGAATACTTCGAAATCCTAGAATATGGAGTCAATACCTTCACATCCTACAAAATAGTGAAACATTTATTAATGACCTAAATACAAACCCATTAATATCGATATTTCGAGAAATATTCGTTTCTCTCGGCCATATGGCAATCTCAACAACCCGATCAGCTTTGATAGGTTATTTCTCTTTCATTTAAAATTCTTGAATATACGGCAGAGGTTAATAAATAATTGTAGAAATATCGACGTTGCTGTGTTCGAGAATGTTTGATGTGAAATATCGGAAAGGCTGTTCTTATGTCAAGACGTTCAAGTCAACCATTTCGAGCATCTTCTGAATTGAACTCAGCTTATTTCCTGAAAGTATGAAGTAATCGAGGATTCATGCAGGCGATTATTGAAAGTTCCGCCATTTTGTAGCAGGTGAAAGTATTGACTTCATATTCTAGGGTTATGAAGTATTCGCCAGGATCTTCAATACGACGTATCACAAGAACCTCCTTTCCTTTTAATATTTTTCCTGATGGCGCCTAGTCGCAATCTTGATATATTTGTGTCAATTCTACTCCAGAATTCACGCATAATTTTGATTATCCCAAGTTCGAATGTTTTGAGTTATTTCGTTCAAAAAATAAAAGGAGCAGGGACATTGAAGAAAAGCACTGTATATCATTGTAATTTTAGACGTATTTTCCAAATCAGTAACATTGTATCCGTTGAAAAGGGCAATCATCCAGCGGTATCAAATAGACTAACAAAGAACTATTTCATGGAACTAGCTTTATCGAAAAACATATTGAGTGGTCACAAAATCTAATTGATAGCCAGGATGGCTCGAAATTTTGGGAGGCCTAGGACAAGAAGTTATTTTCAGTTCTGTTAGGCATCCTTAGGCCAATCCATGTGGAGGGGTTCAAAGTGAGTTGGGGCGTTAATGTCGGCCTTACTGAAATGAACATCATTCGCGGTGGAATTTGAAGTTATACCAGGCTCCAATGTCTAGTTTTAATCATTGAGTTCGAATGACATTTTTGGAAAAATCACAAATAAGCTTGTTGAATAAGGATTCGAGTTGTAGTGATTTATCCAACGTGGGTCTGTGAATTTGGTGTCGTCCACCAGATGGCGTTACTGGTTTCATTTGTTTTTATATGTTTGAATATCTCGATATGTTTCTCCACTTTTTTATTCGAAATTCTATAACCTTTCCTTATTGTAGAATCAAGTTGACGAAGCTTGTTCATTTTTTGATAGTGTTCTTTTTTAATTATTCACGTTTTTACTCTCCACGAAATACAAACCTATCCAAATCAGAATCGTATTCATACTGTCATATCTGTTTTCAGTAGGATGAGTGTCAGAAAGACTACGTTTGCACCGAATTCGCAAAATATTATCCAAATTTCAGGGTGGAATTTTGACACCACCACTGGATTCAGCATCCTTCAATTAGCTATTCTAGAATTTCAAAATATTCATTGGCAGCAGAGTTATCACAATGTCAATTTTAATAACAAACTATTATTATTTATGAATATTCCAGACAAATTCTGAGAATCGTCAACAAAAACGTAGGAGATTTTTGCCATAATTGAAATCGAAACAAAGTTTCCATTTCATTCGAATATTCTTGGTTGACAAATGAATGGATATCATGAAGAGCCGGTTTCTCGACGTAATGGATATTGATTTTTTTTCAAAAATACTATTTTAAAATATGTCATAACCGAATACAATTCTTGTTATGAATTCCAATTTCTACAGAGAACTCCAATGACTCATTCATTGGTGAATGCTTTTTTCGTCATAGTATATCCAGTTTTCCATTTTAGTTGATATTTTCCATATTTCGATCTAGAATGGTATATATTTGCGGTACCAAATAGTAATAGCTTCTTCGAACAATAGGATTTTCTGCCCTAGGTAGGACTCGAGGCCTGATCTTCTACAAGACTATACATTCAAAGAATGTATCGTCCAGAAGAATTCGAAGCGATGTGGAATGTATGTGCTGAACTGGTACAGAACATCACAAGCCTATACGTTCTGCTCTCGTTAATTGAGTACCAGTTCTGTTTCTTCAATTCTTATTGAAAAAATATGACGAACTGATTCTACAGAAACTCTGTGAATTATCACATGCATCAACGTGCTCAAATCGTTGTCGGACTCAGAATGATTTCGAATCTTGTATAACAGATCACTGGGAGATGTTCTCTTTCCATCACATGTCATTCTCAAAATCATATTTTGTAACGAGTTTAGTAGATCTATGTGGCAGTCACTCACACCCTCCCAACCTAGGATTCCATATGGTAGCTGCGTTTGTATCAGCAAGAAATACAATATTTCAAGATGCCCCCTCCTCAAGCAGTTCTTCGAAATAATAAAAGCATGACATCTCCATCAGGCGTTAAACCATGGTATTCGAGTAATACTTCCTCGAAAGAATCGATATGATTTCATCGATATTTTGGTGTCACTCCCAAAGATTTTGTTGGTGAATCACCCCCTGAAAATTATGCCTCCATCGGAAATGAATACAAATATACATTTTCTAATGTAAGGTTTGATGAACCCAAGCTCAGCCTTCATCTGAGAGTTTTTGGATTTGCATCCTTTTTGTTTGCAGAGAACACATTTTCCTTTCATTGAAAACTCACCTGATACATAATTCAACTGCTCTTCTGTCTCCTCCATGCACAGCTGAATGAAGAGGAACGTTACCTTCTGAATCGTATAATGATATCATCTCCTCTCTACTACAGCCGCGCGACTCTCCCCATTGCAGAAAAACCTCCAATGTCTTGGAAGATGCATTTTTGGCCGCTTCATGAATGGGGTAATAACCGTTATTACATGGCTGTTTTGGACAAGCTCCGAAATCAGTTATCTGAAAAACGAAAAAAATTGGTGGTATAGAGATATAGAGTAGAGATATAGAGTATAGAGTGGACAGCATTCGTAGTTTCTCCGAATATTAGTTGCAAAATTCAACACAGTTCAAAAATATATTCCTAAAACTTGTAGGGCTTGTACATGATACAAAAGTGAACTCATTGATATAAAGATATACTTCAGATAAAGTGCATAAACCCAGTTTTGAAAAAGAAACAACTGCGGATTCCGGTAGTCGGAGGATAAATGAGGATCAAAATCAAAACAGAATACTATCCATTGCTGTTCACCGCAGCGACCTCGATATGCCGGATGAGACTCCGAATCATATCAAGCACTATGCTGAACAGATGAAAAATTTCATTCTCCTCGCTGGAGAAATGGGCAAATTCGGTTTGCTTTTGGAACACCCCGTCCATTGGTAGATGGTGCAACAACTTCGTTGTTGTATGATTGAACATCGATTCCTTCATTTGTATTGACGAAAGCAAATGCAGGATTTACTTCTGTGGAGAAACCTGCACTGGCAAGTGGTTGTTTTCTGACAGGTGCCAGCCGAAACCTACTGTGTAGGTAATCTGAGACTGGCCTGAACATATTGTTCGGAAGATGATTTGATTTAACGCCAGTCTTCAAGTATGCCCACTGACTATGTCAAATCTTTTTAAAAATAATCTGGTTACGGACACAAAAAATATATTGAATGATCTTCTGAGACTGGAACTCCAAAGACAAGATATCTAAAATTGCTATCGAATTGGAAAAAAAAATTAATAGGAGTCCTGTGTTGGGACCCCGAGCAATCGAGAATTCCACTGAATAGAATTCCGACGATCGCCTGCTTGGGGTCGGCATTCTGATTCACATTTCTACTGAGAATTCGTTAGAAACCTCTTACCCCTCATACCCTTATAGAATCGCTTCTACGCGAGATTTCAATCTTCACGGATGTCATTCAAAAACATGAGAGAGAGTGAGAAAGATCATATTATGGGCAATTCGTAATTGTTGAATCATGATCGTTGTTCATGTATGCAAATTTTGGCACGGTTATTTGCTTGTTTACATATTTTGATTGTGAAAAATTGTATTACCACTGAGGCTAGTTAATTGATAATTGATACATCACGTAAAAATATGAAAAACTATTGAATTAGAGAAATAGTAACAGAATATTTTTTCAGCAATGGGAAGTGAAATGAGAGTTTTTGCGGATCATTGTGGAATGGTATCGGA
This sequence comes from Zygogramma bicolorata, assembly GCA_032362365.1. NCBI lineage: Eukaryota > Metazoa > Arthropoda > Insecta > Coleoptera > Chrysomelidae > Zygogramma > Zygogramma bicolorata. The sequence goes on from JAVJAQ010005719.1 coordinate 57,915, forward strand.
TTGTGCTCAAGAGTATCCAGAGATTATTGAAAATAAGTTCAGTTCCCATATACAGGAAAAACAGAGACAAGAAAAATCTGGGACAATTTATGTACAAGGTTGAATAGTTTGGGCCGAGGGTATCGTATTATCGAACAATGGAAAAAATCCATAACAAACTGGAAATCCGAAACTATACTGAAGGCAAGTCGATCAAAAACAGAACAAAACAAAACTGGTGGAGGTGCATGCATTACCGTGGTTCCAACAAATTTGAAAGAACGACTTTGGGTATAATGGGAACCCCGGGGGGCATATTTGGATAATACCACATAGTAACAAGGTATGCCTGGAATACATTTCATAATTGTTCTCTGAAAAATGTAACATAGTATAAAAAATATATACGGGAAAATCTATTTTTTTTGTTGAAACCCTTTATCATCATTTTGAAAAAATGGCTCACTCACTATTACTTCATTCTCATAGAATAATCAATATTTTCATGAATAAATTTTTTTTATAAGGGTGTCATAAATTTGTTACCAGTTGAAAGTGTAGCCATAGCCGAACATGTGGAAACAGAAGAAACAATTGCAGAAAATATAGTGGTGAATGATCATGACTATTCTATTCTATTCCTTCACCTGTCGAAGAAGTTTTGATCAGTGCATCATTCATAACACAGGATGCCAATCTTTGCCAGACAGAAAATTTTGACATACTGTTGAAAACTCTACCACATATTGAAACCTCTAGTACAAAAAAAAATTGAAAAATGTCATTCCTTCGAAAACTAAATCCTCACCAGACATTATAGAAATTCATGCAAACATTCTTAAAGTACTGAAGAATATTGATACGAATATGAATAATATGGCAGAGTCATTGAGGGGAATATTTGATTGTATGAAACAGTTCAGTTCTTGAACATTTAATTGTGGTAGGTATGAGTGTTCAACCCTGACTCAGAGAAGTATTTAATTTTTTCTCTCAAAAAAACATTTTTATATTCAATCATGTTTATGTTTCAATACATATCTCAGTATTTAATTTTAATAATAATAATAATAATATATTCATCTAAAATATTCAAAAATCAACCTTTTTCTCATATCTGTCCCCTCATTTCCTGGTTAATTGACTGAAACTCTAACTGGATTTCCAATATTTGGTTGATCTGGGACTTCAATATTTGATTGATCTGGCCCGCCAAGATATTCACTTGCAGCTATACAAATATTATGTAACACTGCACATGCAACTGCTATATTCTCCACTTCTGCTGGGCTATATCTCAGTTTTTTTTTTCACCAAGAAGACATCTAAACTAAGTCTCAATACCCCATTACATCTTTCAACTGAATTCCTAGAAGATGCGTGAGCTCGATTATAACAACTGTCTTCAGGAGAATCAGGAACAGCATTGTCAACTTGAGTCATTAACCATGGCTGTTGCATATAACCACTATCTCCCAACAACCAAGATGAATGATCACCTTCATCATAACATCTTCTCATTTCTTCATGTATCGAGGAGTTTCACCACATTGAATCGTCATGGCAGGATCCAGGATATAATAATGATAATAATAATGTTTATTGCTCCCAAGAAATAACAATTATTTATAATAGGGAACAGTTTCGATTTAAGCAGTTGAATGCAGTTTGCAAAAGAGGATTTGTACCAAAAAATAATGAACACACCTATGCATGAGGCGCGTACACATACACACACCAATGCACACTCATTCTAACAAATTAAATGAAATGGCATTAAAAGATGTAACACACGAAACAAATATCATGATAGCAAACACTTTTTCAGTTTTTTTTTAATGAAAACAGATTTTTGGTGACCTTCAGTGATTTTGGTAAGCTGTTATAGCAGATGACGCCTTCGTATAATATAGATTTTTTATAAAAATTTGTTTCGAATTTTGCCAAAGAAAAATCATTTGCTCTTCTGGTTGAATGATCGTGACCATTCGAGCTCAGTTTTAGGTTTGAATGCTTGATGTTGTTTTTGAGAAGATGAATGAATAATAATGTTCTATATTTGAAAATGGATATAATGTCTAGAAGTCCTCTAGGTTTATAAAGGTTAACAGTTGGTTCTTTTTGATCTAGTTTGAATATACATTTCAGAATTTTATTTTGAAGAGTTTGGAGTGGTTTAATATTCGAATTATTGGCTGTTCCCCAAATTGAGATTGAATATTGTATTCTGAAATAAACTGAAGAGAAATAAATGACTTTTCGATAATGTAATGGAATTTGATTTCTTATTCTATATAGGATACCCAAAATTGGTGAAATTTGCTTCCTCACTATTTCTATATGTTTTGACCACGTTAAATTTTGATCTATATACAACCCTAAAAATCTAGTGAATGTGGAATATTCAATGGATTAATTCTCGAATTTTATTGAAACTTTCGAAATATTAGGTTATGTTTTCCTGGAAAAGAATGTGTAGGAAGACTTTCTGTAATTCAAACTTGATTTGTGAGAAGCCATCCATGATGATAAATATTTCAAATCATAAGTTATATCTTCATTAGTTTTTTCAATGTTATGTCCTGAATAGATGAGAGTGGTATCATCAGCAAATAAGTAAGAGGTTCCTCTCAGAGGCAAATCTTTGATAGAATTGATATATATGAGGAAGAGAATAGGACCTAACACTGAACCTTGTGGTACTCCACAAACAATAGTTTTAATTGTACTAACTTTTTCTCCCATATAAACATATTGCTTTCTATTACTCAAATAATTTTCGAACCATTCATATACCCTTCCCCTCAATCCTGCATGATACAATATTTTCAGAAGTATATTGTGGTCAACAGTGTCGAAGGCCTTCTTCAAGTCTAGTGATAAGAGTCCACATATTTGGTTAGAATCTAACTGTGTACGAAAGTTGGTAATTATATCCATTGCCGCACCTTCTGTATCACAAGCATTTATATTCAAAATCATCAGATTTAAATCACATATCTGAAAAAAATATATCAAATTCCTTATTAGGAGGCTTAAAAATTTACTTGGTTCATTGCAGCTTGAGTTGAAAAAATAATTTTGAAAATGTTTCACTGATCAGACATCTAAAAATTCATTTTTGAAAAAATGTGAATTTTTTACGTCAAATACGTTTACCAGCTGGATATTTCATTGAATTATATCCTTTTCTATTCAAGTAGTTGTGTTATTCTTGTACTGGCCTAATCATAGCTACATTTTTGCAATCAATTGCTCAAACTACTCCAGGAAACCCCGTCGCCATAAATAATTTCTAAATCAAGTTTTTTTTTCAAGTGCAGTTTGAAGAAATCTCATGAATCTTTCTCGTTTTTACTGACATGACGGTCTGGTGGGACATCGACAAATCGAAAGACTGACCTATAAATTGCTGATATGTCCTTGTAGCAAAAACAGTAAGAGCGGAAAGCAACCGAAGTGTAGGGTGGATAGCCTTATGATTGGTTGAATATGGCATATAGGGTCCTAATTCATCTGATGAAAATCTAACTATGTCTTTAGTCAATCGAAAAAGTTCAACAAAATGTGTACTGGTGAGCCCAAATGGGTCAGCTTCCATACGCATCATTCTTCGCACCTCGTGAAAAAGTCTCAGTACATGTCGACGTTCTTTTTGTTTTAGGGCATTTTCTACGGCATGTCTCAGATGGGGAAAATATTTATACATTCAATACATATATGCGATTCCCACAAACCTTGATACCTTTTGAAAAGGAGCCTTTTTCCATACGAATAACAATATCCCTAAATATTCCACCATTTATCCGAACATTTCCGAAGTTCAACTCTATGTTGAAAAACGGTTGATCGGAGTAGCATAGGACAAAACAATTGTAGAATCGCTTCAGAAGAATTTGAGTTGAGGAAACTGATAATACAGTCATGTTGAATTCAGGAAAAGAGCTTCTACGATACTAATTTCGAAAACAGATGGCAACCTGCGTTATATCATGTAAAAAAAGATTTCGTGTTCTATCGACTGGTCTACAAAAATATTCCTTGTCAGCTGTAATTTTTGACTCGGGTCCATTCGAGTCCAAATCTGGGTGGGTTGCAATTGTTCAATTGTGTATAATAATTTCGTTGCCACTTCGTTCATCATGGTTATATATCAAAATACTCACCAAAGTTCTGGCACATTCGTCATGGTCGTAGATGGCAGCGATGTGAAGAGCCGTTCTACCATGTTCGCCTCCTTGCTGAATATCAATCTTGTTTTTATGAGCTCCCATCACCCCTAAAACGGCCACCTTGTTGAGTTCTGTGACTAAATGGATTGCAGCCTGGTTTTTCCCATTCAAAATAATCGTTTCAACATCTCTGTAAATGAAATCTTATGAGTGGTAAAGCTGTGATAAAATGGTTTTAATAGATGTATACATTATACAGTAACGAGTACGGTTAGTATAGACATGAAAATGGTAACTGAAAGCTTACGGAAGTCCAACAGACCACTTAACAGCTCAGATATTGGGTCGAGGAAAAAGGAACAGGAAATAATGTTCAGAAGATCTCTGGATTCCTGATGAATGAATAAAAAGATTATATCTGTGCAATGAATCACGATGGAACTACGTTGGAAGGCTCACCCAAATAGCAATAGATATTACATGAATATTTTTATAGGTTTATGTATATATGGCTGAAATCGAAGAATATCTCTAGAACATGATGCTGGTGAACCTTCGATTTATTCTACTCTGAAAATATTTTCCAAATGAAGTTTCATGAATTGCTTTGATATTCATGGAATATTTGTAATATATCAGATTGGGAATATTCCAGGAATGATATCCTGGGAATATTTTGGCAACATTCGAAATGAACATTCGAACAATATCCAAACGAGCATATTGTGAAGACATACCGAATCGCCATTCAAAATATTTGATCACAGCACTGAAATAAAGAGCATAATATATTACAAAAGTATAATGTGTTGTGAATACTCTGCCGGTCGCTGATCGGGTAGAATCCTTCTAGCAGGGTATCTCAAAACATTCGCAACCACTAAAACTTTCTGTAGAAGGGTTCAACAGCTTCAGGCCAAAATACTGCGTCAACCGATAACCTCGATTGAAGTTCGGAGAGATTTTGAGGATTCGAAAAAGTTTCCTGTTCCAGGCAATCACTATTCGTGTAAAAAATTTCATAGTTCATGATCGTTAATTTTCTTGTTGGATCTGCTTTCACACCTTCAGTACCCAGAACATAAAAGATATATGGGTTTTCTTTTCGAAGAAAGCTGCACTTCTCAATTCACAATCGTTGAAAAACTAATAGGAGATGCTGAATATGTTGATCAAAGCTTTTGAATACTACCAAGATATCATCAATGTATACTACACAGAGTGTTGTTACGCTGGCCCAAATATTCTATCTATAAATCTCGTAAGTAAGCTAGTCGAGTTCTTCAGTCCAAAAGGAAAGGAGCAAAATCTGTAGATTTTTGTGCCTACCATGAATCCACTGAACTGCCCATCTTCCTTCCTTATGGAACACTGCCAGTATCCATGAATCAAATCTGAAGATCTCATGACCTTTTTGTTTGAAAATAGTTAAGTTACCTTGTGGATTAGTTTTGGAAGCTCAAAATCTGGTTCCATAACTTGGTTCAAATGACGAGCATCAAGGCATACACGAACACCGCCATCCTTCTTGAGCGTAGTCATCAGTGGTGAAATATATTTTGATGACGCTCTCTCAATTACTCCCCACGATAACATCTGTTGCATTGTCCTTCCCACAGAATTTCTGTGCGCTACTGGGATTGGATATGGCTTTATGAAAAACTCGTAGGTATCCTTCAATTTGATGGTATGAACATATTTGGTGTTTTTCGTGGTACTCTCGATAAAACACTCGAATACCTTTGGAGAATTTCTGTAAACATTTGTTTTCCTGGTTGTGTGAGTTCACACATCAATCACTTGAGAAAACAATTGATGGTTCATTTCGTTCCACTAAATCGACACTTTCATGACTACTCTTATTTATAATTGTATTTATTGAAAGAATTAGAAAAATCATGTAATACGATGAACTCTAATATCTCAATATTTTTTTTTCTAACATTTTCAGAAATTACTTTATTATCTGCTTATAGCACTGTGTGCTTATAAGTTCTAAGAAAATCACAACCAATACTCACAGGATATTATAAATTATCGACAACAAACAAGAAATTCGAAGTTAAATTCTACACCTTCCACACTGAAATATATTTGTGCCTGTAATGAATCTTTCTGTGGTTTTGTTTTCACAGCACCGTTAACTCGAACTCCCTTTACCGGAAAATGTGGTATATCACAATTAACATCACTCAGTTGCAAACAGACATCTATTGAAATTATACACATTCTCCACCTCTAGTGCAGAAATTTAAAACCTTCAGTATTGATTTCTATAACCAGAAAATGATTTTATGCAGGAGAATGATGATCTCTCCTCTCTCCTGAAGAAGATCATCCAACTGATTATTTTATAAATATATATTTTTCATTTGAATCGACCCCACATTGCCTATCAACCATGGGGATTATTCAAGTTTTCCGAATGATTCTGATCATCCTGTTCACACTCCAAATTTGCTATAGATCTTCTTTTGCACAGTATTTTTGTTCAGGAATGCTAAGTATGAGCTTTTATTTGAACTTGAGTTGGAATGAGAATTTGGATTTGTGAAAAACTTGTTATCTTCTACATCTGAACAATATTCCTCTGGCAGGGTATCTACGAGCATTCGCAACCACTCAACCGACACACTCCAGCCCTGACGCAGTCTGAAGTTTCCTGTAGAATGTTTATAACGTATACATGTATAAATAAAATACAAGACACATACAATGCTGAAAATCACGGACACACTTTTTACAATGTTAGAATAGAGTCCTGGAGCGGGAAGCATATCCACGGATCGTCCACCCCCCTTTCGGTTGGTGTCCGGTCCGCTTCCACCCTCTTACAGCAACACAGAACCGAGAGGGGTCGGTCGGGCAGCCGTACGCGCTGGTGTCATGCGCTGCTCTAGCTATACTCGGATATGTTTTACTCACTCAGAGATGAAACCGCACCTCCTGCCCAAAGGCTTATGGGCAGGTTTATGTATGTCAGAACATAGGATAATTCAAATGTGGCATGGATTCGATTGTCACGTGAATTATGTCACCACCTAGAAGAAATCCCGCTGACTCAGCTTACCACCACCCCATTCGGGATGCTGAGTAGACAGTTCTCATGGGAGCAGAGATCTTCCATACTTCACTTGGCGACTTCGGTCAGTCTTCAATCTCAGAACTAATAACACGTATATTTTTGTACTTTGTATCTTTTTTTCGATTTTTGTATCAATAAATATTTTTTAAAAAGCAAGTTTCGTGCCGTCGATAGTTAATTGGCGCAGTCGACTGAAGGATTGTCAAAGTCACGCGTATCGAACGAGTGATTATCGTTTCAACGATTAATTGACAACCGAACCTCAGAGAACAGAACAAGTTGGCGTTGGAAGCAGAGAGGCTCCTAGAACTTCAGGAAACCCAGTCAATCGAGGACCTGCAAAAGACCCCGTACCGAAGCTGTTTTCGAGAAGTGGAACCTCATCGTCCTCTTCTGCAAGGAAGAAATACTTGGCGAAGACGAGAATTGCTGAAACAAGGCAGATTCCTTATAGTAGTTAAGAAGACGTTGGCCGAAGGCTTGCTTTTATTGTGAGTACACTGAATCTATATGTCGCTCGAAAATATTTTTGAACAACTTGAAACATTGTCTTTAACTGGCTCAGGCAATACAAACTCTAGTTAAACACTGTCAAATACGAATCGAATCGTTCAAAATCCATTCGCAATCAGATCTAATTTAAATTCTCAAACACTCTAAACGAATACTTCAAATTCTACAATAATGACGAACACTTTCAAACCAGAATATTTGAATTGCGTTCCACAATTCGATGGGAACCCAAATGAACTCAATAGATACTTGAGTACATGTGAAAGTCTCATTTCAAATTTTTATGATGCGTCAAATCCCAATAACTTTCAAAATACATATTTGTTGAATTGTTTAATTGGAAAACTGTCAGGAAATGCAAAATTGATAGTTAATATTCAAAATGTCACATCTTGGGATGTTTTGAAAACCACCCTGTACAGAAATTTTGCTGATCAACGCGATGAAGCATGTTTGAATAAAGATATGGTAATGATGAAACGATATCCGTCCGAAAAACCCCAACAGTTTTTTGCTCGTATATTACAAATACTCAATCTGATTTGTTGTTATATCGATTCCCATAAAAACGATGGAAATTCAAAAATTCTGAAACGAAACTTATATAATTCGCTTGCTTTGAAAACATTCTTATCAAGCTTGAGAGAACCTCTGGGTACAACAATTCGCTGTATGAGACCTGATGATTTGAATCAGGCCCTGCAATTCATTATCCAAAAAGAAAATGTCAATTATTATCAAAATCAATCGAATAGAGTTTCGATTCGTCAAAATAATAGTCAAATCAGGTCAACTCGTCATCAAAATCATTCTCATACACCCAGAACTTCTTCCAACGCACATACCAGAAATGATCAGTTCCATAATCAATCATCACATAATCAATATAAACCTCATAATAATCAATTTCAATCACAAAACAATTTTCCCTCTCAACCTATAAATGTTCAGCCAAGAAACAATATGCCACCACGGAAGTTCTTTACAAATTCACAAGTTTTTAAACAACCTGTACAAAATCAAAACGTTTTTAAGTCTAATCCCAATCGAAGTCTCCCTAATCAAACACCTATGAGTGTTTCGACGAGGCAAACATTTAATAGAAACCAACCGGGTCCCTCCCATTCTTACAAGCCACCGGAAAAGAATTTTATTTCAGAAGAACTATATAATGCAGAGACTAATGAAATAGATTACTACTTGCAAGATAGTGAAATCGAAAGTCAAAATAACTATGCAAACAATAAAAATATGCGTAATCCCAATGATCAGATTTTTCAGTCAATAAGCCAAAACACCGGTCAAAGGTAGAACCAATAATAATATCGCTAAATTCTTCCAATTCTAGCGAATTACCATACATCAATCTGCCAGAACACAATTTAAAATTTTTGGTTGATACTGGTTCAACTAAATCGTTCATCGATCCAAATTCAGCTTATAATCTTTACCCTGATCGAATCCAGAATGATCCATTTATAGTCTCAACTGTTTTCCAAAAATCATGCCACAAGCATAGCGCTTTTATACCCATTTCTAAAATTTTCAATGTTTCCGGAAATCTCAAATTTTATCTGTTTGAATTTCATAATACATTTCATGGATTGATAGGTATTGATAATCTGAAATTACTCCAAGCTAATGTGAATTTGAGCAATGGACCATTAATCACGCCACATTCCCAAATTAAATTGCACTATCATAAAAGAAAAAATGACTTGAATCTCATATCTATACTTCCTCGAAACGAACAAGTAATTAAAATAAGAACATCTGTAAAAGACGGTGAAATAATAATCCCTTATCAGAAGATACACAACTGCGAAATTCCAGAGAATTTGTCAATCGGCAACCGATATAGCTGACAAACTTTTAATATTTTTCTCACACCACGGTGTACCCATTCAAATCATAGCCGATGATGGCTCTGAATTCAAGAATACAGTTATTGAGGAACTTCTCAAACTACATAAAATCAATGTACACTTTTGCTCACGCAATCACCCTCAATGGAACGGACAAATAGAAAGACTACAGTCGTGTTAAATCTGGCGAAGGTAACATGTCGGAAAAACAGTGAAAAAACTGACTCGAAATAATCCTCACTCCATTTTGGGGGTGTCTGGTTCCTAAGGATTATTTAATCCACTTCGTGGAAAATGTCCATAGCTTCATAGATCAGACCGTGTTTCAGGTGCTGATCATGATGCGCTCTAATACAGGTGATTTCACGTAAAAGAGGGCTTTTCGGGAGACTTGAAGAATCTATAGGCCAGCTTTCGTATATGGTTTGTGACCGTTTCGATTCCTGTCATATCTCGCAACTCTTAAAAACTAATCATTGAAATATGTTAAAATATGGTGACCCATACAGTCAATAAATAAAATAACGTAAAACACTAATAACATATAAATATATAAAAAAATAACATTAGCATATAAGAGACTCACACATATTTACATAGTTAGAGGTTGTCACTCAGATATCGCTTTAAATTATTCTTGAAGGCCACAAGTGTAGAACATTGTTTTATGGCAAGGGAAAGTTGATTGGATATTTTCAGTCCTTTGAAAAATACCGATGTCTCTGTTGCTTTCCATACCATCGGAATCGAAAAATCATTTCTGGATCTTGTAGAGTAATTATGAACTTCATACTTGTTATTTACGATATCTCGTAGGTATGAAGGAGCATCGCCAGATTTTATTTTAAAAATAACTATCAATGTTTGATATTGCCAATATATTTTAATTGGTAACCAGTTCAATGTACTCAACATATTCTTTATTATTATTATTATTATGTATCGATCACTGTTCGTGATGATACGAAGTACCTTGTTCTGCATTCTCCCGAGTCTCAACAGAGGAGTCTTGTTTAGACTGCAGAACATTGCACAGACGTACAACATAGCTGGTCTGATCAACTGTTTATAGATGAGCAGCTTGTTTCCGCCTCTTGGTTGGTGTGGGGTTTTTTATTCCCCCCGCCCTTGTGGCCTTTGTGCCTGTGGAATTCTGGCCTCTCCATTTACTCCCGTTTTGCTTTCTTTCTCTCCCTCTCTTTCTTCCCTCCTTTTCGAGTTTCCTTCGTGACTTCTTCGAAAGTTGTCCCTCCGTCTTTTGCGGATTCGACGGTCTTGTTTTTCTCCGATACGGAGGATTAACCAATCCGTGGGTCTGACTTGTTTGTTCCGACCTCCTAGGAAAAGAATGTGCCTTTTGCGTATCGTCTCTTTGCACTTCTCTTCTGGAACTTGAAAAATCGTGCGCATATAGAGAATACAAATGCGGGAATGAACAGATCCCTACAAAACCCTCTTCGATGGGACGAGCTGGCGGATCTTTCTTACTCCCCCCATTCCTTTTCCGGTCTTCTTTTTTCCCCTTTTTTCTATTCCCTTCTCTTCTCCTTCTTCCTCCCTTTCCCTTCTCCTTCGCGACCTGACTTCGCTCGCCCCTCTCTATTTTTTTCCCCCCCTTGGCGACCGCCTCGCGCGGTGGGTCTGTATCTGTGATAGAGCCTTCGTGATTGCGCCCCCCTTCCTCCTGCCTTTTTTTTTTCTTCTTCTTCTCTTTCTCTTCTTCCTCTTCTCTCTCCCGTGGGTCGTGCCGGCGCCTTTCCTTTTCCTCCTGCCGCTCTTCCCTGGCTATCAATCGGGCTCCTCTTCCTTTAAAATATCGACACTCCCGCTCCTGGGGGTCCTCCCGCCCTCTTCCCTCTCTCTGTGGGTTGGGTTCGAACCTCTTGTCGGCCGCCTCTCCTCCCGGGTTGTCTTGGCGTTTGGTTGCGTTCTCCTCTTCTTCCCTTTCTCCTTTTTTCTTCCGTTCCTTTTTTTACATCTTTTGGCCGTTTCTTCTTCCCCTCTTTTTCCCTTTTCTTCTTTCTTTCCTCCGTGGCTTTCTTTCCTCCTCTCCGCCTTTGTCGCCCTTCCCGGGCGGCCTTTTCGGTTGTTCCGGTCCTCTCTGTTGTGGGCGTTGCCTCATTTCGGCGCTTATCGTGGGTGTTTCTTTGGCTGCGAGCGGTGCCTTTTTCTTTTGAACTCCTCGGAAGCGGAACCCTCCTTCCGGACGCTCTCCCCCTTCGGGCTTTTGTCTCTTTGGACCCCCTTTTTTCTTTTTTTTTGCTTCGAACGAGAGCCTCTCTCTCCGTGCCGGCTGTCTGCTCCCTCGGCTGTGGGCGTCGGAGCTCTCCCTCCCTCTCTATTTCTCCTCCGCCCTCCTTCCTCGGCTCTCTTCTGCGGGCCTTTCTTTGTTCCTTCCCCGTTTGCCGTGTCCGTGTCGGGGGTTCGCCCTCCTTTCTTTGCTCTGGGCCTTCCTCCCCTTTCCCTTTCTTTTCCTTCTTCTCCCCGCTTCTTCCTTCTTTTCTCTGCCTTCCCTTTTCCCCCCCTTCTCTTTCCTCTTCTCCTTTTCCGTCGGGGTTCTCTTTGGCCCCTCTCCTTTTTTCGCGTCTGCCCCCTCCTTTTTTCCGCCCTTTCTCCTCGCTCCCTTTCTTTTTTCCCCTCCCCCCCCCCTGGTTTTTCTTTTTTTCCCTTTCTGTCTCCTTCGTTGGGTCTTTCTCCCCCTTCTTTCGTTCTCTCTTTTCTCCTTTTCCTCCTCTTTTTTCTTTTTTTCCCTTTTTTTCTCTCCTTTTCCTTTTTCCTCTTTTCTTCTTTTTGTTTTTCTTTCTTTCTTTTTCTTTTCTTTTTTTTTTTTTTCCCTTTTTCTTCTTTTTTCTTTTTTCCTTTTTTTTTCCTTTCTTTCTCCTTTTCTTTCCTCTTTTCCTGTGTCTCTCTCTTTTTTTTTTTTTCCTTCCCTTTCTCCCCTCCCTTCCTTCTTCTTCTTTCTTTTTCTCTTTCCTTTGCTTTCGTCTTTTTCTCTTTTTTCCTTTTCTCTTTCTTTTCGGGTTGCCTGTTTTGCCTCCCTTCTTCTTCTCTTTTTCCCCCGCCCCCTCTTTCCTCTCTCCCCCTCCCCCTCTTCCCTCTTCCCCCCCCCCCCCCCCTCCCCCCCTCCCCCCCCCCCCTCCCCTCTTCCCCCCCCCCCTCCCCCCCCCCCCCCTCCCCCCTCCGCCCCTCCCCGGTTGTCCCCCCCCCTCTCCCTCCCCTCTTCCCCTCTTCTATGCCACTTTGTCAGCCAAGTTTCCTGCCGTCATTTGTCAGTACAACCTAACCTTGTGAAGTTCTAGTCATACGTCTATCATTTGGCATCAACTTCGGGCATCTATCAGTTCATACCTTGCTGTCATTTGTAAAGTCTTAGGCCTGCGTCATGTCACCAGTTATTTGTCAGTACAACCATGTAATTTGTAAAGTTCTAGTCATACGGCTATCATTTTCCCAGCTAAAGACATCTGTCATCACTCATTTTCCCCAGCCAAAGACAGTTCAACTTAACCTTGTGATCTGGCATTCAAAAAATCACGCCATAGTTATACGTCTATCAGCTGTCACATTTTCCCCAGCTAAAGACATCTGGCACATTTTCCCCAGCTGAAGCCGTCTGTCATCAGTCATTTCTACAGTCAAAGACATCTGTCATTTCAACCTAACCTTACAATCTGTAAAGTTCTAGTCATACGTCACCAGTCATTTTTCTACCAAAGTCATTTGTCATTTCAACCTAACCTTGTGATCTGGCATTCAAAAAATCACGCCATAGTTATACGTAACGTCTTTCAGCTGTCACCCCTCAGCTAAAGCCATCTGTCATCAGGCCTCAGCCCAAAGACATTTGTCAGTTCAACCTAACCTTGTAAAGTCATAAGTCACAAATCTGTCACCAGCCAATGTCATCAAGCCACGCCCTAGTTACCAGCTAAAGACATCTGTCACATTTTCCCCAGCTGAAGCCGTCTGTCATCAGTCATTTCTACAGTCAAAGACATCTGGCAGTTCAACCTTACCTTGTAATCCATCATCTGTAAAGTCTTACGTCACAACCATCATTTTTCACATCCAAAGTTATTAAGATCGATCCAACATTCTATCACACGTCCTAGTAATTTCCCAGCTAAAGCCATCTGTCAAGTGTGAAAAACGGAAAGTCCAACCGTTAAAACGTCCCGTTAGCATCGCACACAACAAAAACGACCCCCGTGCCATCTAAGACACGCAACATGGCTCCCGCTTAACACAGCGCTAACGCTTCGTCAGAATATCGCACGCAAAAAAAATGACCCCCGTTAATCGTACGCAACAAAAATAACGCCCGTTAATGCCAGCTAAGGCATCGCACGCAACAAAAATGACCCCCGTTAATCGTACGCAACAAAAATGACGCCCGTTAATGCCAACTTAGACACGCAACATGGCTACCACTTAACACACCGCTAACGCTTAGTCAGAGCATCACACAAAACAAAAACAACCCCCGTTAATGTTGGCTAAGGCATCGCACGCAACAAAAATGGCTCCCGCTTAACACAGTGCTAACGCAGAGCATCGCACGCAACAAAAATGACCCCGTTAATGTCAGCTAAGGCATCGTACGCAACAAAAATGGCCCCCGTTAATCGTACTGGCTCCGGCCTGCGTCGCTGCCATTCGTTGGGGGGCCAGTAGTGTTGTACATGTTTGATAACTCAACTATCCGACATGTTGAATGACTCAATCCATGAAATAAAACAAGTAATGAACAAAATTTTTTTTTATTGATAAACAGCTATTAATTTCGTTAACAATGTTTTGAGTTGATACAAAAGACCATCACTAGGACAATGAACTCCAAATAAACTCCAGTTAAATTGACCTGCTTCAACAACTTTTCGAGTAAACTCATTGTATTTGTAATAGGTGCTTCCTCGGAAAAAGTAAATGTGACCATCTATGAATCGATATGCAGCCGTAACATCGTTTGGAATCCCTGGAAACATATCGATAATTTGACCTCGACCTGTTATTACTCGCGGTGTCTCGAAAAATTCTACGTATGAACTATCACCGTAGAACATGTACCCCTTACCACTGTATGTATGAAAGAATACATTGGCATCAGGTACCGGAGTTGGTACACTCTGCATAATCTGAAGAGAAGGAAAGTCCACTTCATGCCATTCTCGTTTCTTCCTATCGAAAACTATCAAAGAACCAGCCGAATTTTGGAAAACGTATGATATAGTTACTTTTTGATGAAGATAGTTGTTCAATCGTTCGGGCTTCGAAGGTATATGCACATCATTTATATCCAGTTTCCATAAATGTTCCCCAGCACCAATATACAGTCTATGATTAGAAAATTGCGGTGCTTTTGCCAAAAACATGATATCGGGCAATTTCACATCACAAAGTGCATGGGTTGTCGTCGATTTTTCAACGACTGCTGGATTGATCTGTTTAGTGGTGGTGCTAGTGGGGGTGGTTGTGCGAGGTCTGCTGGTTGTACGTCTGCCATATAGATACTCCATTGCTATTCTATCATCTTCACTTACAATAGGAAGTTGTCGTTTATACCAGGGAAACATAACCGACTCCTCCACACCGCTATGTTGAAGACCAAGAGTGTGGCCTATTTCGTGTGTTAGGGTGCCGAGAAGACTGGTACCTTCTACACTGTCATCCATTGTCCAGTTTTCCTCCTTATCGATATGAATTTCCCTACAAGTATTCTGGGAATCGGGAAAATAAGCGTGGGCCAACACTGTTCCTGGTCCATCAAAGATGTATGTGCAGCGGTGAGAACCTGTGCAGTCTTTACGGAAATGGTGTGTTCTCTCTGTGAAAACTAATGTAATGTCAGGTTTTTGACGTGCCGTGTGGCGAACATATTGAAATTTCAAATTTGAAATTCCTTTCCAGAAAGGGAAAGCTCTCCTTGCAATATCCACTTGTGCTTGGTTAGCTCGTGCGAACGACCAGTAAAGGTTAGTCTTATTCCAACGCTCTGGACTAACGGTGAAGGCATTCTCGGGTTGCATACATCTGGGTTGACGAACTAGAGCCAGTGTCTCCTCGTTGAGTTCACCATCCACAGGTAGATTATATTTCTCCTGAAACGCCACTATAGCCGACTCGATATCCAATAGAGAAGTATTAGTATTATTATCGATGTATCCATATTGCTGCAGGTAGGCAAACATTTCCTCGTTATTTGTAACATTTTCGCAACACACTAGCGTCAACAGCAAGCTGAAGACAACCGCACTCGACAACATCTCAATTGATACTGATCCGATCACATTAGCATTACTCAGTTTTCAAACTCCCAATATGATTACGTCATACCAAATTGTGAAATCCGTCTCACATGTGCGACGACGATGTCAGAAGGCCCCAAATTATGACGTCTTACAGCGTCTCACATGCGCGAGGCTGTCTTCAGTCGAACCTCCTCTCACATGTGCGACGACGACGATGTCAGAAGGCTCCAAATTATGTCGGCTTACAGCGTCTCACATGCGCGAGGATGTCTTCAGTCGAACCTCCTCTCACATGCGCGAGGCTGTCTTCAGTCGAACCTCCTCTCACATGTGAGACGACGACGATGTCAGACAGAAGGCTCCAAATTATGACGTCTTACAGCGTCTCACATGCGCGAGGCTGTCTTCAGTCGAACTTTCTCTCACATGCGCGAGGCTGTCTTCAGTCGAACCTCCTCTCACATGTGCGACGACGACGATGTCAGACAGAAGGCTCCAAATTATGACGTCTTACAGCGTCTCACATGCGCTAGGCTATCACCCGTCGAACCTCCTCTCACATGCGCGAGGCTGTTCCCAAAAATGTACCCACGCAATTGTTGAAAAATGATAACTTCACAAAAACGCTTACTTATTGACAAAATTTGCCTTACACTGAGGTATATCAGATAATAGACGGAAAATATTTATTGAAACTTTATAAACACTTATGAAAAATCTCAAGAAATTGTCAAAATGGAATCTGTAAAGATGCTGAAGGGCAACATCTTTAACAAAAGAGCGAAAAGTGAAACAATTGCTGAAGATGTACAGAAACATTAATTTTTTAGTCATATAACGAACAACATTGAAGCAAACCAACAAATCAAACACTCTGTTTCCCCAAACAATTCAATTTATAGCACCAATCGAGCTTTCAACCTGTTTGGCAGGCAAATCGTCTTGAAAATTGATTCAATATCCCCAAAGAATTCATAAGTATCAGTGATATATTACTTTTGACTGTCTGTCACTATCAGAGTAAAATAAAACATAAAAAACACGCTTTTTTGGTAAGAATTAGCAAAGTTTGATATATTCCAAGTACACAAGGTGAAACAGAGTGAAAATATTATGTGTGATGGCTGGTGGAACAGACGTTTATGTTGATGTAGATGAGTTGTTGAGGGGTCATTCTATTCTTGACAGTTGAGGTGTTTGGACGTGTGTCTCTGTGTGCGTTGTCTTCAAAAATGGAAAAATTCATTATTGAAAAAGAAAATGTCAAGAAAAACCGATTATTCGGTGTTGAGGCACGCACAATTGTTTTCAGAATCAGACCTGTGCCAGAGGGTGGCGAACCAGTGAGTTGGATAAAACAAGCTATCGAAGACATTGTGATGCGAGGATTTGAAAATTTGAAACCGAATGATCACGTGGGATTCACCTTTGAATCAAATGAACTCACCAATGGACAAGGTTGGATGAAATTCAAACCGGCATCAGAAGTAACATTCGATGATATTTGGCAGACAATATCCTCAATCCATCAAGCAAATTCAGAAACAATGTATACCGAAACATTTACTTTGGGTATTACGTCCGTAAGAAAACCAGAATGATTCAGAATTGTTATTGAAGTTTTACAGCGAAAATAAAAAAATGTGTTGGGAATTGTTTTTTCTTTCTCTCACCCAAAAACATTCCTCAGATTCATCATGAAACCTTGAGCATCTTTGGTATATTTTAAATCATGAATTACGGTCATGAGAGTAGAGACATTGTTGAGCGTTCGACTTCAAAGCATTGAATATTACTGGAAACCGTATTAGATGCGAGATGATGATGTCATAAGACAACCTGACTTCAATTATATATCATTTGTGAGATTTTTTTTACAAATTTCAGATTCGTCTACAATCCTTTCCAAGTCGTTCCAAGTATCACACAGTCTTTCCTTCATAAAAAATATTGGAGCACAAATAACGCTTCATTAAAAACGTCTAACGTTCCTTGAAAAACGTCTAACGGTTCGTTAAATGCGACTAACGCTTCGTTGAATGCAACTAACGCTTCGTTAAATGTGACTAACGCTTCGTTAAAAACGTCTAAAGTTCGTTTCCGCATCACCCACGAGGTAGAACTACTGATGCGTTACCTTTTTTCAAGTGGAAGTTTCCCCAGTAGGCCTATCATAACCACTTAAATGATTCATTAGTGGAAGTGAAATAGTCATCAATGTTATTAATCTTAATTTGAAAAAATATATAATCACAAAGTTGTATCCATTCTATCATCGTTGATCGAATAGTGCCCCCATGGTAGAGTTTCATGGGTACCTGGAACGGAATATCGTTTATCATCATCCGGACTGAGAGCAATTTTCTCTTGGGTAATTGAATAAACTTGATGTTTGTCAGATCGAATGAGATTCTGAAAAACATATTTTCGTTTCAGTGTTTCTAAACACTCGATATAATCTTCAAAAGTTTTTTTAGTTTCACTCCCTTTGCCTTCTTCGTTGCTCCAAAATTCATCAAAATCACATCGATTTCATCTTCATCATACTCGGCATCTTCCGATTCCTTTCTTTTCTTGATAATATCCGCTTCTGATGCCAACACTTTCGTAGCATATAATTTTGAACGAAGTCCAACAAAATCAGTCATGGGCACCCCATTATTTTCATCCTTCATCAAGCCAGGCACTTTTTTGTTGACTAGCGGTATTCCATATATGTTATTCCTTGCATAATCAGATGTGTCGAAAAATTGATGGCAATCCTCCTTCATAACTGCATAGGGGTCCTGGCGCAGCTCGTAAATGAGAGAATCTGTATCAGTGTACATAACGGTACAGTCCTCCCCGAAACGTTCCGCCATATAGCCATAGTGGAAAGAATAGATGGTAGTCTTTGCTAAATCTAGAATGGTTTGACCCACATAGATTGGTTTATTGAGCCAAATTTGCAGCTTATTCAACTCAACAGCCACCAAGTTTTCATTGAAAATTGTTGCAGATTTGAACTCTGGTTTTGATATGTATGCCTCGGCACCATACCTTCCACACCATTCAGTTAGAAGGTGGATGTTAACCCTCTTGCGGACGTTTTCCATAGTTTTACCAAATACTGCATTATTCATCAACTTATACAAGTTCTTCTCAAACTCATTGGCAGCCTTCTTACGGAGCTCCGTATTCAAATCAATATATGACTTGAGCCAAGGACTCTGCTTGAATTTCAACGCACGATGAATTTTCTGCAAAACCAATCCATTTGCCAAGGCCTGCTTCAATCCTCTATAATGTATAACATATTTCTCCTTGGGTTTCAGAGTAGCCATCAACTTTGAAATTTCTTTAGGCTTTGTAGGTGGCATCATTGTTCTAGGATTGAGATGTTCTGGACAAAATGGAATATCTTTGTGTTTGTCATGTAGATGTTTAGGATACTCCAAATCTACTTCAAGAATGTAACCCTCATCAGCATCATCAGGTATATCCATTACATCTAGATTAGTATCGGTCCATTCAAAACCGCCATATGGCAAGTATTGACTCATTGCCCATCCATATTGATTGTTAACGTCATAGTACATCTGGTAAGTAGAGGGTTTAGACGGATCATAATGGGGTAGGTATTTGTTGTTTGCCTTCGATCGACGTTTCGAACAAACTTGACTAAGTCCGCCACGAATACCTCGCTCAACAAATAAAAACATATCCACATCGGTGAGAAGTTCCAAGTCTTGCTTAGTATGTTTCAACATGGCATCCCACGTAAATCCGGGAAGAGTGAAATAGTGGGCTGGATCGAGTTGATGTGATTTGAGAATGCAGGCTCTGAACCTCTCAAAGACGTCGGCCAGCAGGAGAATGTCAGTCTTCATGTATAAGTCTACATAATCACCAATATTTTGACATTCGAAGGTGTTCCATACATCTCGAGCTCGTTGATATAGACGACGAGGGCAGGGCTTATTTTCCAGCTTATTGAAGAATGCTTCGATAGATGGCAGAGCAGTCTCCTCGAATCGATCAAACGAATCAATATAATCGTAGGGCATTATCCCCTTTTTCGTTAGCATTTTGAAATGGTCTTCGGGGAGTTCAGTGAACTGCATCTTCAAGTTGGGGAACTCTGGAAGATTGGAAGCTAGTTTTTCGAGCGAAGATGCCATGAACCGGAAACTATCGATAAAACGAAAATTGATGCGATTTTCATCAGAATGTTTTGTGAACGATATATATTTTTCCTTGGTTATTGGCAGCAGCTCAACTCTTCCATCCATTCTTGTTGCGATATCTTCAATGATGAAGTGTGCATCATAACCGCTGAGATTATGGAATACTATAGGGATGGTATGACTATCCTTGTAGTTGATGTTGCACCCTTCATGAGCAGCCCCCGATAGTTATTACCGGAAATCAGGTGGTTGTGGTCTCGAACTTTCTTATCTTCCGGCGTAAACGGTTCCTCACAAATGTGACAGTGTGAAGCAAGTTTGAATTGTGCCTCCTGCATCCAAGTCATGTTAATGTCATAAGGACACAAGAACACTGTAGACACATCTTCAGCCAACTGAGTCATTTCATCTGCGAACCATTGCATGCAGTCTTCACCTCGATGGGAACGATAAAAGGATAGAGAATCATCGTAGCTGCACTTGAGGTAATATCCGACAGCTGCTGGAACGTGATGTTGAGGCTTCTTTGGATTATCAGTAGATTTCAAAATAGACTCCAAGTCGGCATATACAATAAATGGTGCCTTCTCCTTGTTCTTATGATTTTTGAAATTCAATATGTTTTTACCAATTTCAGGCATTTTTATAGCAGACTCATTCATTTTCTCACAATCCATGGTGTGACTTTCGAGCTTTTGTGGAGTTATGAAGTAGTGGAGACATCTATCGCAAAAATACTTCTGCCCATTATGTTCACTCAACTGTGTGGAAAGCAGTCTCGACATATTCTTGATCCATACAAAATGATATTTCGTAGGAGCATCATAGTCATCTTGTACTAGGAGCAGGTTGATGTGTTTGTCCTTCTTATCTTTAGTCAGATATGTTGGTAATATTTTGAAGGATTTCTTGATTTTTTCCAGCACATATACATTGATGGATACATTATTTTGCTTTTCAAATCTGGGGATTTGCCTGATGGTCATCGGGAACTGTATGCCTTTCAGTTGTAAAACGTTGCTGTAATGGGGATACGATGATAAGCGATAAGCATGTTCATTTACCGGATAAAGTGCTGAAACGATGGCCCATGCAAAACATGCATCGTCTGTATTTTTGACATTAACGCAGGCATGCTTTTTCTTTATCTGAGGGGGTAGCTCGATGTAGGAAGAGCCAAGTTGTGGAGTGAATTTGTTGATATTCACCCCCAAATTGACCACTTTCTTTAGAGCCCATCCAGAGTCTTTTTCCTGAAACTCCTCAAGCTCCCTCATGATTGGATCCACCACTTGTTTCTTGAACCACTCATTCAAGTCCGTGTCTCGATATATAGCCGAATTCGATGTGGTAAAATATTTATATTCCACGATTATGTTTGCTCCTTTTGCAATCTCGAATTCGCCGCAGAAGGCGGTGTTGACTTTCACTGATCCCTCCTTCTTCAGAGCATTTTGGATCCTCCTTCTGAAGATTGCCAAACAATCAGTCAGGAATGCTCCAGGATCCTTATGTTTGAGGTTGGAAATCACTGCGGTTCGGATACGGGATCCAAATGCAGAGGCGGCATCATCCCAATGCACACGTTCTCTTGCTCCTTCGGGTCGTGTTTTCACGCCAGCTCCCTGCTTCTGCACTGCTCTGAACTGATTTCTCATCGTTATCACATTCCTCAAACAGGCTTCCATGCGCTGCTTCTCCCCGACGGAATTGGCATAACGCATTGCTTTTCTGATACGTCTCACCCCTTTGGCACATTCATGTAACCCCTCAGTCATCTTTTTTTCATCATTAGGAGTAATGACTCCTAGGATGGATGCGATGAACTTAATCAATTCGGCGAACATGATAACTGTAATTATAAAGATGTGCTGTTGAACGTTCAACGTTCTGGAGTAGACTGATGAAATTCAACAGCGTTACGTATAATGTGAACTAAAGACGGACGGAAGACTGAACGCTTTCAACAAAAGGCCCTAAGCTTTTCGAAATTTCGTTGTCATGTATTATGTCGATATTCTACTAGCATACAAGACATCACGTGATCTCAAATACTCTGCTAAATATCAATCGAACTCATACCATAACCAGTAGCTCTGACCCAGTAAACACATAACGTGTTTGAAACATTTCAAATGAATCTGACGAGGAAATATTCGAAAATAGAGGTTTCAGAAATATACCAGAAACGTGTCAAAGCATCAGAGCAATGTCTCTGACATATTTAGCGTATATAGTTTTCAGTTGTTAGCACGAAGGGCATGCGCACAAATACTCGATGCATACTCTTTTTGACTATTATTTTTCTCAACAATAATACAATATTTGCATCTAAGTATCTTCCCTTGATCAACGAATCGCTGAATTTTAATTCTTTATCGGTTGATTAATTTTTTGATTCATTATTCTTTTGCTATTCTTGACTTCTTTTTGGGGGTTAGATGGGAGAGCAGATGTATGTTAACTGTTATTATTATTATAGTTTGCCTTGGAGCGTCCATCCATCTTGTCTCACCACTTTTTCATGTTTTATTGTTTTTTAATGCGGTTGAAGTCTAATTTTTGCCATTCACATATGAACATTGTGCAAGAGGATTGTTTAGTTATTTTTGGAAATAAGCGATCACAACGAAACTTCTTCAAAATATTACTATTCGGAGTGTATAGGTTATGTGCATGGATAGTGGAGTATTTTATAATCCCTTAAACGATCTCCAAGTAATTTCTACTTCAAGAGGTGAGTCAATTCCTTAACATCTTTAAAAGCCTCATGATGCATTGTTACAGTGACTAAGACAGCAATTTCAACAAGTTCACAGGAGAATTGATAAATGAGCGGTTGTTCTGAGAACACTTCTGAGAAGGTATTTTTTCGGAATGAGCAATGATGCAAAGTATAATATTTTGTAGATTAGATCTGGAAACGATTTTCCGATAAGAGACTTTGAAAGGTTCACGTCGGTTTCGAAATAAGCCTCTATAAGAGGGAAACAAGATGATGAGCTGTCATTTTCGTACATACATTTTGAATCATATAATTAATAATGATAAAAACTTAATTTTTTTGTATTCCACAATACCTTCTCATCATACAAGGGACATCTTTCGAATTTTCCATGTTTCAAAAAAGTGATTATACACTTCAAATGATGATTTTGGTTCAAGAAATGTTTCAGATACGTGTTTTCATGTATTCATATGCAGTTATGTATCAGGAACGTTTCACATGGAACGTTTCATACCTAGGTCATTTCTGCCATGTTTCAGGAACGTGTCTGAGTCAAAAGGTGAAACGTTTCAAATGTAAAAAATGATCGGGCTCAGAAATATTTCAGATACATATTAAGGTTTACTGGAGGAAAGTATCATTCTTTGTTGAACACCCGAATTAGACAGACGTGTAGTTGTTAAGCAGTATGTGTGATTCCGTGTTGAGGCAGCACATTAAGCTAAACTTGATAAAAACATGCATTGAACGAGAATTTATTAGTGCAAAGTATGCTGGTGTATGTTTACCTGCAAGTCTAATTTTAAATGAAATTGCCAAAAAGTATGGCATAACAACGACGAAGGTGTGTGTCGGAACAAAGTGTTACTCAAATGGCATTACAATTACACCGCATTTTTGGAATGAATATAATGGGATAGCATACGATCCAACCGATACAATTACCAAACACTATGAGCCGCATAATCTTGAATTTACACTGAAGAAGGGCGTGTTCATGTGTAAAAATGATGGTGATTCAAAGATGCTGGATGTTTATCGACAATTTCGAAAAACCGATTCGACAGCAGAGTATTTTCAGAAGGCTCCAGGAAGTTTGCTTCAAATACGAAAAAATATTCATGCAGCTGTATCACAAATATTCGAGTAAAGGATATCGACTAATCAATTGTTTTATTGCTGATATCGACTAATTGAAAATGTTGACAATATTTCACAGGCTGAAAGAGAATTCTCTTTTCCTTTACTAAGCGAATTTACTAAGTTTCTGTTTGAAATATTTTCAAAAACAAATCATTCACTGAAAATGTCGACTGCTATTGATTACATTCCAAAATAAGTACAGCGAAAGTGCTATTCCAAAAGTATGTGTAAACACCGTAAATTCCTATCGAAAAGAATGTCTGGTGTCCAAAAGTAATAAAAATATCACCTGCAAAATGTTTCCATTTGACTAAATTCTAGTAGAATATTTTTCAAAAAATGAATAATTCACTGAAAAATGCCGACTGCTATTGATTACAGGCCAAAATAAGTACAGCGAAAGTGCTATTCGAAAAGTATGTTCTGAAATTTTTGAAACTGAACCGTAAACTTATCAATTCACACACCTAAATGCCGAATGCTATTGATCACATTTGAAAATAAGTACAGCGAAGGTGTCATTCAATAAGTCTATGTAAATCAAAACACTTCATTTTTTGAAACTGAACCGTAAAATTATCAATTCACACACCTAAATGCCGAATGCTATTGATCAAATAAGTACAGCGAAAGTGTCATTCAAAGTCTATGTAGATCAAAACACTTCATTTTTTTTTGAAACTGAACCATGAAAATTATCATTACTATTGAAAATAATGTTTCAAAAATGAAAGAGAGACTAAAGGCATTCAAAATCACTATCCATTGAAACATATCAACTGTGAGGTCCCTTTTTAGAAAAATGGTTTCTGAATTGAAAATATCTGTTGATCAAGGCATTGCACGTCGCTTTAATTTTTGATAATTGAATATGTACTGAGAACAAATAAAGAAAATTCACTGGCTATCAACAAATTAAAATTAATACACTCCCTACCCAAAAAAAAAACACTCAAAATATCATAAAAAATGTACTTACATTTATCGTAGTTAATCACTCACAAACACAATCACAGTCTTGGCAACGAATTCTATTCAGCTCTGAAGGCTCACAACGGCCTGGCGTATTTATATCTATCTCTGGTCACGCATCATCCACACATATCCTGTATAACTGAATTATCACAGGAAACAATATTCATGCAGAAACTTGTGTTATCTCAGTAACATATTGCTATCTCGCAAAACACTCATTGGAAACATTCCTCAACTATCAAGCGAAGGTGACCGTGAAACATTCATACTTTTATAATATTCAACGATTCAAATTCAACACGATTTTTTCCAAACACTCAGAATTTTGACTTTAATAGCTGAACTGTCACTTCTACCTATATGGCAAGAACGTCTAGACAAAGTTGTTTGAAACGAATAGTCACAGTCGTCTGTAGGATTTCACACAACAGAAATAGCTTGTAAGGCCTTTCAGGCTTCGGAAAATAGTTAATTATGTTTCTCGACTTTAACACAAATCCATTGATACCGGTTTTATGGAAATCGATTGACCAGAAGTTGGAACCGAAAATTATAGATTTGGGTTTTGATAGCAATGAAATTTGATCAATGGAACACTCGTTTTTTCTGTCTTCCATTTGTAATATCTAAAAAGGCCTGTTTTTCACTATTTTTTCGTTAAAATTCAGATTTTTGACATGTAAGGGCCATTTGGCACCTTGAAAATAAGTTATTCTCAATGGCTAGAAAAAGTTGTTTGAAACGAATAGTCACAGTCGTCTGTAGGATTTCACCTAGCAGAAATAGCCTGTAAGGCCTTTTAGGCTTCGGAAATTGCTTGATTATATTTCTTGACTTCAAGACGAATCCATTATTGATACCGGTTTTATGGAAATCGATTGACCGGAAGTTGTAACTGAAAATTACAGATTTGGGTTTTGATAGCAATGAAATTCGCTCAATGGAACACTCGTTTTTCTGTCTTTCATTTGTAATATCTGAAAATGCGTGTTTTTCACTATTTTTTCGTTAAAATTCGGATTTTTGACATGTAAGGGCCATTTGGCATCTTGACAATAAGTTCTTCTCAATGGCTAGAAAAAGTTGTTTGAAACGAATAGTCACAGTCGTCTGTAGGATTTCACCTAACAGAAATAGCCTGTAAGGCCTTTCAGGCTTCGGAAATTGCTTAATTATGTTTCTTGACATCAAGACGAATCCATTGATACCGGTTTTATGGAAATCGATTGACCGGAAGTTGGAACCGAAAATTCGGGCACTTCAATAATTTCTATCTAGCACGCCTAAAGTTTTTTCAACAAAGTCCTAGCAAAAAACCACTATAACCCATTAAATTCGATTTCAGGTGTCGTCCTTTTTGGTCCCCCTCTGTAGAACAAATCACCACCTGAATTGAGAGTAAAATTTAATACTGCTTCACGCTAACTATTCATGCGAGCTGAAATCAATTTCCCGAGACATTTTGTGCCAAGTCGTTTAAATTCATGATTTCTATAAGGCTAAAGTGTATTGTACTGAATTTTTCTAAGGAGTATTTTTGAATATCAGAGAGTTGCCCACCACTCAATTCAAACCTTGAAATATGTCAAACTCTGCTGATTCTCAAGAAAAAGTCTGTTTTCACGAGAAATTTCTTTTTTTTCTGCTGGTTTCCAGCAAGAACTCTGTTGTAAAGAATTTTATGTTATGGGGGGAAGGCTATGTTTTCGTAACAGAAATGAATTTTTGTAAACGCGAAGCTTTTTAAGTTGCTTTCTTGAAGGTTCAATTGCTCCTATGAATAAAACATACCTTTTGATTGAAGTGTACGGCCTTGATTCAGCAACAATATCACAGTTTTTCTCTGACAATGAGTTCACAAAACCGCAATACTTGTTTCACTATACAATAGAATAGGTCATCTACAAGCACTCAACACTAAAGGGCACACACACTGATCGCCAATTCTTTTTCCAATAATAAATAGCTTTCTATTCAGTCGCGAGAACTGTTATAATGATATCGCACGCTCGCTTATCTCCATTGTTTCCGTAGATGCGAAGGCTGCGCTGTGTTTGAATAATAAAATTAGATCGCCAACTTGTTGGAACATTTTCATTGAATTTTGTTGTGTGTATAATGAAGACATGAAATTTATGCCAAGAATTATTTTGTTTCACGAATTGACATGATTACAGAGTATAGAAATTTCAGAAGGTATAAAAACATTAAAATATTCCTAAATCATAAAATTGCCGCCATCTATGAAGTAGAGGTCGAACCGTGCATTGATGATTTAACAGAGAATTGTAACAGATGACAAAGTTATGAATAGATGGCTCAGAGTGTATGACTTGGTGGTAAAAAAGACGTTATGGTATAGAATATAAGCTTGGTGAATGAGACACTACTGACCCCCCCAACGAATGGCAGCGACGCAGGCCGGATCCAGTACGATTAACGGGGGCCATTTTTGTTGCGTGCTGCGTCTAAGTTGACATTAACGGGGTCGTTTTTGTTGCGTGCGATGCTCTGACGAAACGTTAGCACTGTGTTAAGCGGGAGCCATTTTTGTTGCGTACGACGCCTTAGCTTGCATTAACGGGGATCGTTTTTGTGCGATATTCTGACGAAGCGTTAGCGCTGTGTTAGGTGGGAGCCATTTTTGTTGCGTGCGATGCCTTAGCCAACATTTACGGGGGTCGTTTTTGTTTTGTGTGATGCTCTGACTAAGCGTTAGCGCAGTGTTAGGTGGGAGCCATTTTTGTTGCGTGCTGCGTCTTAGTTGGCATTAACGGG
Source organism: Zygogramma bicolorata (assembly GCA_032362365.1). Classification (NCBI taxonomy): domain Eukaryota; kingdom Metazoa; phylum Arthropoda; class Insecta; order Coleoptera; family Chrysomelidae; genus Zygogramma; species Zygogramma bicolorata. The sequence continues at coordinate 85,567 of JAVJAQ010005719.1, forward strand.
CGTCATTTTTGTTGCGTACGATTAATGGGGGTCATTTTTGTTGCGTACGACGCCCTAGCTGTCATTAACGGGGTCGTTTTTGTTGCGTGCGATACTCTGACGAAACGTTAGCGCTGTGTTAGGCGAGAACCATTTTTGTTGCGTGCTGTGTCTTAGTTGGCATTAACAGGGGTCGTTTTTGTGTTCTGACGAAGCGTTAGCGCTGTGTCAAGCGGAAGCCATTTTTGTTGCGTCTTAGTTGGCATTAACGGGGTTCGTTTTTGTTGCGTACGATGTACGGGAGCCATTTTTGTTGCGTACGACGCCCTAGCTGTCATTAACGGGGTCGTTTTTGTTGCGTGCGATACTCTGACGAAACGTTAGCGCTGTGTTAGGCGAGAGCCATTTTTGTTGCGTGCTGTGTCTTAGTTGGGATTAACGGGGTCGTTTTTGTTTTGTGTGATGCTCTGCGTTAGCGCTGTGTCAAGCGGGAGCCATTTTTGTTGCGTCTCAGTTGGCATTAACGGGGTTCGTTTTTGTTGCGTACGATGTACGGGAGCCATTTTTGTTGCGTACGACGCCCTAGCTGGCATTAACGGGGTCGTTTTTGTTGCGTGCGATACTTTGCGTTAGCACTGTGTTAAGCGGGAGCCATTTTTGTTGCGTGCGATGCCTTAGCCAACATTAACGGGGGTCGTTTTTGTTTTGTGTGATGCTCTGACGAAGCGTTAGCGCTGTGTTAGGTGGGAGCCATTTTTGTTGCGTGCTGCGTCTTAGTTGGCATTAACGGGCGTCATTTTTGTTGCGTACGATTAACGGGGGTCATTTTTGTTGCGTGCGATGCCTTAGCTGGCATTAACGGGCGTTATTTTTGTTGCGTACGATTAACGGGGCTCATTTTTTTTGCGTGCGATATTCTGACGAAGCGTTAGCGCTGTGTAAAGCGGGAGCCATGTTGCGTGTCTTAGATGGCACAGGGGTCGTTTTTGTTGTGTGCGATGCTAACGGGACGTTTTAACGGTTGAACTTTCCGTTTTTCACACTTGACAGATGGCTTTAGCTGGGAAATTACTAGGACGTGTGATAGAATGTTGGATCGACCTTAATAACTTTGGATGTGAAAAATGATGGTTGTGACGTAGGACTTTACAGATGATGGATTACAAGGTAAGGTTGAACTGCCAGATGTCTTTGACTGTAGAAATGACTGATGACAGACGGCTTCAGCTGGGGAAAATGTGACAGATGTCTTTAGCTGGTAACTAGGGCGTGGCTTGATGACATTGGCTGGTGACAGATTTGTGACTTATGACTTTACAAGGTTAGGTTGAACTGACAAATGTCTTTGGCCTGAGGCCTGATGACAGATGGCTTAAGCTGAGGGGTGACAGCTGAAAGACGTTACGTATAACTATGGCGTGATTTTTTGAATGCTAGATCACAAGGTTAGGTTGAAATGACAAATGACTTTGGTAGAAAAATGACTGGTGACGTATGACTAGAACTTTACAGATTGTAAGGTTAGGTTGAAATGACAGATGTCTTTGACTGTAGAAATGACTGATGACAGACGGCTTCAGCTGGGGAAAATGTGCCAGATGTCTTTAGCTGGGGAAAATGTGACAGCTGATAGACGTATAACTATGGCGTGATTTTTTGAATGCCAGATCACAAGGTTAAGTTGAACTGTCTTTGGCTGGGGAAAATGAGTGATAACAGATGTCTTTAGCTGGGAAAATGATAGCCGTATGACTAGAACTTTACAAATTACATGGTTGTACTGACAAATGACTGGTGACATGACGCAGGCCTAAGACTTTACAAATGACAGCGAGGTATGAACTGACAGATGCCCGAAGTTGATGCCAATGACTAGAACTTCACAAGGTTAGGTTGTACTGACAAATGACGGCAGGGAACTTGGCTGACAAAGTGGCATAGAATGTTGGGTTAGGTGATTTTGACAGTGAAAATGACAGGTGAGACGCATGGGCGTGACTTGGCGAAATGTGCGATTTTCCCTCAAACGGGGGCCCCCGACCATGTCTTAGGGCTGTGATAGGTGACAAAGATATTTGGACCATGTCTTAGAAGACGCATTGTTTGACGCCCCGATTTTGAGGTTATAAGCGTTCATGCCTTTTGTTTTTGACCCTCAGACCAAGGCTTAGGGCTCCATAGTGATAGATGACAGGATTATACTGACTGGTGACTTAGTGGGATTGCTCAATATGCTGAGCTCGAGGAGCGTCGATGTATCATACCTACCTATACACACTTGAAATTAATTGCTTCGCTAGCGCAGTGTTAGCGTCTATGTCTCTCATGCTGAGAGGCCTGGGTTCAATCCTCAACATCGGATGATTTTTTTTCAGGTTATTTACATGTTTAATTCATAGGTGGCGCTTAGTGTACTTGCGACTATGGCTCATAGGTGGCGTTCGTGTGTGAAGTATGATTGATGACAGATGGCATGGCTGATGAATGGCTGTTGACAAATGATGGATGACAGCTGTGACGTGAGGTTCTGATGTTTGTGTTCCGTGGTAGCGCATGACAGATGGCGACAGATGACGTGTGACGTAGATGTGTGACGTCAGATGTCACGTGATAATTTGGAGCGCTCTGATTGGTCGCCGGGGACCAAAATTGCCAGAATGAACCTTCATAAGAAATTACATGGGATTTCGGCCTAGAACTCTCATAGCTCCTTTACTGTTGCCTGTTTTCGGTCCCGGGTTCCGACCCGGGGACTAACTTTCTACCCCTCGAGCGACCTGCTCGAGGATCGTGCCCTTTCAATTGTTCCAGAAAAGGAGAATCTTCTGGAAAATAGTATGATAAAAACTGTGAATCTGTTGTGATCTATGAACTGTTTTTTCGATTTTTGGAATCTTTCGATGCTAAAGAGTTACAATTGGTTCAGGGGGACCTGGAAACCACGCTCCTCACATAATTTGTTTATATTGAACGCTGCTCTTGTGTGTGATATTCGACTTTTGACCAAATAACACAGCACTTTCACTTCACTGTCCGTTTCACGGTCAAAAATCGCTCACTGCACGAAAATCCTGAACCACCACTTGCGTCTAGCACGACGGCTAAAATGGAACTAGGAAAAATTTGTCACCATCCACCATCATTTGCCAGAACATTCAGTTTTTGGCTGAATGGAGAGCAGCTGATTTCGGAATGTTTTGTCGAGCGACGAACCGTGCTAATTTCAAAGAACGAAAATGTTCCGGATCCTGCGAATAATTGACCGATAGCATGCTGTAACGAAGTAACTATTTCACGATTGAAAACTAGGTATCAAAATTCCCTCTATAATCATTTTTCGGTTATTTATTGTCCTAAAAATACCGTTCTTGCTGGAAAATACTGAGTAGGACAACGCAATGTTAATCCGCTCACTACTTCCGTATCGCGAACCCCTCAGGATATATCCTGGTCTATTCCACATGCTAGCCATAGCCGCTCAGCGAACCGGTGATGTCAGGGTCTGAGAGATACTACGAGTGGGAAAAGAGCATGGATACCGATGATATACCCGAGTACGCGGCACAGTCAAGCCAGCTCGTCTCAGAGACCACCACGAGTAACCAGTGCATCCAGTGAACGATGAGTGATAGTGATCATTAGTATACCAGACCGCCGGCGCCGTACCGAAGGTAGAGTAAGTGAAGTGTGAAGTGAAAGTGTGTTCGCTGCCACCTCGAGCCGTGAGTCGTGATATGCTTCGGCGGTGCTCTACTCGTTATTTCGCCGTTTCGGGTCCCTTGTGGTTCGTACCACTTGCACTTGCACTCTATTCCTCCCTTCTTCTTTCGGGTCCTTTGTGGTTCTTATCACTTGGACTTGCTTTATATTTACGTTCGGGCCTTTTGTCGTTCGTACCACTTAGGCTTTGAAACGTCTGTCCGCCGCCACCTTAAGTCGTGATTCGCGAAACGCGTCTTTTCTTTTTCACAGTTTCGGGTTCTTTGTGGTTCATACCACTTGGGCTTGCTGACTATTCCTTCCTTCTTCTCTCGGGTCCTTTGTGGTTCTTATCACTTGGACCTGCTTTCCGTTTACGATATGGCACTTTGTGGTTCGTACCAGTTGGGCTTTGTAACGTCTATCCGCCGCCACCTTGAGCCGTGTGTCGCGATACGCGTCTACCCGTTTTTTTATAGTTTCGGGTTCTTTGTGGTTCATATCACTTGGGCCTGTTGTATTTCACTTCTACCTTCCCTAGGGTCATTTTCGCTTCCAACCACTTGGATCACTTGGGCCAGGTACCTATCTCGCCGTGAACCTGAATTGAAGCTGTCGTGTAGCATACAAGCTGAACAAAACTAACTAAACTAACTAACTAAGTTGGCAGTTACACGCGAGTGAATCCCGTAGAGCTTCTGCTTACTCCCCCACCTGTAAATTCCGTTCGCTCAACCGTTACCACTATATGACCCCGTCTCTGCCGCCTTAGCGGTAGAACCGACCCCCACCGCTTTGCTTACTAACTTCGTTGCACGCTCTCCTCCCCGCTTGCTTTCAGTGTACTTCGCTCATAGAGAAGTGAATAACATATCCGTTAATTCCAATAACAAAGTCACTAGTGAGAAGGGCGAGGGCTTTCTCAGAAAACAAACAGTTCCGCTAAAAACCCCTCTCGGCTATTCCAATTGCTTTCTCGTGTTGTGGATAATCCACCGGCCACTGATCGAGTGGAATCCTTCTGTAAGGGTAGCTACGAGCATCTTGAACCACTCAACCGAGACACTTCAGACAGAACCCGAAAGAATGCGTTAACCGCTAACCTCAGATGAAGTTGGGAGAGCTCTTGAGGGTTCAAAGAACTTTTCTGCTCCAGGCCCTGATGGTCTCAATAACTATTGGTCACTACAGTTCGGCCAGAATATTCAGTTCTTGGCTATATGGAGAGCAGCTGATTCCGGAATGGTTTGTCGAAGAACGGAGATTTGTCGGATCCTAAGAATCACAGACCGTTAGCATGCTTGAATACGTGTTATGAGTGTTTATAAGATGTTTACGCGCATCTTTTACATGCGTACTCTCCAAGCAGTTGACCTGGTGCTCGAGCGTATATATAAGCAAAAAGGGTCCAAAAAGGGTTCCGTGGGCTGTCAGGAGAACTTGCTGATCGATAGATGCATCACGTAGGACTCCGTGCAGTATAAGGTGAATCTTTCATTGTCTGGATCGACTACCGCAAAGCATCCGGTGCAACATCTCATAAGTTGTTGTTGTAATCACTTGAATGTTTTGCAGTGCCCGATCAAATGAGTTGCATTGAACAACTGATTCCGCTCTGAGTACTCGCTTTACCAGGTGAAAGCAGGCTTCAATCAGTGCCACTCATCATAAGAAGAGTGTTTTTTCAGGAATATTTCCTTAGCTCCCCTTTTTTCTCCATCTCAGAAATATAATTGCATCACCAGAGGCATAAGGTCACCCATCTTTTATATATGGATGACCTCAAGCTCTATGTCTCCGGAGAAAGGGACTCTTAGGGTGGTACAGGAGATCACGCATGCTGTCGGCATGGAATTCGGGATTGACGAATGTACACTGATTCATCTCAAAAGAGGACGATGCCAGGATTCCGCTGACGATGCCCAACTTGTAGACACAAGCATTCCACACCATTTGGTTGCCAGAGAGACAAATAGCTATTTGGGTGTGGAACAACGCCATACCCAAGAGGTAGATCTGGTATTCAGAGCTGTCGGACAAGAACAAAGTTTTTGCCACTAACATGCTTGGCATTCCGAATCTACTCTTCTCCTTTAGAGAAGTCAAATGGACTCAGGAAGAGTAGCGGCAACTCGACGTAATGAATTGTAAAATGGCAACAAGCGGGCCGTGAAATTTTGAGTTTGGAGTGTCTTCACAACAGAATGGTACTGAATGGAGGCTGTAGTGTCTTATTACACTACAGAGTTAGGATCCGAGACCATTAATTTGCTGAAATCGAAGCCTCTTTGTTCAAGTCAGCAAGGCGCTCTGCTGACGAACTTGATATAGCCTTCGACACTGAGAGAGTTAACGAACTCCCTGCCATTGTGTTGGAGCCTGCATGGAAAGAAGCTCACATCAGGGCTGCTGAGGATACCGAAAGGCTGCAGCTGCATACAGACAAGTCCATGCATGGAGTCTTCTTTCAGAACATCGAGGAACACGGCTCATCTGTTGAGCTGACATTTGCCTTCCTCAGGCCAGGTGAGCTGAAGTCGGATAGTGAAGGGTTCATCATGGCATGACGAAACGGTGTCTTCAACACCATTGTCCGCTGGAGCCGAATTATGGGTATGGAGGTCCCTGATACTAGATGCAGGGTCCGCTGACAGGCGCCCAAGATTTTGATCCATTTGCTGTCATCATGTGCGGTTTATGCGGCCTCGGCCTATATCCATCGCGATAACGCGGCTCTTCGAGTCCTTTATCACTTCCTTTGGCACTGGTAAGAGATAGATGGGACACTGGTACTTACTCATGCTCCAGAGTGGAAAATTGTGGAAAATGAAAGGTGTCGAATTTTTTGAAACTTTACATTACCCACCCTCAGGCAAATACATGCCAATGATCTTTAGATAGTCCTCGTCGACCACCGAAGTGAGACGATATTCGTTATTGAGTTTTCAGCTCCAGCCGGAACCAATATCATCCGGAAAGATGAGAGGAAGCTGACGAATCATCAAGAGTTTCCCTATAAACTTTGGAGGATCTACCCGGACTATTCTCTCAAATTAGTGGTTCTGACTATAGGTGTTCTCGGTGGTTCCGTACCAACGCTACTATTTGAGCTCAAGACTTGCCGAAATGCAGTTGAGATCTTGGCTAGCCGCCTCCAGAAGTCCGTTATTCTCAGTTTATTGCGTCTGCTCAGGACTCACGATTCTCGGTAATCACTCAGGTACTCTGCGATTCTGAAAGTGGTCATTGAAGTTTTCTCCCACTGGGCCGGAGCAGTGGGGAGTACAAACCCAACTAGGTTTCTTTAGACGACAATAATAATAATACATTTACAATAAATATAAATAGCAATGCAAAACATAATGATATTTAAAATCGATAACTGAACCTGACGAAGTTGTGCACTTGTTGTGGGGAAAGGATTTTATATGATTCAAGTGAATATAAGAATATAAATATTGAAGATATGTAGGTACTGTAAAAATGGATAGATACAATCCAGTAATGACACAGGAATCATTGTCGTTCAATGATATTTTGGATATATATTCTAACAGTTTCAGTAATCCATGTGTTAATGTTTTTATAGGTGTATTTCAATTTTGTTGATTGATGAACTTACCAATTCTTCATTAATGAATGGAGCTGAATATATACTTTACTTATGTTATATTATTTTATAGTTATACCTTTTTTATTATGAATTTGCTTACTATATTAAATGCAATATATACGAGAAAATATATGAGAGAGTATCTTGAAACTGAATAATCACCTGATATCCATTATTCACTTCAGTCAGAATATAATTTATTAGGAATATTCAATATTGTTACGATATATCCCTGGGTTCGTCGATTAAAACACCAAACAACACTAAACTACTTTTATTATAATTCTCTATCACAATACAATACAACACAATCACTTAAATCGCTCCGATAACTTTCTAATGCTCGCTCGCTACTAAAACTCTCTGAACTAACAATTCTGCTGTCGGCGTCCGCACTCCCGCTTATATATGCTCGCTCATACAGCGGAGAATCATCTAGACAAATCTAGACAATCGAATAATCTAGGCGAGCCGCGATCACGCCGGTATGATCTTTCCTGGAACGGTCGAACCAATTCGCATTCATAGCCGGCAGGGCCGGCGCCAGCACATTTCGTTACATTATCCCCCTCTCAATTTTGATCGTCCCGATCAAACAATACGTCATTATCGCCATTGTAACGTTTAAGTCTTTCTAGGTGAACGACCTTCATTTTTGCTCTGGGGCTACGTTGAATCCTGTACACCACGTCATTTATTCTCTTGACTATCGAATAGGGTCCTTCCCAGCATGGTGTTAGTTTGGGAGAAATTCCTTTTCTACGACGAGGGTTGTACAGCCACACTCGATCTCCTTCTTTGAATCCACCAGTATTTGCCTTGAGATCGTATCGAGCCTTCATCCTGTCACTAGTAATCTTCAATCTTCTCCTCGCCATTTCGTGAATCCTTATCAGGCTGTCCCGCAGTTCATCGGCATAATCCTGTACCTCTTTTTCCTCAGTGCTTGGGGATCCGAACACCAAGTCACAGGGCAAACGAAGATCTCTTCCGAAGATGATACTGGATGGGGTGAGCTTTGTGGAATCGTGCACAGCTGCCCGGTAAGCCATCAAGAATAGTTGAAGGTGTCGATCCCAGTCTTTTCGATGCTCTTCTACTACTTTGGAAAGGTGTTCTTCCATAGTCCTGTTGAACCTCTCGACCATGCCATCAGACTGTGGGTGGAGGGCAGTTGTTCTGGTCTTGCTAATTCCCATCAATTCACAAACTTTCCTGAATAAATTCGACTCGAAGTTTCTTCCTTGATCGGAATGTAGCTCCATTGGCACTCCAAACCTTGTAAACATGTTGTCCACCAGGGCTCTTGCAACGGTGGATGCTTCTTGATTAGGCAAGGCGTAAGCTTCAACCCATTTACTGAAATAATCCATGGCAACGAGGATGTATTTGTTGCCATCATTCGTCATCGGGAACGGTCCAGCTACATCGATGGCGATTCGTTCGAAGGGAGCACCAACATTGTATTGTTTCATCTCGCCCCTTGATCTTGTTCTAGGACCTTTGCTTGCTTCGCATTTTGGGCATCTTCGGCACCATCTCTCGACATCTTCTCGACATTGGACCCAGTAGAACCTTTGCCGTATTTTATCCAAGGTCTTGTTAACTCCTAGATGTCCACCCGATTTACCACCATGAATCTCTGACAAAACATCCTCTATTCTCGACATAGGCACAACCAGTTGGGAACTCACTTTCTTGCCATCGACTGACTCCCAAGCCCTCTTCAGTAGGCCATTCTCCACAATCAAAGAATCCCATTGTGCCCACAATGCTTTGAACGTCGGTGATCGATCTGAGATGTCCTTCCAGGTGGGTCTTTCCATTCCATTTTCTTTCCATTTCAAAAATTCTGCAACGTTTGGATCATTTTCCTGGTCTTGTCGCATCATTGCTGTCGTCCAATTGTCGTCTACTATCAATCTCACTTGCTTGATTCCTTCGCGACGTTCAACTCGCTCACAGTGTTTACAAGTATCCGAACAAGGTCTTCTTGACAAGGCATCTGCGTTGTTATGCAATCGTCCTGGTCGATGTTTTATCCTGAAGTGATACTGGTTCAACTTCTCAATCCACCTTGCTACTTGTCCTTCAGGAGTCTTCATTTCGAGTAACCACTTCAGAGCTGCATGATCTGTTCTGATTAGGAACTCTCTTCCGTACAGATATTTGTGGAAGTGGTCTACAGCCTTGATTATTGCCAGTAGCTCTTTTCTCGTTACGCAATAATTTCTTTCTGGCTTGGTGAGTACTTTGCTGTAGAACTCGATTACTTTTTCCTGACCATCTTGCTCTTGTGATAGTACGGCTCCAATACCATTATTACTGGCATCTGTGTCCAAAACAAACAGGCCTCGTTGACGTGGGAAACTCAAAATGGGGCTGGAACATAGAGCATTTTTCAGTTTCCCAAATGCTCGTTCACTTTCGTTGGACCAGACGAATTTGACTCGATCTTCTGTCAACTTATGTAGGGGTGCCGCAATATCAGCAAATCCTTCTACGAAACGACGGTAGTAGGTGCAGAGACCTAGGAAACTCCTCACTTCATGTTTGTCTCTTGGTCTCGGCCAGTCTCTTATCGCCTGTATCTTCTTTTGGTCTGTTCGGATACCGTCTGATGAAACTGTGTGACCTAGAAAATCCACTTCTTTCTGGAACAATGAACATTTCTGAAGATTCAGTTTGAGGTTGGCGTCCCTGAATCGTTGAAAGACTTCTTGCAGGTTGTGCAGATGTTCTTCGGATGTCTTTCCCATGACCAAAACTTCGTCGAGGTATACAAGACAAGTTTTCCAAGTGAGCCCCCGAAGGACCAGCTCCATTAGTCTCTCAAACGTTGCTGGAGCATTGCACAATCCAAACGGCATAACAGTAAACTGGTAAAGCCCACTCCCAGTCGAGAATGCAGTCTTCTCCTTATCGTCTTCATGTATGCCCACTTGCCAGTATCCGCTCTCCAGATCTAATGTTGAGAACCAACGGGAACCTGTCAAAGTTGTTAATGTGTCATCTATTCTTGGTAGAGGGTAGCTGTCCTTCTTGGTGACATCATTTAATTTCCTGTAATCGACACAGAATCTCGTAGATCCATCCTTCTTGGAAACCAACACAACAGGTGCAGACCAAGGGCTCGATGACTCTTCAATCACACCGTCCTTCATCATCTTGTCGACAAGCTCTTCCACCTCCTGTTGCTTGGCGAATGGAATTCTTCTTGGTGGTTGCCGAATCGGATGAGCTTGGCCAGTATCGATTCTGTGTTTGACCAAATTAGTTCTTCCTGTTGTTGTCGAATCAAAAATGTCACTTTCACTCCTGATGAACTTCTTGGCAGCCTTCAGTTCCTCCGTTGATAGGTGTTGACATGATTTTTCAAGAGTTGATATAACACTCTCAGAGTCTGCCTTCATTTTTTGATGTTCATTTGAATTACAAGTCGCTACCCAAGTCACAGGTTCACATGTTCCAATAACATCGCCTGCCTTAACAGTTATTTCTCTAGGAAACACGTTGGCAACTCTCACAGGAATCGTTTTGTTCGTTTTAACTAAGGCTCGTGCAAGCACCAAATTGCTGGGGGATTCATCACATGGCTGGACTACTCCAACGCAGCACCCAGGGTCTTCTTCAACTGCAGCACAAACTACTTTCTCCGAAAATCCAGGAATTCTCGCAGTTTTCATTAAACGCAGTCTCACAGGCATTGTCCTTTCTGCTGGAGTTGTAAGGACAAATTCTTCTCCTCCGAACCTGTCGAATGAGAATCCATAGTCACTGATCAAGTCCATTCCGAGTATGAATTCATCTTCTATATCTGCGACGTAAACTGTATCTGTGATGGTGAGTCGCCCAAGAACCAATGTAATTTCAGCCTCTCCTCGAATAGGTGCGTTTTCACCAGTGACTGTCCGAAGCACGACGTTGGAAGAAATTGGCTTCACGCTTCCAGGCCGAAGAATGTCGTTGCGTACCAAGGAAACTGCAGCACCGGTGTCTATGGTGCATATAACGTCGATTTTATTCAATTTTCCTGGAATGGTAAGGCTCTCAGATGTTCTTTTCAGCCTGTTAACATTGATGACCCTGGGGGCTCTGTTATTACTAGCCAGCATGCGCCCCGATATGCTGGCTAATTCTCGTTTTCCTGCCGCCAATTTGAGGACTCGCTGGATGACCTTGTCCTCACAGGTGATTGCGTACGGGATGGCACCCTTGCAGGTGAGCTAGATCTTGGTGGCATCCTCACCCTACAGTCTTTGATAAGATGTCCTGGTTTTCCACATCGGTAGCACGTTCTCTTCTTCTGGGTGCTCATTTCAGTTATCAACGATTTGATCTCCTCCAGAAATTTCTCAAATGAACCACTCGTAGCGCCAGATCTATGTTCGGGATCGTCAATTGTTACCGCTCGCACTTTCGGCCTCGAGGTGTTGAAGGCCGCCTCTACTTCTAGCGAACGTACCAAGGCATCGCTACTCCTTTTGAAACTTGTAAGTCGCAGAGTTCTTTGGATATCTGGGTCTCTAAGTCCGTCAATAAATCAATAAAATCTGCACAGCCAACTGCTCCTTGAAATCTCCGGGTGCATCTGGGTACGCCAGCTGGATTAGGCGTCGAACATCTGCCTCAAATTCTTGCAGACTCTCACCTGATTTTTGTGTGCGAGTCTTCATTTGGGCCCGGTACAGCTGTTCTCGGTGTTGATCGCCATACCTCAACTCCAGTGCAGCAATCAGGTCCTGATATTGCTTCTGCTGTTCTATGGGTATCGTTTGTAATATACCCAAAGCTGGCCCTCTCAAAGCTACGATCAGTGCCGTAGCTTTTTCCTCGTCGCCCCATCCATTAGTTTCTGCCACAGCCTCAAATTGTCGACGATACATGGACCAAGACGACTGTCCATCAAAAGTCGGCGGTTTTACGGAAATTCCTGATGAGGCAACCCTGTCTTGACGATCTTGGTTCTTGAGATGAGCTATCTGTTTTTCTAGACCTCTCATTTCATTTTTTATTTCATTTCTCATCTCATTTCTCATCTCATCTCGCACTATATCCACTTTCTTATTGACATCTTCCTTCAGTTCTACCTTTAGGTCTTCTTTCAGTTCTACCTTTAGGCTTTCTTTCAGTTCTTCCATTTGAACTTAGGTTTCATGTGAAACATGCTCGAAGAACTTTTCCTGATTTTCTAGAACTTTCTGGAAGTCTTCTTTTTGTTGTTTTTCTATTTGCTCTAATTCATTCTTTTGTTGTTCTAGAATTTTCTGGAGGTCTTCTCGTTCTTTTCTCTGTTGTTCTAGAATTTTCTGGAGTGCTTCTTCTCTATCTCTCTTTTCATCTTCTCGTTCTTTCTTTTCATTTTCGAGAATTTTCTGGAGTCCTTCTTCTCGTTCTTTCTTTTCATTTTCGAGAATTTTCTGGAGTCCTTCTTCTCGTTCTTTCTTTTCATTTTCGAGAATTTTCCTGAGCGATTCTTCTCGTTCTCGTTTTTCCTCCTGCCGTCGCTTTTCCGCCAATTCTTTTTCCTCCAGCCGTCGCTTTTCCGCCAATTCTTTTTCCTCCAGCCGTCGCTTTTCATCTTCCTGTCGTCGCTTTTCCTCTAATTCTTTCTCCTCCAGCCGACGCTTTTCATCTTCCTGTCGTCGTCTTTCCCAATCCGCAAATTGGTTTTGCATAAACTTCAACATATCCTCCATCGTATCGTAAGATGTACTTCTCGTATTAACCATAAATTGTTTTTATTTACCAGCAAAAATTCCACTTCCGACACCACTGTTACGATATATCCCTGGGTTCGTCGATTAAAACACCAAACAACACTAAACTACTTTTATTATAATTCTCTATCACAATACAATACAACACAATCACTTAAATCGCTCCGATAACTTTCCAATGCTCGCTCGCTACTAAAACTCTCTGAACTAACAATTCTGCTGTCGGCGTCCGCACTCCCGCTTATATATGCTCGCTCATACAGCGGAGAATCATCTAGACAAATCTAGACAATCGAATAATCTAGGCGAGCCGCGATCACGCCGGTATGATCTTTCCTGGAACGGTCGAACCAATTCGCATTCATAGCCGGCAGGGCCGGCGCCAGCACATTTCGTTACAATATTTTTACTTGACATGATTTTCGAAAACCTTTTCGTAACATTTCCAAATTCTTCAGATATATATTGGTGATTCGTATCTCCTGTCCCTTGATTCACGCGGTGTTCTTTGAACATCACAGGGCTTCCCTTTCGTGTGAATCTGCATTTAAAAAAAAATTGAGATTGGACTTGAGAAAAATTTTCATTCGCGTATAATTTTTATCTACACTTCCTGCAAACATTTATAATCTATGTCTACTATGATTCCTTTATATTTTATCTGATTCACTTCCTTGATTTGAAAATCTTTCATTTCAATAGGGCCAAAATTGGGTAAATGAGTTCCCAAGAAAGTGAAAAAAGGTATTTGAATTTTTCAAAAATAATTTCAAATGAATTTTGATGAAATCAAATCTATATATATATGAGTCCACTTGTTCAAATGAAAAAAATTGTTGACAATCATATTGAATATTATGGGGCCTACAACAGTTCCCTGTGGAACCCAATGATTGAATATTCTTTCTGAACATAATATGTTCTCCTACCTCGACACATTGTTTTTTTTTCCAGATAACTATGTAGTTATTTGAAACTCATTCTCCAAAAACCCTTTTTTTCAATTTCTTTGATAATAAATTAACTTATTTTTGCATTTTTCTTGGGAGTTGCCTCCACCTTCAAATGTTCTACTTAACGCACAACCTCGTCTTGATGATGCAACACATGTGTTATAGCGCTTCGTTTCACGTGATTCGTTTGTAAAGATGTTTCGTATGCAGTAGTGCATAATATTTTTACAATTATGGAAGAATAAAAATTCAACCAGATATTCTGTCGAAAGAACACTCCATGTACTCAGTATTGTTAATTGATAATTCATCTCTATAACTTGCAGAATAATCATTTACACAGCGATTGAAAAAAATATAATATAAAGATATAATATTTAATAACCAATTCGAAATGCAATTGGACTTGGTGACTCCTGCATACTAACTTTGCTCCTTTCAAAAAACGAATTTTTTCGAACTTGAACAGAATGCAAGAAAAACTTTTAAATGATCCTGATGAATATTTTCTTAAAATAGATTTACTTTCATAACACGCCAAAAGTAATTTATATTGAATACTGATAGGACAGCGCTGTGTTGCTATTTTACCTGTACCCACTCTGTGCGCAGGATTGTGATTGACCCTACAGTAGGTATACACGGTTCATAATATACTGTAGGGAACGCGACCTCATGTGGCCAACTGAAAAGCTATGCAGGTTACACTGCATACCCTACCAAATGAGATCCATTTTTTTTGAGAAAAAAATATTTATGTTGATGTGAACTTATTTACATCTAGGCCAGTTAACAGAGTGAAGTCCGTATATTAGTCCTACCTCACTTTGTCTCAGACCGTACTTCTCCTATTGAAGTGTCTCACTTCTTACGATGGGAGAATATATATATATTGTAATATAAAACCTACAACTTTTAGGCTTTAATCCACAAAAACGTACACATAAGTATCAACCTGACAGTATGCATAAATGTAACACTGACAATTCAAAAATAATAGTAAAGGCGAATATTATACAATCTAAGCGAATAGAATAGTAAGGGAGACACACGTTAATTACATGACATTCTCCCCAGGTTTATTAAAGTTCATAGTAACTTGAATACTCAGGAGGATGTCGCTCTCCAGTAGAACGACGGACTTCAGGTACATCTGGGGCAGTATTAAGATTTACATTCTTTTTAATTTCAGAAGATTTGTTTTGTGATTGAAAATCTGCAGAAACCCTGTCATCAGATGGAGGGTTAACCGTCTTATGCAATTCATCTAAATTAATATTAACGTTGCCGTCTGATGATAAAGTTTTATCACCACGAGGTGCTAAATGTTTTAATGACACGGTTGATTCTTTTCCATCTTGGTGACGAATGAGAGCATATTCAGGATTTGCCTCCAGTAATTCAACTTCTTCCACTAAAGGATCGTATTTGCTGTGACGAACGAACTTTTTCAAAAACACAGATGTAGTTGGCTTCAACCAAGTTGGTAGGGATGTTCCATAGGCTGATCGACGAAGGTGATTGAACATACGTTCATGAGGTGAAAAATTTGTTTCAGTGCACAATAAAGATCGAATGGAATGAAGTGCATCTGGAAGAACTTCTTCCCATTTTCGTGTTTCTAGGCCTTTACTTTTAAGAGCTAAGCTTATGCTTCTCCATATAATTCCATTGTATCTTTCGATTTGTCCATTTCCCTCCGGATTATATGGTGTTGTTCGACTGGTTGCAACTCCTTTGGAATGCAGAAAATTAACCAATTCATTAGATAAAAACTGTGATCCCCGATCGGAATGAATGTAAGCAGGTATTCCAAAAACTGGAAATAATTCCACAAGACAATTTATAACAGAAGCGGTAGTGATATCCTTGCAAGGGAATGCAAATGGAAACCTAGAGTATTCGTCAACAACTGTCAAGAGATATTTGTTTTTAGTGCAGCTGGGCATAGGTCCTTCAAAATCTATATTTAGTCGTTCCAAAGGTGAAGATGCTTTTATTAAATGTGAGTTCTTGACTTCAAGAAATCTTGGCTTCAGTTCGGCACAAACAGGACAGGACAAAACCATTTTCTTGACATCTTCGAAAGAAAATGGCAAATTTCGATGACGTACAACATGGTACATTCTTGTGATGCCTGGATGGCAGAGTGACTGGTGTAAATCGAATAATTTATTACTACTTGTGGTTCCACAAATTCTAGAGAAGGCATCAGCTGCTTCATTGTTTCGTCCAGGACGATACACGATATCGTAGCTAAAACATGATAATTCCAACTTCCACCTTTGAATCTTTTCGTTTTTAATTTTGCTGGAATGCTTTTTATGCAACATGAACGAGACTGCTTCTTGATCTGTAATGAGTTTAAAATGTCTTCCGATCAAGAAATGTTTCCATTTTCTTATGGATTCTATCATAGCATAAGCTTCTTTCTCTATAGAGGAATGTGTCTTTTCTGATCCTGAAAAGGTTTTCGAATGGAATGCAACAGGTCTCCCTCCTTGGTTCAGTGTGGCAGCTAAAGCAATATCAGATGCATCTGTTTCAATGACTAATGGTTCATCACCAGTAACTGTCCACAAAAGAGCTTTCGCAACATCGCTTTTCAATTCATTGAACATTTTGGCAGAATCAGTTGATACAGGAAATGACTTACAGTCAATAAGACTTCTGATTTTATCAGAATATTGGGGGATCCACCTGGAATAGTGTGCAAACATTCCAATTATTCGTCGTAGAGAAGATAGATCATGTGGTACGGGCAACTTCAAGAGTGGTTCTAATCTACTAGGGTCAGGTTTCAAAGTATTATGTTCAATCACATACCCTAGAAGACATATCGATATTTGTGAGAATTTAGACTTGTTTTCATTAATTGTGAGCTGATATTTGTCGATGACGGACATAAACTTCATAAGATTTTCATCATGTGTAGACTGATCCTCGCCGCAAACAGTTATGTCATCCAAATAGGTGAATACTCCTTGTAAATTCTCAGCTGATATAATTTTATCAAGGGTTCTCTGAAAACAGGCTACTCCGTTAGTAACCCCGAACGGAATCCGTCGAAATTGGTATAGGCGACCACATGCTTCGAAAGCTGTGAAAGATTTTTCATTGTTAGCAATAGGGATTTGGTGGTAAGCACTTTTCAGATCGATGGAACTAAACACTTGATATTTGGCAATTTTAGCAACCAGATCCTCAATATTCGGAATTGGGTAAGCATCTAGCAAGGTAAACTTGTTGATGGTCTGCGAATAATCTACAACCATTCTCGTTCTGTGATGTTCATTCTTCGTTACCAAAACTTGCGCTCTCCAAGGTGATGTACTTTCTTCAATAATACCTTCTCTCAGCAAATTTTCAATTTCGTTTGTGATAAATTTTTCATCTTCTTCTGAGTGTCGTCGTGGTTTCGCAGCTATAGGTCTACAATTTTCGGTTAGATTACCGAACAGAAGTGGAGGGGAGTTACTTTCGCTTCAGTGAGGCAGCATATAGAGAGAGGAGGTTTGTTACCACCAAAACTGATGTCAAGTTTGGAGTGCTGCTTCCTAATATCGTGACCAATTATAAAATCAGTGCACAATTTAGGTAGAAGAGATACTTTGAAATTGGTATAAACATTCCCAAGAATTTCTAAGTCTATATAGCAGAAACCATTTATTGATGAAGACAGAGAAACTGAGGCCATGGAAACTTTCCCATTGCTGGGATAAATGTTGAATTTATGTTCTTTGGCGAAAGTATAGTTTAGGAAACTATCAGAACTGCCTGTGTCTATCAGGGAAGTAGCGTAGATGTTGTTTATTTTAACATTAACGAGACTTTAGATAAACTGAGAGGATGGTTTGTAGAAGCAATAATGTGCGCTGAAGAAGTTATAGTTTCAGATGAACCCTGGGAATAGTTGGAAAAGGTTGAAGCAGACGTTGATTTGTTTTCTTTTGATAATTTTAATTTCAGGCAAACTGTAGAAAAATGTCCCAATCTCTTGCAGTACTGACAAATCTTGTCCCGCGCAGGGCATACAATGCGTGGATGCTTGTTTCTGCCACAGAAATAACATTTTTGTATGGTAGCAGCATTAGCAGAAATATTTTCGGCAAGATTCATCACTTCTGAATGGTTTCCACTAGTAGAAGATGATGTTGCATTGACACAAGACTGATGTGATAAAATATTGTAAGATTCAGAATATTTTTGTGCACCTTCCAATGATCTTGATTGAGATACTGTCTGGTCTAGTGTAAGAGTACTATTCTCCAAAAGTCGTTGACGGATATGAGGTGCTACAAGACCTCTAATGAAGGTATCTCTTATAAAGTCATTTCTATTTTCTTCAGCTGTTACTGCCTTGAAATTGCATTCTTTGCTTAGTATCTTGAGGGACTGTAAATACTGATCAATCGATTCACCATTTTCTTGTTTTCTTGAAGCAAGGATATGTCTAGCATATATTTCATTCACAGGTTTGCTATAGGTATTTTCTAGTGTTTTGATAGCATTTTCATAGGTCGTGCATTCACAGATAAGTTCAAAAACTGTTGGAGATATGTAGTTGATAAGAAGTTTAAGTTTTTCGTGATTTTCCGGCTTTGTACTCTCGAGAAAGTTTGTGAAAGTGGTATACCAGTGTTTCCACTCCTTGGAAGCATTAGTGTTCTTGGCACTGACGTCGAATTTATCGGGACGTAAGAACTTATCCATTTGAAAATCTTGTTCAATTTGTGGATTAAATTGTAATATAAAACCTACAACTTTTAGGCTTTAATCCACAAAAACGTACACATAAGTATCAACCTGACAGTATGCATAAATGTAACACTGACAATTCAAAAATAATAGTAAAGGCGAATATCATACAATCTAAGCGAATAGAATAGTAAGGGAGACACACGTTAATTACATGACATATATATATATATATATATATATATATATATATATATATATATGCAAGGTGAATTTTCTGGGTTTTTATCCGTTTGGTATCTTCTGATTTGTTCGACGTTTCGACTCCCATTTTGAAGTCATTCTCAAGAACTGTGAGACGAATATCTGTTCATACCGTCCTTGGTTACTTCGTAAGGGGAGTGATTGACCAGGACGGTATGGACAGATATTCGTCTCATAGTTCTTGAGAATGACTTCAAAATGGAAGTCGAAACGTCGAACAAATCAGAAGATACCAAACTGATAAAAACCCAGAAAATTCATCTTGCATATCGAAGAACCGTGAAAACATCAATTTCTACATAATACCTGGATGGGCAGGATACAACCTTAGACATAGGTTGATGATATAATCATCAATAATATCGGACCTAGTCGAATAACAATTGAGGAGAGTCATTATAAATACCAGTTTCTATGGCGAACAGACAATTGAAGTCTTTGCTTCTTCTTGCTTGGTTACTTCGTAAGGAGAGTGATCGACCAGGATGGCATGGACAGATATTCGTCTCACAGTTCTTGAGAATGACTTCAAAATGGAAGTCGAAGCGTCGAACAAATCAGAAGATACCAAACAGATGAAAACCCATATATATATATATATATATATATATATATATATATATATATATATATATATATATATATATATATATGATAATGTTCATTTGGAATTCTGGAAAACTGGCTCATCCCTTCAATAGTTCAACTGACCTTATCATCAGAATCACATCATACAGCAACCAGCTCTGAAATAATAAGCTGAGAGAAAAGTTTTGGAGTGAAAAAAGGGTCACAGAGCTTCTGAATGGATTTCAGAGCTAAGTTATAGGCAGGCAACTCATTTAGACGAAAACCATCTTTCGAACAATTCGTTCAGGATAGTCGCAACTGACCGCACAGTGGGTTTTTAGGCTAACACCTGTCAGAAAACAACTACTTCCCTAGCTGTCATCTCAAAAGCCATTGTATTATATCCAAACGGTGCCAGTGCGGGATTCATCAATAACTGAGAATCAGTTTCTCCATTTGTATCCCCGAAAGCACGCGAGGAATTTTCTTCTGTGAAAAACCCCGCATTGGCACCGATGGGATATAATAAGATGCCCATCGTGGTGTCAGCCAGGATAGTAGTTGTTTTCTGACAGGTGTCAATCCAGAAACCCACTGTACGGGTAATTGAGACCTGAACTAATTTTTCGAAAGATGATTTGATTCATCGCATGTTTTCAAGTATGCTGACCGATTATGTCGAATGTCTTTTCATTTGTACGAATTCCTGTTTGTGCTCACTAGGAGGTGCTTCAAATGTTTTCGAACCCTCCTTCTGATAACGAAACTAGCGGACGTTTTATGACAAAAAGTCACTTCATCACGTCGACGATTAATTCCTATTTATGTACTCACTTTTCGAGAAGGAAATCGACTGCATCTAGAGATTCATGTTCTACTGCTACGTGAAGTGGAGTATTCCCTGCATCATCTTGGTTGTTCAAATCTGAAACCGAATGAATCGAATGGAATTTAAGTGGTGATATCGATTACAATAATGAAAATAATGGAAATTTACTTTAGTGAGAGAGTTCCACAATTTATCTACATACCCATTGAGGAGCTCGAATGATAGTTTCCAATGAGCGGAACTAGGTATCGTCTCTGCTTGTTACCCTGGAGAGTGAAATTTTTCTACAAACTACCTCTCATTTTCACGGATTACTCCCTATTTCTTGATTTTCCGTAAATGCTGTAGTTTCGAATTGAGATTTGTGAGCTTGGTATATGAATTGTGGAAGAGGAAGTGCTTTTAGGCAATTCATTATCTGTCGCGTCATATAAACAAGGCATCAGCTGATGATCTTCCTTTATTTGTGTGAATGGATCGAATGTTTGAAAATGTACGGATCAACAGAAAGTGTTTTGTGAATGTTCTGATATTAGTTCTTTCATAAAATTCTTGTGATGTTTTTTCTCCGAAGGAGAGAAAGTCAAAAAGAGTTCTTTGACACCAAGCTATAGTATGGTTGATCACAAAATAACATGCGCAGCCTTTTTTGAAGTGATTGAAATTATTTATATCCCTCATATGACGTAGCAACTTACTGGTAGTATTCCGAATAGGGTGAAAAATTATTCACTCAAATACATTTTGGTCCTGTTATTTTGATACTTTTGAGGTTGAGTGTTGTATAATGGGAAATGATGTTAATCAATTTGAAAATATACTTTTTTTATCAGATGTCGTTTCTCCATGGAGAAGGATGTTTATGTGGAACAAACATAGGCCTATATTTTTGACGTGTATCTCACCTCCCGTTTCTTCAGCAAGAATGTGTTTTGAGGGGGATAACTAGTGCAGACTGCCCAATTGGGTACACATGATTCTATGTGAGCATGATAAACTATTCTGATACTATTTGTAGTGTTTTAGAGTCGTGTATATTTTTCATACACTATATATGTTCATTGTTCATAAACTTCACTCAAATGCATGTCATGCCATAAGACGGGTCACACTTTCAAAAGCTTCATTCAATATATAATCATTCAATTATATCACTCGAACACAACACTATTCTCACAGAAAAATATACCAAAGTGAATTTTTTCAAATATCCAAAAATGCAGTTATCTACATCTCGAGTGCTCATCTGAGCATAAGAATTTTGATTGGAGACATTCAGAGTGAGATGGTTCGGGAAACACCATCTCTTCACCACTTCAAAACTTGTCATTTTTCCTTCAAACATATTTGCATGATTATTATGCTTTCTGAATGAAATGTGATCTGCCAATATTGTTGATTGACAACAAGAAATTGTAGGTAGAAGTATGGGACCGTGCAGAACACTGTTGTAGTTCTTCGACTCACTACTAGATAGTGTTACACTTTTCACCATTAGATGCGACTGGTTAGGTATCAATCGATCCACTTGTAAAACACATCTCTGAAGTCGTAGTGATGCTGCAGTTCTATCGATATGAAATGATGGTCGAAATATTCGAATGCTTTTGAGAAATCGCAGTGTAGTATTGCCGCAGCTTCATCTCTATAGGGGCTGACATACATCCCGTTGAAACGGAAATACAGCATCATTTGCTTTTTGTCTGAAATCCAGAACTTTCAGAGAATAATACAATATCAAGCAAGAGGTGTATTCATGAAGAGACACACAAAGATACAACTCCACCGACCAAAGAAGAGTGCTTTTTTGAAACATGAATATTCTCTTCATCAGGGTTATCGTTAGGGTTTTCATCGGCATTTGACTCTAGTGTATTTTCGTTCTCCTCATTTTCATCTTGGTTGGATGCTAGTATAGAAATTTTATTCAGAAATGTCGCGCATTCTTTAAATTGATTGACTTCAATTCGGGAAAGTTGACGTTTTTATTGAATTTCCTAGGTTTGTATTCAATTTGGTAATCATATTCTTCTAATTCAAGTCGCCAGCGTGCCAGTCTGCTAGCGGGGTCTTAAATTGGAAAGGGACAGGCGAGAGGCCTATGGTCGGTTATAAGTTTGAATCTACGTCCGGATAAATAGGGGCAAAAATATTTGACGGCCCAAACAATTGCGAGAAGCTCTCTCTCAAGATTCGGCATTGCAGAGGGTTCTGGATGCGTATGCTATCAGGAGATCTATTCTTACGGGACCTTGTCATAAAATACCGCCAATTGCAAACGCACTGGCATCAGTGGTAAACAGGAATGGTTCTTCGAAGTAAGGATATATCGGGATCGGGTTTGATATTAGAGTGTGCTTGAATTGATCAAAAGATTGCCCATATTTGGTGTAAATTGAAAGTAACGTCATTTCGCAATAACCTCGTTGGTGGTTTGGAAGTTTTTGCAAAATTATGGATAAAACGTCGATAATAACCACCTGAACCTGAGGAAGATTTAATCCCTTTTTGGTTTTTCGGTTCGGGGAAATTTTGTATGCATTCGATTTCAGAGGGGTTTGGCTTGACTTGGTAATGTCTTTGGGTTCTATTTCAATTTGGTGAAATCCTCATGCAACATCGAGCGTGGTGAAATATTGACATTTACCAAGCTGATCAAGGAGGTCTGATATATTCGGTAGCGGGTATTTATCGTCTACCGTTAACTCGTTCAATATCCTAAAATCACGACTCTCCACTTCTGCTATCCAGAAGCGTACTTGTGGGTACCTGTAGGATTTGGTAAAGGAGGATCCTGCATCTTTTGTTTCGAAACCGTGCTTGATTTCGTTTGTGAATGTGAGGTTGTCATTTTCTAGGTAGAAGATGTCCTTATATTGAAGATGTAGATTGGTAATCAATTTATGTTCTTCATCATTCAAATGATCGATTCTCAGTTGATGTTTTACTTCTTCAGTTCGACCAATAGGCGAGTTATCAAGGTCGTATGTTGCATTAAAATTCAACATTGTTCCGTTTTTCGAAAGAGATTCTAGATCTTTATCAGAAAAATTGATATTTTTCGGGATGGCGTTGGTGTTCACGATAGAAGTGTAGAACATACCATTTTTGTCGATTTTTACCATCGCGTTGGGGATTCGCACCTTTTCTTTCTCTTTCCCTAACAGTATAGGGTAAGTGTTCAGAGTTGGTTGGTTCTGAAGTATCTTCAGTAACTTTGAATAGGGGGACTGTCTTGGAATTGGTTATCAGTTGTTTATTTTCCAGATCAATAATGCAGTTGTAATGTTCCAATCTGATCTGAGGAAGCCATCAAAGTCAATGTCCAGGTCATTTCATTCGAAATTCATGAGAGTGGATTCATTCACAATAATTTTTTGGACAGTTTTACCCTGTATTGTGACGTTTTCAGGAAATCTGTGAGGATATTTTTTGGTTTGAAAATTGATATACCTGCGTCTGTGTCAATCAAAATTTTATAGATTTTTGAAGCGTCCTGATATAGTACAAATTTTTTGAGTTGACAGAGCAGAGAGCTCTCATGAAGGTTTGTGCTGGGAAGTTGAGGTTCGGATTGTAATCCTGATTGTCTATTGATCGATGGGTGATTGGTGTTCGGAAGTGAAAGAAAATCCTGATAGTTTGATATTCCTGAAATTGTATTTTGTTCAATTGATTCCATTGAGTGTTCTGATCATTAGCCGTATAATGATCATAATCGTACTCAGATGGATATAAGATAATCTTGGGTTTCAAATGTCATGGAATGTGCTCTTTGTTATCAATTGAAATTTATCGAGAAATTGGGGTAACTTTGGATCACGGGTGGTCAGTATTCGTTTTGATTATTAGCAAATTGATTTCGAACTTGGGTTCGGTTGGGTTGCGATTTATTGTATTGAATGAATAAAGCAGACCTGACCCAAGAGGGTTCAGCATTGGACAATAGCCCCTCAGGGAGTGAAAATCCTTTGCAGTTTCGCAAAACAAACTCTAGCGTTGTAACGGGTTTTAATGAAATTCGGCAGAGTTTCGAAAT
Organism: Zygogramma bicolorata; assembly: GCA_032362365.1. Lineage (NCBI taxonomy): Eukaryota > Metazoa > Arthropoda > Insecta > Coleoptera > Chrysomelidae > Zygogramma > Zygogramma bicolorata. The sequence goes on from JAVJAQ010005719.1 coordinate 109,931, forward strand.
ATAATGCACAGAACAACAGAGCACTCTGTATATGAATTTTTGTTCGCATGCAAATTCAAATGTCACATTCTCCGGCTGGAATACGCGATTCCGATTGTTGGCTGGGTTACTGGAATTTGTGGAAAAAAGATTCATGATAAACTATTATCGTTCGATCGATGGAGCAGTACGGGCCGAGATATCAGAAAAACTGGGTGAATGGTATTTATGTTTTTACCGCTGAGGGATTTTGCACCATTTCACACGAGAGAGGCGAATTTTATTGTGTTATGGTATTTTCATGGCATCGCCGAGTTTTCTTCGATATAGAGGATTAGTCTTTAGTATAATCGTATTTAATAGGCCTCGGTTGCGTAGGTATTTTGCACAAGAGGTAAGTTTTTCGTGAGGTATTTTTCTCTCGATCGAACCCTGGAACTATTCATGACTTCTTAGGTCTTTGTTCGGTACCGTCCCGAATAGTTACATTTCCAATTATTTTGAGACAACGGAGTTTCTTACAATCTTGGAGATATTAGAAGGGAGCATTTTTTTTCAATTGAAACAACTTCGATATTTTTCGTGGTATTCGATCTGCAGAAATGCATCACCTGATACGGAGAATGGACGTTTGAATCTTGCATTGGCTGCCCGGATTTCTCCAGCTCTAGGAAATATCGATAAGTACCACCTAGTGGATGATATTTTTTTATCATTTTCATATTACGAGCGTATCCAATCACCGATTTTACGTGCAGTACTTCGGAGAAGCTTTGTATTTTTTTCATATGTTTTGAAGTGGTTCATGGAAGTTTTATGTTGCTGTTGGTATTGTTGTTGAAGTAAACTATAAGTCTGAGATAAATACAAGTTTTGAATATACTTTATTCCATAACCTCACTTTCAAGAGTCCCTTTTTTGGCTAACCTTATAAATTAATTTTTATACCATATTTGCTCAAAATATATAGGTATATTTATATATAACTCAACTCTTTCATTTACTCCAACTGGCATAGTGTGATAAGTAAGCCATTCCATTAAAGTGATTTTAGTTCCAAGAGAGGTGTATGTTTTATGTTTATGAAAATCACTCGGCGCCCTATTTTTTTTTACATATCAGTGATATCCATGCCCAACTCCACTGAGATATCAGTCGGTGCATACACCTGAACTGTTCAATCGCCTACTAGTCAAGCTGAAAAGTACGTAACAGCGTAGGTATCCTGCGCACATGAAAATACGAACAGCTGGTTTAGGGGGATCATCGGTATTCAGGCTGGACTTTCGGAGGGTGTTGACTTGACAGTCGTTGAGTCAATATACCTCGCAAGAAGGCCGGGGGTGTTAGTTTTCAAACCAGGGCCAGCGGAAGAAGAGGGGCAGGTGAATGCACGCCTAGGAATGCATTGCGCGTGGGAAACTGGACCCAAGTAAGCAGAAAGGTGGAGGAGGGAGGACAAATACTGGCCTTCTCCATCGACGAAGAATCCTTCAGGGCCTTTGAGGTGAACAGAATGAAAGCTCACCACAAGCTAGGCATGGTTACCTTCGAAGTCCTGAATGGTCTCGAAGATCAAATTAAGGGGTCCCTACTAAGGTTATGAGGGGGTTTGATTTGGTTGCCCTTATTTAAGAACCCTGGGTATACCATGAAAAAAAATGGTGTTTGGGGTATTGGGGGAAAACTGATCTACAGCAGGACTTCCGAGGTCCCACGAACATACATATTAATCCGAAAGGGAATTTATATATATATATATATATATATATACTACTACTACTACTACTACCTAACTAAAGTCGATTCCTCACTTCGAAGTGTCACTTCTGTAATAGTAATGACAGATACGTCGACAACGGTGGCGGTTCAGTAGCCACTGCGATGTTTTGGTATTCGAAAATGACAGCTCGAATTGAACCAGTTCAATATTGAATGCAAAATAATAATGGTAAAAATGTATTCAATCAAATACCTGGTTGGCAATAACTCGGTTAACTCAAACGATATCAAACTATTTCGAGCTGATGAAAATACAATATTCAACAACGGTTCAACTGGTAATGTAAATTCTGGTAGGTAATATCAACGAACTAATATTCAACTATCTGTCCTTCAAGCAACTTCCCTCAAAAAGTATGAGAATAACTGTTATAAGAAAACGTACTTCTTAACCACCTGAAAAACTGCCAAATTACAAAAACTGAAAAATGTTGAAATCATCTTTTTACCAATACTGAAGTAAATTTTTCTGACTCAAACACATGGATAGATTCAAAATGAATGGATTTTCTAAGTTTCCCAACTATTGCAGGAAATTCCCCTATGCCAGGAATGGTAATTTCATAATGCATTTACTCATAACGTCACTCACTCATGGAAAAATTACAAAATTGAATCTCATAAGGGTACCTAATCAGACTGATGCCATTTTAATATTTTCAAATTTCTGTTATGCACATGAAACATCCATAGATTGAACTCCGTACAATTTTTTCGGAAATATGTGCGGGAGCATTCCACAGCGTACCGCGTCCTATACTCACTTCAGCCTGCTTGCTTCTGTTTTGTTTTGTTGAAACAATCACGAGCATATATCGAAATCGATAATGGGGAATGGGAAAGCATTGAAAGCAGACTGCCAGTCATCAGTCGCAGCACCAACAACCGGAGATTTGTTTTATGATTTCTGTCGTTTTCGTTCATCTGATAAAAAATCTTTCTGTGCCTACGTTGATATGGATCCTCAAGAAACGAAAAGTCGAAAGTAAAAACACAAGGTTTCTGGCAGAATGGATTGAACATTATTATTTTAGTTCTGCCTGATAGGCCACAATCGGTTGCAGTGTGCCTCATATGCAATAAAACCGTCGCTATTGTTGAAAGTGGAAATTTGAAGCGACATTACGAAACAACTCATCAGCAATTCCACAAAAACTCTCCTCCTGGCACGAAGACCTATGATTTTAGCTGCAGACATCAAAAACACTTTTCTTGAACTTCTGCAAAAGCACCTTGCTACGCTATAGCATTTGATGAATCATGTGACATTGTTGACGATGAACAAATGTCAATTTTCGTAAGATTTCTCGACATTATGTGTCAGATATTTAGGGAAGAGTTGCTAGCAATATTGCCGTTGAAAGGTAACACTCGAAGAGGAGACGTATTCAAGACCATTGATGATTTTATTACGAAAATAATCATTTATGATGAATGGTTCCGCTTTCAACTGACGAGGCCCCAGCAATGACTGGCAAAGAAAAAGGTGTGGTAAAGAAAAACGGGGATAAAAAAAATCAGGTCGTTATCTGGCTAATACAATAACAAGTATCCCCCTCCCACGCAGGGAGCCAGAAAGCACTTTGAGTTTATAAAATACGAGCGAGATATGCTGATTGTGGCTTCTCTGAAAGATATTTCAAAATATTTGAATGCACTCAATACAGACTAACAAGGAAATGGAAAATTGATATTTGATCTGATACGAAGCGTGTGTACTTTTCATCGTAAGCTGGATACTTTTGAAAAAGATATCGTTAAACAAGAACTTATTTATTTTCCGACAATTCTTGAATCTGAAAAGGAGATATCTGAAGAAGACATTGCAGAGCTCGAGAAATTTCTGACCGATCTTAAGAACGGGAAGATTCTAGACTTTGCAGAAATAGGCAAGCTATTTCAAGCCATCACTTCAAATTGATTTGCAAGAAGATGTGTCTTCGCAAATGTATAGAACGGTTTCCACTGTAGATCATGTCCCAGAAAAACATGAAAATTGTAAAAGACCAGCTATCAATTTGGCTTCTATGTTTGGCTCGACCTACATATGTGGAACATCTTTCTCAAAAATAAATTTTTTGAAAAAGAAATATCGTTCGAGATTAACACACGCTCACCTGGAAGAGACACTTCGAATCTGCTGTTCCTCTCGAGAACCAAAGTATAAAAAACTGTCTCAAGACCGTCGGTGTAGTTTCTCACATTAATTAGAGGTCTTGTATTCCATTTATAATTCCGTATGTGATTCGTAATCAAAATAATATGTAACATTTTATTATTAATATTTGTTTTTTTAGGAACCCGTTGAAATTGCCGCGCAATATCCGGACCCCACCTAAAACTACTTGCCGACCCCTAGTCTATACCTTCTGAAAGGGGTAGGAGATCAGATAATGACGAAATTCAGCAAGGGATTGACTTGGCCGTGTATCCTGTGATATAAAGAAGGAAATGTTTATTTCTGTGATTATCACAGCTTGAATTTGGGAGCACAGAAGTTTCCACAAATGAATTAGTATGAGATCAACTACCGTGTTGAACAGTAAACCTGGCTCGCATCTCCGGCTCGGTGAGGATAAACATTAGGAACGCCCACCTTCACAGCAATTGAACAAAGGTCACCGTCTCCCGAGCACCTGTCCGATCGAGAATTATTTGATATATATTTGGAATCACATCTCTCCTGTGCAAGTCAAGTGGGCGAAGGAAGGAGAAGATGCCTACCTTCGTCGTTCTCAGGAATTACAGGAATGAACGGCTGTCTGAGTCCGCACAGCGGCTAGTGACTGAACGCCTACCAAATTCACCTAGGATTTCTGCCCCGCGAGCAAACCCACTGCACTGATTTGCCGCTGAAAACGCCACCTCCAGCACCGGAGAGCAGGATACGTGTTCTCGGAAGGCAGGGCAGGCAGACTACGTTCCATATAAATATGAAACAAGAATGAGAGATATCAATTAACCCACTCACAGGCTAACTGTGACAGAAAATAATCCATGATATGCATGTATAAAAGTTTTCAACAAATTAACTGATGAAATTGAAACCCTCCATGGTATCCATAAATTCAAGAGAGCAATGAAAAAGATATTAATAGATATTGAGCCGTACGATGTGAAAGATTATTCAGATCACATATTTTGATTATATGTCTTTTATTTATACACAATTATTTTATTTTGTATATATTTGAGACGTCGATTCATTCTAAGTTTTCAAATGTTTCTTGTCAAACCTGGAAACATTTCCTGGAATAAACTTATATTACTATCATTATTATTATTAATATGAAGCTGCGGAGTGTGTCTACAGATCTAGCCGGAAGCGTGTGGAACCCCTGGTCTGGCCTTGAGCCAAGGTGGTGGCCAGTTGTAGCCTCGATTCTGACCCAGCCATTTTTTAGGGCCTGAATTGATTCGTAATTTGTATTATAGATTTTTCCACCCCTCGAATCGAGTCGGGACTCTCAAGAACGTATTTATTACGTATATTCAATTCTTCCGAACAGTTCACTACTCGAGGAAGCGATCGGCGATATTTGTGTTTCTGATCGTACTACTAAAAGTGCCAATGGGATTACGTTCTGCGATTTTTCTGCTCATTATAATCATGCTCGAAAAAGAGTTGAACGAAGGTATAGAAAACATACCAGCTCCTTCTTCCCAAATGAATTGCAGAATATTTTTTCGATTTTTAGATGCAGCCTGATGTGCTGGCGTCCGTCCACGACCATCGCGTATTGATAGCCTAGTAGGATCAGCATAATAAAGACGTTGAAAAGCCTCTAGGTTTCCACTTTCGGCAGCCTATAACAACAAAATATCAAGTGAGAAATGGATGAGTATGTTCGGGATTTGATTTATGGAATGGAGGATACTGATCTATCGCCTACTGAAATCATATTTCATACCCGGATGAGTATCACATATTGCACCTCCTCTGATCATACGATTTTTCAATTCAATGTTTTCCCAATCTCAGATGTGTTAGTCATAGTTTGTGAATGTGAAATAGTTGCCGGATTTAATCCATGAATGTCAGAGTGTTATTTTATCCCCCGAGCCGTAAAGCATATGTATATGGTGGAGAGAAGGTTCAACTTGAACAAAGACCTCTTTCAATAGGATACAATTTTTCAGATCATTACAATGATGTTCGTTGATGTCATCACTATTATCGCAGTCGCGGATTCTTCACAAAGTACACTACTGAGTAAGACTGAATAAAAGATTGATCAGTTCATATGATAGTGCGATCGTTATAGCCATCAATGACATTATCAATAAAATTCCACCATAGAATAATAAATCAACGGCAATATATATTACCCTGTGACGATACTAAGATGCCATGTGAAGTGAGAGATATGAAAACTATTTTGGATAAATCCTCGAACTGAGACTTGCACGTCGATATTGCGTAAAATAAGCTAATATGAAGCCTTCATTGCAAAGAATTAACTGAAATCCTGATCTGATCGACAAAATCTATAGAAAAGATGTATATTTCTTCAATGATTGAGTCGAGCATCATAAATCCTTAGCTGAAGAAATAAAAATCCTGCGATACCTATATTTTGAACAATTTCGAATTAAAAAAATCTCCATTCGGAACCCGATCTGAGTGAAGGTGCTTTGGGAGTTCTAGTTCAAAAACTCGAGTATTTTCTTATGAGGATTCATTATGCAATTTTTGGCCCCGTCGACCAATCAGTGTGTGCCAGGTTGTCACGTAATTCAGAGGCGTCATCGCTACTGCCACCGTTGGATGAGAAAAAAAATTAAAAAATGGCAAAAGGTATAAAATCGTTGCACAAAGTGGTTTGAATGCGATACTATCATGCACAATAGGTGTTTAAAATATTTGAAAAACATTAATATCATCAGTATTGATCAGATAGTATGCTGCGGAAACAAGGTTCCTGAAATTGAGGGCGATAATCAAATTTTTTATGCCCTCGATGTCACCCGCAGTCTGAACAGTGACAGTGATTTACATTTTCTTGTAAACATTATTCAACAGAAGAATGTTTCAATAAAAGAACTGTTCGATAAGATGAATTTTCTCAATCGACAAATTATATTAATGAACGAGAATAATATACTCCAGGCCAGTACATCCGTACAAAATAACGTAACAAAGAGAAACAACAGTGTAGCGAAACTGGCTCTGGTGTTGTTTTCGGAAAAAACTCGTCTGAAAGTTATATGAACGTTCGACGGGGAGATCCGATCAAGGAAGGAGGAAAATATGAGTCATCTAAGACAGTTCTGGAGAGCGAACTTTGGTTGGAATACAGCAAACGATCTGTTCGTCTACTGAAAAATACTATTCGCGTATCGGATTTCTCTTCAATCGACACTTTGAAAAATCTCCAAACAAATTTAGGCCATGTCAAAGCATTTCAAAATTTACTAAAAAATCCTGTCGAGGGGCAGGGGTTTGCGGCGGGAGAGACGCGGAAATTGGAAGACGAGTCATCTGGGAGGACTTGATTTCCACCTTTCAAGGGTGCGTTGGTACAAGGGTACTTCAAGTGCAAAGATGTACTCCAGTTTTTCAGCGACGCTTTCAGCCTATTCAAGCGCCGATATTGAACTCTCTGAAAAAGGTTGGAGCATCGCTGAATTTGAATGCATTTTTCTGCAGAGAAAATTTCCGCCGAGAAGATTAGGAGGACGTATAGAACACATCTGACGTCACCAAGGTCCACGAGGGGTGTGCAGTGCCCGAAAGAGCCTGATGGTCCTAGGGAGCCCTGTCCTTCAGGCCACACCTTGATGAGTCTCCGGAGCCCCGGGTCTTCAGGCCTTGTCACACCCGTCGAGTCATTCGCTTATGAGTTATACCTCTGACGTCACACCTCGATGACAGTACGAGTGGTGGCTATCGATACTGTGCCCGTGGTTTTCTCACGTTTGCTTTTTATTCATATGGTCAATGAGGATTGGGTGTATCCGCCAGCTACGAGTTTGAACATTACACGACCACAGTCGTTTCACATGATCAGTATTCCCGAAACATTGAGAATACAGAAGGACTTGAATTTCATTCGAATAATTTATCGAGCCGTTGATTTGCATGTCGTGTTATCGTAACCGCAGTGAGATAAGCGTTCGGTTCTTTGATACGAACGTATATGAAAACAACAAATACATAAAAATTATAGTTAGAACACACAGAGCCACCTATGAGCCACCAGCTGATCTAATTCTTGGAGCAGGACACTGTGAGTGCAATGATGGCAATGGGGTATACAGGGTATGCAACAAAACAATGCGATAATGGAGGATTTGCGGTATTGAGGAATGCGTCAATATAAATGACAAATAACATCAACTTGAGATTCGTCAAATGTCAGTGAATATATATAGGGGTGTTGAAATGGCGATTACAGGGACAAGGTATTATATCATTAAAGGAAAAATCGTGTTTATGCAACTGTTCATTTGCACATGCAACTGTTCATTTGCATCAACTCCAGATCTGTCAAATGTCAGTGGGAACAGATAAGTACATGTAATTTTTGATATCATAGATGAAAAAGACACAAAAACTTAATTCCAATTGTCAAATTTCTTTGTTTTCGAGTGTTCTTGCAACTTCCGGTTCCAACTTCCGGTCGTCAAATTTCGATGAAACCGGTATCAGTGGATTTGTCTCAACGTCAAGAAACATGATCAAGCAATTTTCGATTCCTAAAAGACCTTATTGGCTATCTCCGTTATTTGAAGACCTACAGACGAATGAAAGTACTCATTTCAAACAACTTTTTCTATACTTTGAGAATATCATATAACCAAAATGTCGATAGGGCATAACATACCAAAAATTCAGATTTCACCAAAGAAAAACGTAGGAAACATGTATCTTTCGGTATTTTAATGCGAAAGCACTCTATTTCATTGGGAAAATGTTTTCGATGCCAAAAAGGCATTAATGCTCACTGACATACCTTTACCTAAGATACAAACGATTCAAAAGACGGAGTCTAGACATGTCTTTTCCCAGTCATCGAATATGGAATTTGCATAACTGTCGATACGTGTGCCATTTCCCCAAAACGAAAGTAGTACATTAAACAGGATCAGGTTTCATAGAAATATAGCGCAGATTCCAATTTCCACCATTTGAATTTTGCAAAGAACCTCATAAAACTGAAGTTTTCAATGATATAAAGGTAGGAATTTGAAGTATTCTGGTAACTTCAAGGGGAAACATTTTCACAATTCTCAAATGTTTTACATGTATTTTCATGATGAAATTTGAATAAAAATTCATATCAGTACGCATTTCGACTTCAGTTACACAATTTGGTTGTTGAAAGACATGTGATTCAATAATTTTCATCGTGAAAACATAAAGACGTTTTGTGTATTATACGCTTGAGTATCTGTATATTGAGCAAAAATAATGACTCCTTGATTGAATATCCTCATAGAATTCGTAATTATCAGTGATATATTACTTTAGAAAATTTTTTGTAACGATATTATAGGAAATGGAATTATTGGTCTGATCTATTTTTATAATAATATTGGTAATATCAGAAATCCCGATTTGGTGGTCATTTTCGTCAGTTTCGAGCACCAAAAACGTATTTTGGTCAGTTTCCATTGGTGTTAAACAATTGAAAGGGTATGTTATATTCAGAATTCATTCTTTGGTCAAAAAAATTATGCCTGAAGAATCTTCACTTTCTGCCGTGAATATATATTGTAATGGCTTTTGAAAGCATTTCCCATTGAAATCGAATGTAATTATATAGGTTTTGCTTTGTGACGAGGTGGGTTATTGAAAAAAGTTCATTATAACAAATCAGAATGAAAATATTACTGGTAAAACTGGTGTCAGAGTAAATTCAATATTTTCTCACAGACCTTTTGATGGAACTCTAATCCATTATCAAAAACATTGTAACAGTTGAAAGATATCATATCAGGATTTGAATGAAAATATATCATGAATGGCTTTTGAAATTACCGAAATTCGAGAAATATGTGGTTATCGTCTCGAAAACTGATTCGAAATCTATTCATACCTTTTCATTTGTCAAAAACGACATGATTCTTTCGATCTATCAACAACATCAGTTTCATTTGATTTCGAAATAACTCGACATATTGATACCTCTGGAGTTCAAAGGAGCAGTTCAAATATTTTCAAACTCCACATCAACAACCAAAAATTATGATTATTTTCGTAAGTTGTTTACCAATTGAAATAGTTAATCGTCGTGAAAACTAATTTGACTGTTTCAAAACCAGTTGTTCAACTCCTTCGTACAGATGTTTTCAGATGCTTCACAAAATGCCCATTCATTTTCCGAACGAATTTTGCAAAAATGAGTTGATCAATAGACCCCTATCGACATATTTGAGGATTTTCAGTCCAAATATCAAATCTGTCAGCCGTCAACTGACACAGAACTCATATCCCAGATTCGTCTACAATCATAGCCATTGCTAGTTTATCTGTCAACTGGCACAGAAAGCTAATTACAGATTTGTCAATAATCCTATCCATTACTAGTTGATCTGTCAACAGACAAAAAACATTCATTTCAGTTTCGTCTACCATCATAGCCTTCGCTTGTTCTTCTACCATAACCTCTGTCGAAAAACGGCAAATATGGCAGCATTAGCTATTTTTTTCAGATTCGTCTGAAATCGTATCCTTTCCAAGTTGATCTGTCAACTAACACAGAACTCTCATTTCAGATTCGTCTACAATCATATCCTTCGCTAGTTTTTCAACCATAACCTCTGTCGAAAAACAGCAAATATGTCAACTGTCATTTGGCACATAACGCTAATGTCAGATTCGTCAACAATCATATCCATTATTAGTTGATCTGTCAACTAACATAGAACTCTTATTTCAGATTCGTCTACAATCATATCATTTGCTAGTTTTTCAACCATAACCTCTGTCGAACAACAGCAAATTTGTCAACTGTCAGTTGGCACAGAACGCTAATTTCAGATTCGTCTACAGTCATATCCTTTGCTAGTTTTCCAGCCACCATATCCCTTTTGAGAGAATGAAATATTCAGAAAGTTCATGAAATGTATATTGGAAAATAAACAGTGATGGTTTCATGATATAAAAATTCGGGAATAAAAGATGCTACGAATTTTCTACATATTGGAGAATTGCTACGAGTGACAGCGCAATCAGCACGGCACGCCTAATGCTCACACGGCATGGACAACACATCCATTATCGAAACAAATTTTGCAAAAATCAGTTGAGAATATATTGAAAGTCATGTCTTCGAAATTTTCATTAGAGTTCACCTCGAATAATCCATGATGCACATATTAAAAATTTCATGAGAATAGACGCACTAAGCAAATACATACGTGCAAAAAATATGAACATAAGTTCGAATAAATCCAAAAGCTTGACAATTACGATGGTTGAACGAAACACATGACGAAATTATCAAAATCGACTCCATAGACAGATGAATAATCTGGAAACTAAACCCAGACGATCTAAAAGTATATTCGAATACGAGAAGAAGCCTATGGAATTATGACTGAATGAGAATAGTTTAGCTGAATACATGAGCATCAAGCCTGAATTCCAAATGAATCGAGCCGGGACAAAAATATTGACTCATGTGAAACAAAAATTTTCGAAAAAGATGCAATGGATTTTCTTCATATCGGACAACTTCCACATGTTATTTAACAATCAACACAACATGCTGAATATTTATAAGACATGGACACTACATTCATTCCATCTTACGAACAAATTTCACTTTCGATCCTGTGATCTATATCTGTGGAATTTTTGAGGTTCAATTCTGATTTTTGAGTTTCTAAAATTTGCATGATGAATATGATGCTGAGTCCAAACTTCAAGCAACCAATGATACACCTGAAGTCCGCAGTAGAAGCAATTGACTCGATCACTTCTCCGTGTATAAAAAACTTTACTCTATTGGTAAAATTCATTATTCTTATACACAACATGAATCGTTTGATATCATTCACCTTGATTTGAATAGATCTTAATTTAGTCTGAAAACATGCAAAAAATTCGAATGAAGAAGGTGCAGACGATTGCAAATATTCCAGTCAAATATATACCAAAAAAAATCCATCTCAAATCCATAATAAACATATCAGAAGTTTGAAAAATTACATGTTATAATCAACTGCATACGTGCAGAACATATGAACATAAGGTTGAATGAATCCAAGAGTTTGAAGGAGATTCGACAATAATTGTGCTAGTTGAACGAAGCACATGACGAACTTATCAAAATCGAGTCAATTGTATAAGTAACACCCACAGAGCCAATGAGGTCTGGACAAGTGAAACAACAAATATATCCGAAATTATGGTTGGAGACCAGAATCCAGACGCATATAATACTCCAACATATGTATGCCAAAACGGCATGAAAAATGAAATATCTAAGTTCAGACGAATGCAAGAGTCTACGAGAATATATGACGGAGCAGATCGAAAATTATGACTACATGTGATAGTTCGGTTGAGAACGAAAGAATCAAGCCTAGACGTCTGAAATGGTTTTTAACACCATCAGACAAGTTCGAAAAGTCCGTTAACGCTTTGACCAATACTTCGAAATGTCCGTATTCCTGTTCTGATATCTGATAATATTGGAAATATCAGAAACCCGATTCCTTTTCAAAGTTATGCCGTTTGATATTTGAACTTTGATGGAACCATCCTGAACAATCCGATACAATTCGCACAAGTATTTTTAGCGTCACAATTTCATCGATTTTGAGGGTATCAACCGATGAAACACTAAATTTTTTAAGCATTTTCGGTTTGTTCTGCTTGACTGATACCGTCATTTATATTTGATTCTCGATTTGATTGGTATGTATTCGGTTGTTCAATGGCTACGATCAGAATATGACTCATTCAGTTGGATTCTTGCAGTGATCTGGACTCGATTTTCACATGCATTGTTCATTCGAATTTGAAATTTGGTTTATTTGGTATGAACCTGAGTTGAACTGAAGCATTCGTGCAGGGTTGAGTTCGATGACTTCGTTGCAGGCCTCACTGTATTTCTGCATCAGTCTCCATTGAGTTGGTATTGAGTTTTGACTTGATTCTGGTGTTGAGGAATTCATCAGAACCATCTAGGTTTGATTCAATCAGAGTTTTTCAATCATTCCACCATTGAAATTCAGTTGACCGAGTTGAAATATTGCGTTGCCACGACATTGATTTCGTAGATCGTCGTATTATAATCAGTTGAACTTCGGTCAGATTCTTGCGTTCGGCCGAAATTGATTGACTCGGTAGAATTTTGTAGTCATGATTCTTTGATCTTGGACTTTCACATTCATTCAAACGAATCGTAATCATGTGAGTTTGGTTAATAGAAATGAATTATAACGTTCACTCTTATATGATTTTTGACATATTTTCTGGACTTGATTCATTCAGAGTTCTGCATCATTTCTTGAACTTGATAGATTCGCCATGCGTTGGAGATATTTGTGTTCGTCTAGACTCGACTAAGTTATAATTTAGCATGCTTTTCACGTATGATTTTTGAAATATTTGACATTGTATTTCTAGCTATTGCTTCGTTTCACGATTTTATTCATTCAGAATTGAGTTTGTTATGTCTTCCAATGGTCCTTTGTATCAGCCCAAACTTGATAACTTGTGTTTCATTTGGCTCTGCAGGTGTTACGTATTCAATTAGACTCGCTTTTTATAGCTTTGTCATGTGTTTCGTTCAACTAGCGCAATTGTCGAATGTCCTTCAAACTTTGGATTCATTCAACCTTATGTTCATATGTTCTGCACGTATGCAGTTGATTATCCAAACTATTTTTCCAAAACTTCTGATATGTTCATTATGGATTTGGGGTGGAATGATTTTTCGATAAATATATTTCGATATATCTGCACTTGCTTCATTAAGTTGAATGATATCACACTGTTCATGTTGTGTACTAGGATATATCTCTGTATATCAAGTCATGTTCCCGGATTTTTCATGAGTATTGAATATTTTCAATGGAGTAGAGTGTTTTATACAAACAGAAGTCATCAAGTCGAGTGCTTCTACTGCGACCCGAGGTGTATCATTGGTTGCTTGAGGTTTGGACTCAGCATCAAATCCATCATTATGAATGCAAACTTCATGAACTCAAAAATCCGAATTCGAAAAATTCCACAAATATAGATCACAGGATCACTTGTGAAATTTGTTCGGAAAACGGAATGAATGTAGTGTTCATGCTTCGTAAACATTTAGCACTTTCTGTTGATTGTTCGATAACATGTGAAAGTTGTCCAATATGTAGAACTTCCATTGCATATTTTTTTAAGAATTTTCGTTTCAGTTGAATCAATATTTCTGACTCAGCTGGATTCATTTGGAATTCAAGCTTGATTATTATGTATCCAGCTGGATTATTATCGCATCCATATGCTCCTTCGTATATTTGAGAATACTTCTACATGTTCTGGACTTAGTTTCTAGATTTCTCATTTGTTTTGACATAGAAACGATTTTGATGAGTTTATCGTGTGTTTCGTTCAACTATCGTAATTGCTATACTTCTGGATCCATTCGACCAAGAATTCAAATATTTCACACGTATGAATTTGGTTAATGCATCTATTCTCACAAAATTTTTGATATGTACATCATGAATTATTTGAGATGAATTCTATTGAATATTTCGATGACATGCCTTTCAATTGATTCGAAACTTATTTTTGCAAAATTTGTTTCGATAATGGATGTGTTGTCCTTGCCGTGTGAGCATTAAGCGTGCCGTGCTGATTACGCTGTCACTTGTAATGTCCAATGTGTAGAACATACATGGCATTTTTTTATTGAGAATATTTGTATCATGAATCCATCAGTTTGTAAAAAAGGTACTCATTTTTCCAAAAAATATATCAAACTTTGAAAGAAAGAAATTCCTGCTGTAGAAGATCTGCGTTAATTCACCCCGTCTATAAAAATGTATAGAGCACACAAAAGTTTCCTAATAATAAACAATATGAACATACACTCAAATGGGTCAAAGCGAGTAATAAAAAATACCCAAAATAATTTTCATTAAAATTCAGGAAAAGCTACAAGTCCTCAATCCACAAAATATACTCCACATATCAAATAAATTTTCCAGAATTGTACATCAAAAATATCATCAAGATTTTCAAACTGCAAATCGAACTATCATTTCACAAGTTCTGTCAGTCAATACTTCCAAGAAAGCATGAAACCACAAAAAAAAAATTTTACTTTGCAACAATCAATGTCAAATATTCGGGCCCCACGTTGGGCGCCAAACTTGTGTGGCATAAAATTTACTTTACACACAGCGAACGGCAGCTCTTCGTCTGGCGGCATTGGGCATGAGTTCAAGTTGAGTATAAATTAATATCGATTGATAGCTAAATGAAAAAATGTTAGGCACCACTAGAATTTGATTTTATGAAACTCAGAAAACAAAAAGTATTCACAATGACAGCTTCATGAAATGAAAGTCAATATCCCCAAAAATAGTTTAATACTTCAGTGTCTTGAATGGAAAGATGGAAATATACAATGAGCTATGTACAATCTGGAACGGTATCCAGGACAAATTTGAACAAATATGTTCTACGATATTAAATAACTGAAATAAATGAAACTGACACCTAGAGCTTCGGAATCAGCTCTTCCTTAGACGGTCCATTAGTGGTGGTGATGAACTTGTTGAGTGGATGTATCAAACAGGGAATATTCAGGGGTGTGCTTCTGGATGAACTAGACTGGAGTTAACCGTAACAGCTGCTGTTAATGAAACCAAAACTGCTTCACAACGACACCTGTATGCTGAACGTTTCGGTATAACTAAACTACATCAGACGTGGCTTACTTCGGCGGAGTTAGGGCTGCAGCTACGGTTCGGTTGAAACATGGCTGCTGAATACAGCCTCGTGGCACCCATGTTGGACTTCTCGACATCAGACTCAAAAGTAAACTCATCGAAAGGATTCTCTTCTCCTCGCCTAGAAAATAAAGGGATGAATCAAGCCCCAACGGAAAAACCCCATCGGGTTGAGACGGAAATTTTGTGTCCAACAAGAGCAAAATGGGCAGCTACATAACCAGATACTTCAACATATTCTCAAAAAAAAATGTTCAGAAGGAAGTCAGTGCTTATGACTTGCCTCCGAATTCACACCGGCAAAAGGAAAGTTTCAACTTTTTCCTCAACTCATAATGGCACTCGGAGGACTTTTTTTTGGAAAAAATTTTAAAAAACAATACACAGCGCATTCTAACTGACACACATCTTGAGTCTGCTTTTCACGTCGATACGGTGAAGTCATACGAAGTGGTTTGAATTCAAAAGAAATATGTACAAACAGGTAGAGACTTCAATAGGAAATATTAAATAGTATATATGGATGTTCTTAAGTGAAGAAAAACTTTTCAACGCCACGAATGTCTATCTAATGACAAAGGACTGATATTTGAAAATACAATAGTTTTTTCCCAAACCTCCACATGGCATGCCTAGAAATCATAGAGTCGAGTAACATCGAACACATCGAGTTCAGAGTAATGATGAGGAGAGCGTACACTAACAGCTCGGCTCACGGAATATGAAAGAAAGTATCTTTCAGTTGATTCAAGGTCAAAATCCAATTGTTTATTTCCTGATGACAGATTGAAAACACTCAAGTTCACCACCAACGCAAATAGACGATCCAAAGCCTGAAATTGAACGAATACAACGGTAAAAATATTTACAGATTTTAGAAATGCTTGGAAACTAGAGTAGCTATACTCTTCAGCAACAGGTGAGTGCATATAACATTAGAGAACACTATTTTATAACATAAACACTTATACATACACTTCAAGCAACATAATCTCTCCCAATTTACAGGAATACTATTAATGATGTAATTTGTAGCAGAAAGCATCTATGAAAGTTTTGTTTACTCTATGTGGTAGTCAGAGTAAGATGATATGGCATCTTGAAAATAGGTACATAATAAACATATAAAATCTTTCACAACACTACTAATTCCTTTTTTTCTTCTCAGGGATTTGTGTGGCATTATTATGGTTCAGATAAAGGAAATGAATACTCTGTGGTATACACAATGTTTATCTATTCACTGAATAAAATGTATAAGTATAACTCTCACTTCTGTGCATGATTAGGTGCAGTAAGTTGAATACGGTTCAAGTTGACGAGTCAAACGTAAGCCTCAACTTGAAAGAAATAGCATTTGATATGGATGTAATACTGCATGAAAAAAGAAAATGCTATAACACATGGAGATATAGGTATCAGAAAACATTGACTATTTTAAAGAAACCAATACAGTTATCAAAAATGAAATAACGTTCGGTTATTTTTATTTTCAATTGTTCAGGGAACCGTAACTAGTTCAATGTGTTTGTTTTGGATTTGATCAAACCATTATCAGAGTCTCGACCCTATTTCGATGTTGCTCCCATTTGACAGACGAAAAGTAAATCAGACAGGAATGTGAATCCACTTTTGGTTGAACAAATGTATACACCCAAAATCAATGACTATGACCTATTACCGACACTATACGAGAAAGACGATGACGAACTACGTGTCCTCGCAGGAGAAACTCGATAATCAAACGGCTGACTGCGACACTCAAAATTCATGCAAAATTATTTTTCCAAAATACAGTCATGTCGATTCTTGCAACATTATTTCCAAGGAAAAAGCCCCTTTTGTAATATAGGCGGACTTTGAAAGCATTTCGGAACCGTTTGATGATACTTTGACCAAGTTCAATATGAGCAAAACCGAAAAGTACCTAAAACATTCGTCTTTCAGCGCATGGTTCTACTTCAAATGCACATACGATGACTCTTTGTATTTTAACCTCCAACACTGAAGCAGTTCATAGACTTGACTAAATGTGGACGCATAGCCCTGCTGCCGATCAACAATGAAGAGTATATTTCCTTCACTCAGTACGACGAGGAGACGTCCATCAAATTACACTTCATCGAATCTTTCCTATTGTTGAGTATAAGTTTGGACCGGTTGGTGCGCACCATGGAATCTGAAGACTTGCAAGCAACGCGCAAGGAATTCAGTCACGTGAGCGCTGAATATACGAGCTGCTCACCCGCAAAGGGGTATTTTCAATCGACTTTGTCGACACACTGGAAAAACTGGAGTGTACCTAGTTGCCAGCTCTCGAGAAATTTCACAATAAACTGAACGATTGTGGCATCACTGAAAGCGACTACCGGCATGCGCAACGGGTGTTGCAATCGTTTGGAGTGAAAACCTTTTGCGAATATTCAGATCTGTGCGTAAAAACTGACAGCATATTGCTGATTGATATCTTCGAGAATCACGGTAAGATCACCTATGGCCTCGATCCCGCTTTGTACTCCACACGTGCTCGTCTATTTTGAAGTACGCAAAGTGCAAGTTGAAACTTCTTAGAGACGTCGAAATAGTGCTATTCATAGAGCGAGGCATTCTAGGCGGTATCAGCCAGTGTTGCAACCGCTACTCGAGACAACAAGTACATTGCCGAGCTGGATTCTTCGAAACCGTCCGAGTACTTGATGTATTTTGACGTCAAAAACTTCTATGGATGGGCAATGATAGAAAATTTGCCAGTGGGTGGATTCAAATGGGTGAAAAACATCGACGATCTGGATATTCGCAACGTTTCGAACTCGTCCGACGTTGGGTATATCCTCAAGGTCGAATTGGACTACCCCGAGCATCTCCACGAGAAACATCGAGATTTTCCGCTGTGCGCCGAACACAGAGTACCGGTAAATTTAGGAAATTCATAATTGTACAGAATGGAAAGGTACGTCGTACACTATCCGCTACTGAAACAGGCACTAGCGCACGGACTTGTACTTGCAAAAGTACACAAACTATTCCAGTTCAAGAAGCAGGCTTGGCTCAAGCCCTACATTGGAATGAATACGAGCAGGCGCAGGCAACCACGACTTTCGGGAAGAATCACTATAATCTTGCCAACAATTCTGTTATTGGTAAAATAATGTGAAACAACCGGAAATACCGACAGGTAAAACTGGTCAACTGGGTGACGGCAAGACAGGTATGGTGCCAAAAATCTCATTCAAGGACTGCGATACGATTTCCATTATGATTTCATGATGAGAAAGTATACGCGAGGCCAGTGCAAACTCATGTACACCGATACGGATTTCTTGGTGTACGAACTAACCTATGATGACGGCTATCAAGATCAAATTGCGTATCGACTGGATAAATTCGATACAAGCGATTACCCAAGCGATAACCGATGAAAAATTCCGCTAGTAAACAAAGAAGTTCCTGGTTTGATGGAAGATGATGCCAACGGGTGAATTATGACAGATTTCGTGGAGTTGCGGGCAAAACTATACACTATCAAAATTCAGGGGCAAAAAGGCGTTGAAGAATCCAAGGGGGTCAAGTACATTGTGGTCGTGAACGATATCATCTTTTAACGATTAAATGCAATGGTTGCAAATAGCATTATTTCGCAAACAAAGTAGTGCACAAAAAGCAAAATAAGACGTAATGCGAAAGACTTCGAGTCGTCGGGGTCCTTTGAGCCACCGAACACGATCTCGCACATAACTATAGCCGGATGGAATTATCCATCCCGATTTTCCGCCAGTTCACAACGATCGAGACGAGTCGTTAAGCGTACTAGTTCCGCTGAAAAACATAGGTATGCAACATTTTCAACGATTACCCGCTCATAACGTGCGATAGACAGACGCTTCGCTTTGTTTGAGCTCGTAACGATACCGATTGCGTAACAATTCAAAAATTGAGGGCAGTGGCAGCTACAGAAAGAACCATTGTTGAAGATGTCATCGAGAATGTCGGGCTGAAAATCAAACACATCGATCTGAACGTTGAAATTCGGAAAGACTTGGTGAGGGCCATCCGGGCGGATGAACCTTGTTATAGTTATACCGTTCAGAAAATGAGATTGAACGAGCTCCCTAAACGGAAAATTAGGTCTTGACAAGACAACTGCGACTGTGGAAAGGCCACGTTTCGTCGTAGTATGTTTCCAGAAGGACAAACGGGACGCTCCAGCTGCCGACCCGACGTCCTTCGATCACGTTCACATTCAGAACATTCGTCTTGCTCTGAACGGAGAATATTCTCAAGCTACACCAATATGGCGGCAAAGAAGTCGGCCCTTCTGAATTACGTGTCGTTCAAGGACCGTGCCCTCTTCGTCAAAGAGAGCTCAAAACAAGAAGAATGGATGAAAACCTCGACGGTGGACGTCCGTTTCGACATCGAGGCCAGCGTCTGTTTACCATAAAAAACCCGAGTATTTTGCGTCATTATAGACGATTGCCTGATGGAGTACTTCCCCTTATTCAAGGCAGTAAGGCGTTCTGCTGATGAACTTGGTATAGTCTTCGACACCGAGCGGGTGAACCAACTCTCTGTCACCGAGTTCTCCTTGAGTAGCCTGCAAGGAGGGAAGCTCACATCAAGGCTGCAGAGAATGCTAAAATGCTGCAGCTGCATACAGACAAGATCATGCAACGAGTCTTCTTCGAGAACATCGAGTACCATGGCTTGTCCGTTGAGCTGACATTTGCCTTCCTCAAGTCAGGTGAGCTGGAGTCGTAGACTGAAAGCTTCATCATGGCGTGCCAAGACGGTATCTTCAGCCTTGAGATGCAGAGTTTACCGACAGGCTTCCGAAACTTTGATGCATTTACTGTCATCTTGTACAGTTTATGCGGTCTCGGCCTATATCCATCGTCATATAGCGAATTTACGAGTGCTATACTATTTTACTTCGGCACTCGTATGAAATAGACAGGACACCGATATTGAGTCCGTTGTGGGAAATGAAAATTGTAGAATTTTCTAGAACTCTCCATTCCCCAAACTCAGGCAAATACCGTCTAGGTTTGTTTAGACGACAATAAAATAATAATAATGATATTCATTTACTATTTTGGTGAAGTACAAATTTCAAAAGTTCATCTTGAATTTGAGCTAATATGTAAACAAATATGAAACCCATAAAAACTCGAAGTTTATTTATTTATTTATTTAACAGTCTGGGATACAAACAGGTACTAGACCCAGAGCAGTATCCGCCGGTAGATTACAGATGCTCTGTCTTATCAGATACTACACTAATCCATTAATAAATCTAATATAGGTACCAATAGTAATATAACAAGAGACATGTAAAACTCATTCAATGAAGATATTTTTTATACTTCTTTTGAAGGAGATAAGTGACATACAAGAGGGTATCAACATTTGAACAATATTTGTTGAAAGTTCGACTAAGCCTAGTTATTGGAGCATTGAGACCGAGATTAGTATTACAAAAACGAACGTTAAGAGGTAATCCACTTCTTGTGTTCACGTTTGGTACAAGAATATCTACTTGAGACAATAGTTGGGAGGCATCATTCAGATTGGAAAGGAGTTTAAACATGAAAATCAGATCGGAGATTGTTCTTCTTTTTTCAAGATGTAGAATGTTAAATTGTTTTTTACTACATTTATACTTTCCACGTTGTACACATTATGTACTCTGAAATTGAGAAATCTTACAAATTTATTTTGAAGTCTCTCGAGTCTAATTTTATGACAATATGTCTCCTTGCTTAACAACCAATCAGTCTATTTCAAATTCTGAAATTCAGCCAATAGAATCCGAATTACAGTGAAAATATAGCTTGTCGCTGTATTTTCACGGTGATAAACCTGCTTAGTTTTTGTTTTACTAGCTGTCAAGTGAAAATAATGATTTCAATTATAAACGTCAAATCTATGTGTTTTGATTAGTTATATTTCTTAATCAATATGAGCGATCGTTGGGGACAAATGGCGATTGGTATCATAGATGAAGCAGTGGAAAAGAGTATTCCCTTGAATACGGCCAGAAATAAAGAATCAATTACCAGGCAATTAAACAATTTTTGCTCAAACAGGGGTTATATTGTCAACGCGAATACCACAATTGTGGAGCTGGCTGACATTTTGGAAGATTATGCCTGTAATATGCGGAAATTGGATGGTACAGACTATAAAGAATCTCTTATCAAAACACACTGGAATACTGTTGCCAAGGGACTACAGGAAAGTTGTTTGAAAAGCTATGGAATAAAATTTAACCCATTTAGTGACCTAGAATTCAAAGGTTCAAGGGACGCACGAGATTACAAAAGAAAGCAATTACAAAGGATACCCGAGAAACGTAAGCAAAGTGCTGCTGCTTTCACTAAAGAGGAACTGTCGTCTCTGCAAAAATGTTGGGACGAAGATTCACCTGCAAGGTTGCAAAAGAAGTTTTTCAACATCGTTGCTACCGAACTTGCTTGGAGAGGTAACGAAGCAGCGAATGCTTTAGTATCGTATTTTCAGAAAGAGCTTGACAATTACGGCAATGAAACAGGAAGAATAGTGTACAATCCAGTATTTACGAAGACTAACCAAGGGGGTGCAAGAAGTTGTGCTAATAATAAATGGCTGACTCCCAATGAAATTGAGCCAGACATATGTCCAGTTCGTTTATTCAGAAAGATGATGGAGAAACGTCCGCCGCATATTAAAACAGACAGACTGTTCATTACACCAAATCCTAATTGGAAATCGGCCGATTCTAAAGGTTGGTACAAAAACACTCCCGTGGGGATCTGTGAGTTGTCCAAATGGACTAAAATTACTGCAGAACAAGCTGGGCTTGATACAAAGCGAAGAAAAATCACCAATCATAGTCACCGATCTACCGCAGTTACACAGCTTGCAAACGCAGGTGTTTCAGATCAACAACTCATCAAAATTACTGGTCATGGTAATTCTAATTCCATTGCTCCATACCTCACAATACAGCCTAAGCTTCACGAGGAACCTGTGAACAAAATGAGAGGAAATATGAAAGAAACTAGTCTCGACTGTAATAGAACAAACAAGGTTGACTCCATAAACAATGTGATAGCTACAACTACCAATACCGAAGTGACAACAAAGACAGGTCCACGCGTTCTTTCCGTGTAACGAATTAAATTTAAATGACCCCAATTTTTCTCTTTAGTGTTCACATTGTTAGATTTTGATTTCTGTGAATTACTTCGAATTAAAACGGTGATACGATTTTTCTTTATTTCAAATCGATATATTGTCGTCCTAAATATAATTCGTGGTATGATTAATAACCTATAATTTTTTGGAATATCAATTCATTGGCAATCCCAATGCAAGAAAATACAACTCGTCCTGCGGACTCGTTGTATTTTCAGCTTTGGGATTGCAATTCATTAATATTCCAAAAAATTATCGGTAATAATCATATCACTCATTATATTACCCCTGAAAATTATAGTACGGGTTCCATATTACGCTAGCAAAACTCATTTTACTATGTATCAATGCAAAGTATAGTGATTTGATTGCTTCTTGTGACTAAAAATTTTTACAAATTCTACTGATAAATCCCAACATCCTGCTGCATTTATTGACTATATGATCTGTATGTAAATCAAAGCATACTTTAGATTCAAAAATCACCCCAAGATCCTTAACTTGATTGACCCTGCCTAAGTTCTTCCCACATATGTTATAGTCGAATTGTACAACAGAACGATTTTTAGTAAATGAAATAGTTGAACATTTATTCAAATTGAGGAACAGCCGGTTGTTATTGCAATATTCTAGCAATCGAGATAGATCTGACTGAATATTATAGCAATCTTGAACTGATCTTATTTGAGAGAATAGTTTCAAATCGTCAGCGTACAAGAGAATATTTGAGTGGTAGAAACAATTCTTTATGTCGTTTATAAATATGAGGAATAATAACGGACCAAGGTGTGAACCCTGTGGTACACCAGAGGTTATTAGGATTGGTGAGGATTTGAATCCATTAATAGTTACTATTTGGGATCTGTCTGATACATAAGAAGCAAACCATCGCAATAGATTTCCGTGTATACCAATTCCAGCTAGCTTAGATATAAGTATGTTATGATCGATTTTGTCGAATGCTTTGCTGAAGTCTGTATACACCGAATCCACCTGAATCCGTTTGTCCATGGCATCCGATATATATTCGCAGTACATCATAAGGTTCGTTTCTATTGAACGTTTTGCGAAAAAACCATGCTGCTCCTCAATTATAATGTTCTTGAGAGACCTAAAGAGATAATCATATATCAAGCTTTCCAAGATTTTACTGAATACACAAAGTTTACTTATTCCCCTATAATTTGTTGCAGAGTTTTTATCTTCTGAGTTTTTATAGATAGGAGCCAAATGTGCCGTTTTCCAGATATTTGGAAGATTACCTTCTCTGATTGACAAGTTGAATAAGATTGTAAGTGGTATTCGTAATGACTCTGCACAATTTTTAACAATAACAACAGGAATGTTGTCATAGCCGGCCCCCTTATTTATATCTAAAGATCTAATCTTATTGTGAACATCCTCGTTATCAAAAAATACTTCATTCATCTGAATGTTGTTAGAATTTGACACAGCTTTTATAGGAATTTGTTGATATGGTTCGTAAACACTTTTGAAATAAGCAGCGAATAAATTACATATATCATTACCTTTTGTTGCTTGAATATCATTAAAGGTTACAAAGGATGGAACTCCAGTCCCCTGTTTAGAACTTGAAGCAAATCGCCAAAATTTCTTAGGATCTCCCTGTATGTCGATCTCTACGTTCTCAATATATGTTTTATAGTCTTCTTTCAACATCAGTTTACATCGACGTCTAAGATATTTGAATTCATCAAAGTACGCTATATCTTGGTAGCGTTTCCATTTTTTGTGAACTTTGTTTTTTTGTTTGATATTGTCAATAGTTGATCTGGAGAAGAAAGCTCGATATTTTTTGTTTTTCATAGATATCTTGGGAACGTAGCGAACTATGACACTCTTCAGCAAATCATAAAATGTGTTCAATGCTCCGTCTATATCATGATTTGCGAATAATTCATTCCAATTTATTTGGCTTAAATATGAATTAATTTCAAAGTAGTTTCCTTTTCTGAAGTTATAGAACTCACCTGTTTTTCTGTTGAGATTATGATTGAAAGCGTTTTTCAGATAAAATTCGACTGGTGGATGATGATTATCCACTGAAACTAAAGAACAGTCACTCTTATGCAGGCTATGGATAGCAGAGTCGATATTACAGAATACTAGATCCAATATCCTATTATACTTCGGTTGGTCCCATCCGAATAGATCACCTTGTAGTAGTACCTCTATGACTGAAATGCGCAAGTTGAAAGAAAGAATGATTCACGATGCCCCTATCTCACGATTCCTCACTCGAATATCCGTCAATATACTTCTTGCGCTGAATGTGATAAGTTCTAAAGTGTAAATTGGTTACAAATACGTGAATTGAAGAAAATTTTCCATATGTACTATGGGAAACAAGAAAAACGATGCTCAGTGAAAACAACGTAGAAATTTGGCGAACACTACGGAAACTCGAGGAAAAACTCCATTACTACTCGTCCAGTAAGTAAAATTGTTTTTAATGTTTTTTGTCATGTTTTAGAGAAACCAACGAAATGAGTGGACATATAATTGGAAATAGATGAGACTGACAATGATTTCTGATCATTGATCATCGGCAGGGGCAATCTACCTTGTAGATCAACATACGGCTGAACTTTATTCATCATAGTAGGCCGTTTCCTGCCCTGCATACTTTTTGAGTTATGCCAGCCGAGTGTCTCGCGCCCGAAGACAATTTCTTTTTGGTTGGCGCAGGTCCGTCGTCAGATTTTACATCGGAATTTTCCGCCACCAACAGTGATTCTTTCCGTAGTGATAACGCTGTTACTACTATACCGACTGAAGCAAAGTCTTACGGTAGTTATATCCAGGATGATTTCGCACTGCGGTGGGGTTCCTATCTGACACAAGGACAAGAGAACGACAAGGAAGAACCTATAGACACCCGAGGACAAACTCCGTTCTTACTCGTCGTAAGTAACTTTGTTTTTCATATTTTGTCACGTTTTAGAACGGAACCAAAGACGTGAGTGGACGTATAATTGGAAACGGCTGAGACTGACAATGATTTCTGATCATTGATCATCGGCAGGGGCAATCTACTTAGTAGATCATTCTACGGCTGACCTTCAATCATTATACGCCGTTTTTTTGTCCCGCACACTTCCTGAGTTGTGCTCGCCGAGTGTCTCGCGCACGAAAACAATTTATTTTTTGTTGGCGCAGGTTCCAGGCTATTACACTATCTCATATCCACCCCAACTGAATCCGGTAGTTCAGACCTTTTTTCTCGGCATCTGAGTTGAGGTTTTCCACCGGACCCTCAAATTTCGTTGGGCAAAGGTTTCTCAGCCCTAAGAACAGCTGTGCCTGGTGAGTGATCGATATGCTGAAGCATTCAAGACTATTTTGTCTGACAAAGCCGGTGCTGAAGAACCATTATGCAACGTTCCTCCCTCTATGTCGAACCACAGGAGATTTCTGCTTGCACTAGACCTGAAGGCAACCTTTTCCTTCAAAACACCTCGAGGGCACTGCTCATCGAAGTCAATGGCAATCTTAAAAAAATCAACAGAGGGGGGACACCTCAAGCAGACCAAACAGAGGATGGTGAGAGCGGTTCACGACGTACAATAACAAATGGACGAGGTAACATATTTGAACCTATAGGCTGGTCGCATTAAATATTTGACAGCACGTGGCAATCTATAACTAACAACTCCAACATTTTGGAATGGGTTCAGGGATATAAAATCCATTTTTATACTCCACCTTATGAAAAACTGGCACCTGAACCCCGACAATTCCACCCAGCCGGCTAAACCTCTATTGTGAGAGTTTAGCTATATATATTACTGGAATTTGACTACATTGAACCAGCCGTCAATGTCAAGAGCAATTTTTGGTTCAGCTATTTTCTCAGGTTTGAGTCTTACTGATAGCTATAGATTTTTTTTTTGAATCTGAAACATTTGCATGAATTCATCACAGCTGTGAAAAATCTGATGCCTGAAAATTGTTTTGGCAGTGGATTCGACAGATGCCGATAAACATAAGAAGTATTTGCGATTCCAATCTAGACACAAAATTTTTGAATTTAAATTTTTTGTGTTTTGACTCATCTTTGCACCTTATATATTCAAACAAAATTCTCAGAAACGGTTATACATTTTTCGAGTTCGAAAATTTTTTGTATCTGTAGCTATTTAGACGACATCTTTTCCAATTAGTATTACCAAGATGGAGTGTTCAGGAAACATCCAACAAATTTGAGGTATCTTGGTAACCATTAGGATTCTATATTAATGGAAAATAAATTCATTCGACACTTGATTTCGGTTTGCCTTGTGGTTGAATATAGGTGGCCGTCTACAAAATTATTTGAGGAGCACCGATGTATAACCTTGCAGACGGATCGAGGAGATTTTGATAATGTAAATTTCCACACAGTGTCACAGTGACTTTTTATGTTGGGCAACTAGAAGGTAAAACAAGGCCTGAATTTTCCAGAATATTACATGCAACAACGAGATAGCCAAAGGTTTCAGTGAAGCAGGCCAAACTTCACATCATTGTTCAAAACCTTCAGACAGTTCTCCTCAAACTGTCACATTTTGTCGCATAGAGACAACAAAACCGTCAACGCGCAGATCAACCGGATGTGTGGAATGACGCACCCAAACCTCAACGGACTGGCTGGTGATATTTGGAAGTGGTGTGAAGAATTGAGCATAATGATATTCAGGAACTGGAGTTTTCTGGTGGACAATATATATATATATATGTATATATATATATGTGTATATGTATATATTTGTATATATATATATGTATATATATATATGTGTATATATATATATATATATATATATATATATATATATATATATATATATATATATATATATATATATATATATATATATATATGTATATATATAATTATCAACTGGTGATGTTCGTCTCATAAATAAGTTCGAAATATGAGTTTATAGCAGATCAAATGCCATGATGTGTCACCTTCGGAATGCAATATCGAGAATACGCCTTCCAAGAGCGGGCCAAAAATTTCGATAACCTGAAGTTGATCTGTTTACTAACTACTCCAACACAAAGGGTACACATTTTTATCTTTACAGCCAAACCCCATAAGTTATGCAACTGATGTATTACATTAACTGACACAAACATTTGTGCTTTCCCAATCATCACCACTTCCACTTTCCCCCTAGAATATTGGAAATGATTGAGGGGGACAAAGTAACATGTTTTGTGTTTCTGTTATCGCAGTCCCAAACTTGGTTTCCACAAATTGATATCAATTTTGAATTCCATTATATTGTATTTTGAACAACGATATATAATTTTTTCAGTTTCATTTAAGCATCTACATCCACTGTGGTGCCATCTCACCCTGGGTGAACCGATTTGTCTGGCATCCATTTTCCAGGAGAAAAACTGAGGGGTGAACCTCCAGCGATTCTGATGGCATTACTGATTGCAAATACGATGAAACCATACAATTTATTTTCGTTTCATTGGTGGATATTTGTGAAGGAGATGTGGATAAGGTAGATCGTCCCATGGGTGCAGCCAGGTAAAAATTTTAGTACTAGAAAATAACATAGATCAGCTTAAAATCTGATATCTCATGCAGGTAACTATGATACAATGGAAATGTTTTAGAGGGTTATTTTCAAAATACGATCCACTTTTCTCCCGATATGAGAAAATCTGGGAGCCTTACCAAGTGTTGACCAAATTAGAAAAATCGGAAAACCTCATTTTGAAAAATATATCACAAACTTATTTACGATGCAGAAAAATTCTAAGTCGTCTCCACAATTCAATATTCAAAAGATGTCAGGAAGGTGATTCAGTACATGTTTCGAACCTACATAGGTTCATCCTCAGCTGAATTAACATTCAAATATGGAGATGAAAAAACTTATTGTTATGGTTGCTCTAAAGCTTGCTAAAGCGTACAAATATGATTCAAAATCAGAATGAGTAGCATTTTTATTGTATGATCAGTAAAAAAAAAAAAAAGTGCCCTTCAGAGGTCGAATCTTCCACAGAAAATGTATGACGAGGCCTTTTGGTGTGTGAGTCCCAGCACGGAGGCTCGATGGGAAGTTGAACCCGAGTCTTCCCGCTTGAGGGACAGACGTGCTTGTCTCTTCACTGCCGAGAACAAAATTATCCACAGAAGACCAAGAGAGCAACAACCACAAACATGTGTTTTTTCTCACCATTTTCCACGGTGAAACGTGAATTGTGTATGACATCCACGATTATCGATTAAAAAACCGCACACATTCAATTAGGTTTTTTCTCATTTTTACTTATAAAAATCCTCATCACCTAGCTTCACCTCAGCTCTTCAGCCGTTTGCTGGAAATGAGTCTGCAATTTGGTGGTGTTGATACTGATCAATTCAAAGGCCACAGCACAAGACATGCTGCCACTTCTGCGGCCAACCAAATCGATTTGAGCACGGACACCATACGATCAAATGTAGGCTGGTACGAAAAATACAATACTTTTGGTAAATTCTACATAGACCAGTAATTACAAATGGTACATTTGCGGATTACCTCCGCAATTTCATTAAACGAGTGTACGTTTTCTGGTTATTTGAGTTTTGCAACATCAAATTGTATTAGCATTCAAATACTGTCTGTATCAAATTCTTAGTTTATAGTGGTGAATTATATGAAGAATATACAGTTCATTTAGACTACTTCATTAGTATGAGATCAGTCTGAATAAAATTTTGATCGCCTTTTAATAATTCTTTGAACATCTACAAGGTGATCTATTCGGATGGGACCAACCGAAGTATAATTTTGGATTAAACGACTTACCTGAAGGAAGTTCAATCCAAATTATACGAGGTTGGTCACATCCGAATAGAGAGACACCCACCCATCTCAAAGAAGAAAAAAAAATCCTATATATTATTTTTTCTGTCATCCCGACCCAAAAAGGCGATATCATCGCAAGGTATATTGACGGATATTCGAGTGAGGAATCGTGAGATAGGGGCATCGTGAATCATTCTTTCTTTCAACTTGCGCATTTCAGTCATAGAGGTACTACTACAAGGTGATCTATTCGGATGTGACCAACCTCGTATAATTTGGATTGAACTTCCTTCAGGTAAGTCGTTTAATCCTCAATTATTGAAGTTCTTGACAAAATTGTATTGTACGAATTCTTCAGATAAAAGCATGTCAATCAGATGAGAATTCTTATCAACATTGCTAGGGTTATAGTAATTATTGTTATTTTGAACAATCCAGTTTATATGCGGCATATTAAAATCCCCATAAATTACAGAATAACCAGATAATTTGCTAGCGATCGATTGTAATTTATTTGTGAAACAGGTTCTAGCGTTGTCATCATTGGGAGGTAAATAAACACAACACAGGTGAAGTTTTCTGTTATTATTGTCCAAATGAAGAGTGACCCAGATATATTCGGCATCGCTCTGCCATGTTGTTCGAAGTACAGCGTTGTAATTTCTGCGAATTGCTATCAAGAGACCACCGCCGTCCGTTTTTTTGCTTGATGTGGTCATTCTATCTCGGCGAAAAACATTATAATGATCAGGATTGAATATTTCGTCGCTACCAATACTATCGTTGAGGTTTGTTTCGGTAATCAAATATACATCAGCATCAATACTGGTCGAGTTCAACTTACATTCATGAGTTTTAGTTCGGAGTCCCCGAACATTCTTCCCATATATTAAAAGGTCCATTGAAAGTGTAGAAAAATGTATATATTGATCGATATAATGTATTAACTGCTTATTGCAGCGAAATCAAATCCTGTGAACTGCGAATGAGTAATACACGTGATGTATCATCTTTCCTCATGAATATTTTTTCCCCCTTTGTCCAGACGAACTTGAAGTTTTTCGATTTTCCAGTATCGCGAGCCTCTTTGAATAGGAGTTTTTTCTGAGGTGTTAGGTGTTCATTGATGAATAGGTTGTTCAAATCTTCATCAACATTCAAGCCACTCCTTGGATTATTACTATTTTTACGAGATTGTTTCGCCAATGATGAGATGTCATCTCTAATTTTTCTGGAGTTGAAACTAACTATTATATTCTTGGGCTTATTAGAGCTGGCGTTCATAGTTTGCACGCGATGAACGAAATCAATTTTTCCTGTTATATCAACGCCAAGAGAGTTTGTGATTTTGTGAACAGTCGAAATCAAGTTTTCGTCTCGCTTCTCAGGCACGCCTTGTATTTCTATATTGCTCTGTCTCGAATTTTACTCGAGTTCATTGATTCTGTTAGTCAGATCATTGACCTGAATTTTGAGATAATCATTTTCTTTCTTCATTGCCTCGATTTTATGAAAGAGATTTTTGACATCTCCTAGGGATTTTTCGAAATCTGTTATCTTATTTGAGCAAAAAGTCACAGAGTCGACAAGATCGTTTTGCTTCATGCGAAAATCTTTGAATTCTCTTTGGATTTGTAACATGAGGTTGATCATGCTCGCATCCCTCTCTTGTTCACACTCTTCGGGAAAATCCGATGCAGATGCAGCGGTCCGTGCCCGGGTGCTTCGTTGTGTCGCGTCCGTATCGGTTGACATCAAACATGTTGGGCATTTCCAGCATGTACCTGGGATGGCCTTCATTGTCTTTATCAGATCGCTAGATAGATCCACACATTTATGGTGATAAAAATTTTGGCAAAAACTAGCGCACTGAATGCCGGCTAACTTTTTAGATATAGGCTGTTCACACCTTTTGCACGTAGCCTGCATATTTATGCTGTATGAAAAATATTTTTGAAATTCGATTTATTTATCCACGAGAACTTTTCTCACTGACTTGATTGATATAGAGTTCGAATTGATACCTTCACTTGAAGTAATTTGTTGATCGCGATAAAACAGCTGAGAATAAACGTGACCGTATGCTAGGACGGTCACACACACATATGTTGTACATATGTTGTATGAAGTTGTACATGGTGTTCGGGTAAGCACATGAATAATAGTTTCAACGATGGTGAGAATTCATGTCTAATGAACATTTGGTTAAAACACATTATTTATCTTCTGAATATGACAATACAAAATTCCCACAGTACATAGGGTTGTAACATATAATCATGTGAAATGACGTTTGGCAATTTTTGAATTGGGCCCACAATTACAACATATACACACAGCTGATACACCACCTACTTTCACAAAACATCGCCAGGGGGAGCGGCTGTGTAATTCCATACGCTTGATATTTCGAAAAAGTTTCTGTTCCGTATGTTTTTTTTGTATACCCTATATCTGCAAGCAATTCAGATCAGGAAGTGTCCCTCATACAGAAGTTTTCACTTGTAGAAACATTCTTCATACTTTCCCGCATTCGACTAATCACCCGAAATCAGCTTTTTTGGATAACGGTGTCGCGTGCGGTGAAGGTACTGTTTCCGTACTGGTTAGGATAATAACATGATAACTGATAGTACGTTATTCCATTTAGTTTGTCGAAGCATTTTTTATTTCTGCACTATCTTTGATGCACAAATTTCGGTATGATATAAGTTGAAAGTATCAATGTAGTTTTGCTGTTTGTCACTAGATATATTTTGAAATGATAGATTTTCAAATTCAAATGATTTGAAAAGGTAATGCCAAGTAATGGGTGCCCTAACAGGAATCGCGTTATAATAATGATAATAATATTTTTTTTCATTATCCACCATTATAACAAAATGAGTACATCAGACATCGGGATATTATACATGATACTGATACTAATAATTAGTATATGATGTGAATGAGCACATATTAACAATTAAATAGATTTGTCATGGTGAATAAATGGCAGTACTGGTTCAGATTACAGTTATTTACTGTTTCTGTTCTTCCACTAGCGCCAAGCAGAGTGTTTGAATATAAATACGATTTCGAATGATCTAATATACAGTATAATATGGAAACGAAAGTTGAAAAGAAGAGACAAATCTATGAAGGATGCGAAGAGGAAGAAAAAACGATAGGAAAGCGAGAGAAAGCATAGAAAATGAAAAGAATAGTTCAGGTTTCCACTAGACTGACTGAATAGCCATTAAATGCTGTTTGAATTTGCAGCTGAATGTTATTATCGATGAATTCAGAAGTGAACTGTCGAGTTTATGAAGATAATTGATGCACAATGCGACATTGTAGGAGAATGAACGACAGTATATTTCTTTGGAGTGTTTTGGAATCGTCAAAATTGTTTTTCGACGAATATCCAGGTTGTGTACGTCAGTTCTGTAATTTAACTTTTTGTGTAGGTAGGGAGGTATTTTCGATTTGAATATACTATGAAACAAACAGGCCATATGATGCCATCGTATGTTGTACATATTGAGCCATTTCAGTTGTTCAAGTTTTTCAGTGATTGATATCCGTTCGAACTTGCGAATTCCATAAATGAGTCGAACACAAGAGGACTGTATTTTTTGAATGCGTCGTGTCTCTGACTTATTCAGGCAAGCGCTATATACTACTTCACAGTGATTAAAGTGTGATAGTACTAACGAGTCGTATAACATTTTCTTGATATCGAATGACAAAAACATTCTCTGGAAATAAATCAATTTCAAAGATGAGAAAGCATTTTTCAGATTATTTGTGACATGCTCTCTGAACCGTAAAGTTGTATCAATCGTCAGTCCCAAACTTTTATGTGAAGATTCAATAGGTTTCATTGCATCGCCGATAATCAAATTCACGCGATTATTCAAGAATTTTGATTCATTTGGGACTAATTTTCAGAGCATCATCAGTTGAAATTTTAAATAGTGAGCTGAGATCATCATTCGGGAAATCAAATGAATTCTCCAATTCCAACGGATCGAACGAGTAATAAATTTGAGTATCATCCGCATACAGATGATAGTTGCAATGTTTCAGAACATTGACGAAATTGGAAGTATAGAGGGTGAATAAAAGAGGTCCCAAGATGCTCCCTTGAGGGACTTCAGAGAGTAATTTCATGGAATTTGAGTCTTTATTGTCCAGTGTTACTAATTGTGTATTATGTAAATATGATGCCATTAGCAAACATGCTGAATAGCTGAAACCAAAATAATGAAACATTGACACAAAGAATATCATGGTTCATTAGGTCAAATGCTTTTGAATAGGCGAGCAAAACCACTATACTTATTTTGTTTTTATCAGAAGCATCTATGATGTCGTCCAACACGTCAGCATTGGCTCTGGCACAACTGTAGCCTTGTTTGAATCCTGATTGTTTTGGCGGTAATATATGATTATCAGTCACGAAATCTCTTATTTGAATTTCCATAATTTTTTTAATAATTGTTGAAAAAGTGGGAAGCACACTGATTGGGCGGAGATCACCATACTCCTTTGGTTGCCTTATTTTAGGTAAAGGTATGATTTTTGCCAATTTCCATGATCTGGAAAATAATTTTTCGAAAAACACTGGTTTATAATATGTGTGATAATGGGCACGATCAAAGGGCAACATAGATTAATGATATCGATATTCATATCGTCAGTTCCAAAAGCATGTGATTTTATATTCTGTATTATATCTTTTACACTATTTTCGGTTATTTCAGCGAAATAAAATGTATCAGCGTTTCCATTTTTCACGCTATTTCTGTAGTAATTTATCAAATCATTATTGGGAAGTGGAGCTTTTGTCGAGTCAATGAAGTATTTATTTATATTATCAGCATTTTTCAAATGATCAGGAATACTATGTTTTTTATTTTTCATCACGTTGAATTTTTTGAGTTCTTTCCATTTTTCTTCAGACGAAGAGTTGCTAAATTTGAAATTCAAATATACTTTTTTTTCTGCTTTGATTGCATTGGTTGTGTAGTTCCTGAGCTGTTTATAATAGGTCCAATGGTGTGGCAACCGAATATTTCGAAATTTAAGAAAAGCTTTGTCCCTGAGTTTTGCAACAAATGTTTTTTTTTGGTGCATACATGTCAATCATACGAATAATATTATTGTTGAGTATATCTCCTTTAGAGTCTATATCTTCCGTTTCGAAAATGATATACCACAGTAATTCTTGTAGATTTCTATAGAATTGTTCTTTATTTATATTTTGCAAGGGTCAATAAGTGATCTTGTGCTGAGTATCTGGTAAGTCTAGAAACAGTTTGAATTCGCAGCATACACGCCGGTGATCTGAAATTTGACTATTCTCAACTTTGGAATAATATTCATCAGAACTGAAGTTAGTTATGATCAAATCTATAAGGGATGAAGATGTATTAGAGATTCTAGTTGGCTCATTCACTACCTGAGAAAAACCGAATGATTCCAAAATAGAAGTGAACTCCATAATTACAGACGAAGATATGTCTAACATATTTATGTTAAAATCACCGATACATATTATATTATTGAAATTGGAAAACACATTCGAAAATGAGTCCTCTATGTGATCCATAAATTTAGCCACATTGGTGCTCGGAGGTCTGTAAACATCACCTTTAGCTATTGAGTGTTTTTTAAATGAGAGTTCAACCCATATGTATTCTATATATTCATTACATTCGCTGACGATGCGATTGAATTTGAAGTTATCTCGAATATACAATCCCACATCTCCACCCATGGTGGGACGGTTTTGATGAGTAAAATTATAGCCATTCATTTTCACTATTTCACTCGAAAT
This sequence comes from Zygogramma bicolorata, assembly GCA_032362365.1. Classification (NCBI taxonomy): domain Eukaryota; kingdom Metazoa; phylum Arthropoda; class Insecta; order Coleoptera; family Chrysomelidae; genus Zygogramma; species Zygogramma bicolorata. Next base: position 145,418 of record JAVJAQ010005719.1, read on the forward strand.
TCCTGAATGTAACCAAGTTTCTGTTACACCTACAACATCACATCTCGAATCGAAGATTTCATTCTTGAATTCTGTGAAGTTCGCTGTCAATGATCTCACATTAATATGTGTAATATTCAAAGTCATAATCTTTTGGGAACTCTTAGAAAATTCTGTTTATAGATAAGAGAGAGAGAGAGAGAGAGAAAGAGAGAGAGAGAGAGAGAGAGAGAAAGAGAGAGAGAGAGAAATAAATAAACAATTAGATTCAAAAACCAAACTGATGCCGTGAGTCAAACAACCATCTGCCCTAACAATCAAATATATGTAGCAAGTGAAGTTGATGTGATGGGAAAAAAAACCGTACGATATATGAATGACCATCGTGTACTAATAAATTATGAGTCAAAAATCTTATCGATAGCTCCAACTATGGTGGATACCTATATTGAATTCAGCTTAATTCAAAATAATCTAATAATGATTAAATGCTGAACTGAAAAATAGAAACGACAGTGTAGAGTTGTTGTTATAACATTTCTTGATATTCGGTTTGACTGAGTACTAAATAACAGAAAAAATAAAGCCTGTAGTTGAATATGGGATGAGATCATAAGGTTTTGAGTACCTATTTAATTTGTAGAATATCACTCTCGTCCCGTATGCGATGAATGTTTCCATCATACTTCAGGAAAATGTTGCCGTTCCGACACCATACGTCTTTTTCAGAAAACTTGTCACTAGCACATTTCATCAGGTTCAATCTCATCCTTGTTAGATCTTCCTGTAAGGAAACCCCTGTAGACTTTAATTGTTTTCTATTGTTTATCACTTTGTCGCGCACCACGTTGTCAACAAACTGAACCAGCACAGCTGAGGGCCGGTTTTCGGTGTTTGTGTTTTTATTCGGCACTCGATGGCATTTCGATATGTTTTTTTCAGAAAGTTTAACTTTCATATTCTGATTGATGATTTGTAGCACCACATTAACTGAATTTTAATCAGAATTTTCTTGAATGCCGAAAAATCTGACGTTTTTGTTTCGTGACATTTTTTCGATGTTATCGATTCGAGACATTAGGTCACTATTAACCTGTTTTAGGTTTTCAATTTCCTGCTTTAGCTCATGTTAGGAAGGCCCCACTGGCTAGCCACAATATTAAACACTGCACTTCACACTCAACACAATATTTATTGGTCCACTCCAGAACAATGTCAGTTTAAGACTGACTCACCTAAAATATCCTCAACATAAAAGAATGATGTGTATCATCTTTATGTAATAACAGCTAGTGTACAGGGCTGTACTGAGCACTGATTCTAATGTAAAGTCCCTAACATTCGGCCATCCTGTTACTCCATTTGACCTCAAATGGATGCACACACCCATCAGGATAATCTGAAACAGAACATTTCGATGAACACCTACGTGTACGATATTTTGTATATGTGTGAATGTGCCATAACTCAGTTTGATCCATAAGTTATTTGTGTCCGTTGGTTTAATCCCCAACTTCAACTAGGTTAGGTTAGGTTAGCACGGTGGTCCGGGATGGAACCCACATAGGCCAAAGGCCCGTTGTGATGCCGTTAGGGGTGGTTACCACCCCCTCCACTACCGTGGGAACCAGTAGCTGCTGTTGATAAACAGCATAAGGCTTTTGATACCAATCGACTGGAGATCGGATAAGTTTTCAGAGTAGGGCTGACCCAGAGCAGTCATTCCGTTGTAGGATTCCCATACGTGCGGCATGGCATCCTCCTAGCCAGTGTCCAGTGATGGCCGCAATCGCGTTTCCAATAAAGTTCATTAGGCCATGGTGAGATCGCATTGAGTCTGAGAGCAACGCTAGCCGCGCACTCCTTCCCATATAGGTCTAATGGAGTCAGATGTAGGATGATTTCCAGGGCTTTAGTTGGAGTTGTCTTGAGACACTCCGTCGTGAGAGTGGCAGCTAATCGCTATACCTTTCCCACCCTTTTTTGGTTGACCTCTTTACATAAAGCTGGCCACCATACTAGTGATCCATACATGAGTGTGGGTCTTACGACCGCCGTATATAACCAGTGGACAATGTTGGGTCTCAACCCCCATTGGTTGCCAATGGTTCTTTTGCAGGTGTATAGCGCAACTGTCGCCTTTTTCAACCTTTTCTCTATATTTTCTCTCCATAACAGCTTTCGGTCGAAGACAAGTCCTAGGTACCTAGCTAACTTCAACTAACAATCATGAATTCAGTTTGATCCATAAATTATGAATGTTTTTTTTTCATAACTCAGTTTGATCCCTAAGTTATTCTTTTCGGTTGGTTTAATCCCCAACTTTCACTCCTGATCATAAATTTAGTTTGATACCTGAATTATGATGGGTTACTTTTCATAACTTAGTTCAATCCCTAAGTTATTTTTTTCGGTTGGTTTGATCCCCAACTTTCACTCCTAATCATTAATTTAGTTTATCCCTAAATTATGATGGATTACTTTTCATAACTTAGTTTAATCCCCAAGGTATTCTTTTCGGTTGGTTCAATCCCCAACTTTTACTCCTAATCAAAAATTCAGTTTTATTCCTGAATTATGACTGGATTTTCACTTACTAATTGTCGTCTCTCACTGTGAACGGTTTGAGATGTTCCACACCAATAACTTCCTTATAGAGGTTTGCGTTCTGGCACCTTTCCGACCCTAATTCTTCTCGTACCTTATATCTATCATTTCCTAAATTTTCCTCCATTTCGAAAGGTCCGTTGTATTTTTCGACTAATTTCTTACTGTTTCCGTCAGTTTTGAAACTGGTTACTTTTACGAGCACCAAATCGCCTATTTTATAAATCGGGGTTACTTTTCGTCTCTCCCCTTGTTGAAGATTCTGAGGAACTCGACCTTCTACGGCATTTTTTTGATCGCCGTCCTGCCATGTTCAAACGTTGAGTGTGGAGCGAAAGAGACAAAAAAAAACCGATGTGTATCCCACTTCTGAGATGTTAGGAATGCCCCACTGGCTAGCCACAATATTGAACACTGCACTTCACACTTAACACAATATTTATTGATCCACTCCAGAACAATGTCAGTTTAGGACTGACTCACCTAACATATCCTCAACATAAAAGAAAGATGTGTATCATCTTTATGTATTAACAGCTAGTGTACAGGGCTGTGCTGAGCACTGATTCTAATGTGAAGTCCCTAACACTCAGTTATGGTTGGAAAGTATTTTTCGCAGACGTTTTTGATGATTTTATCCACCATACCTTGAAGTTATTCATCATTGAATATGTCCTTGGTTTTTGTTTAGAAGATTGTAGCTATTTGTTCCAAGTCTCCCCTTGTGAGCCCCATTTTCAGTTTAACACTAAGCACTAAGCAGTAAACTTCGGATATGAGTTTGAAATTGCAGATTTGAAAAACTGATGGCACAAAAATAATCGAAGTGTGATTGAAAAGAAATGATTAAATGAAAAATAGCATTTTTATCAATATCGAAAAATCTGAAATTTAATTTAATGAAAAGTGACTATCTAGAATATTTACCTCTTTCAATAAATTCCGTACAAAAATCAACGGCAGCAGTACGGAAATAAGTTTCGTTTAACTAACACATAGTTAACCTCTTAAAGGCATGATTTGGATTTGAAAACACTTGATACACTCACGATGAAATCCACTGAAACACTGAAATGGATCGTGTTCCTGGTCAGCACTTCGATGTGGCAGCATGGTCGGGCTGACCAAAACCCTCTTTATGGAGGAATTCGAATTACAGTTTCGGCTGACCAACAGCATGGAGCTAACAAATAAGTAACGAATATGTTAAACTTTTATCTTCAGAAACTATCTACCCCTGTGTGTATATCTTCCCAGATCCCCAACCCCTCCAAGGCCGCCAACAGCAGAGAATGGTCTACGGTGCCGAAGGTCTTGGAGAGACAAAGGAAATTGCCTCGGAACATGACCTTCCGAAATCAGGTTGTTGTTTATGTGTGATAGTTCCAGCGAATTTTCCCCTGATTTATTCAACCTATATCGTTGACATCTAAGAAGATTTCCAGATCTTGTTGGGTAATTATGGTGGTCTGAATTTTTCGTTAATAAATCTCATGCAAAGCGATGGAATAGTCATAATTTCTAGTTTAGTGAAAAGAGGTCGGCACGAATCCCGCCTATCCGCTCCTGTTAAAATCCTTATTGCTTTTTTTGTGTAGAGTGAGAGCTTCAGCTGAATGGGACGATGCCCCCCATAAAATAATCGAATAGCATATATGCGAATGAAACAATGAAAAATAAGCAATTTTAAGAGCTGTGAAGCCTAGTATTTGTTTCAGTCTCCGAAGCATGAAGATTATACTTGATCATTTTTTACATAAAGAATGTATGTGACTGACCCAAGACAAATTGTCATCAATATATACTCCTCATAATTTCACTGATAAACCCTGTGTGACTTGTATATGTGAAGAGATGGTTGAAGATTGTGTCTTGGCTTGATTCAGGCTCAATTTATTCGCTGTAAACCATTTATTAGCTTCAATTCCACTATCCATGGCAAGATATTCGAGAGTGTTGATATTCTCATCGGAGTTTATTATGGTAGTATCGTCAGCAAAAGGACAGATTTATTTGGCAGTAAAAAGTGATGAAAATCATTTATGTGAATGATAAACAGCAGTGGTCCCAAAACAGACCCTTGAGGGACACCATTCTCAATATGACCCGGGTCAGACACAACACCATCAATAGAGACAACTTGTTTTCTCTCAGATAGATATGAATCGAACAGTTTCAGTGGAATACCTCTTATTCCATAGTGATTGAGTTTGCTAATCAGTATCTCATGGGATACACAGTCAAAGGCCTTGGTTAGGTCGCACAGTGTGAGCCTAGTATGCTTACCCTCCTCAAGACCTTCAACTGCGTCCGTTATAACTTGCAAGAGCGCTTTCGTTGTGGAGCTACCACCTCTGAACTCAAATTGAGCATTGTCAAATAATGCATTATTATCGAAATATTGGTATAGCCGGTGTTTCAAGAAGTCGTTTTGGTTATTTTGGAATTCTATATATCATCTCTCGTATGATTCATCCAACGTGAAAGTCCAGAAAACATACAACATTTCCTGTGAATTTCACTTCGTTTTTTTTCAATGAATGAGTTATTTTTTTCAATAATATTTTTCAGATAATCAGAGAAACATGTTGTTGCCTGTTCAACAATTTCAATTTCATAAAACACTGACCAATTCACATGATTCAGATCATTCTCAAGTTTTTCATAATTTATGTGTTTCCTAAATTTGAATAATGACGTGTTTTTATCATTATGATTTTCGAAAGGGTTGCTGATGATGACTCCAGAATAATAGTCGGTTATATTCGTTGGAATAAAGAAACTCCTGAGAAAGCGTGTCCCTGCGGAGCGCAATCGCCACGGAAAGTGAAGTGGTGGAACAGGAAGCCATCCAAAAGATGGACGAAACCCCTCGCCGAAAAAGTAATCACCGAGGAGGCCATTCGGTTGGCAGTAAATGAGTTTGAAGCATTCGAAGCGGCAGGTCCATAAATTATATTTCCAGTATTGATACAGAACTTCCTGGAAGGCATCATACCCTGGTTAGGAGACGTATTTAGGGACAAGCCGAAAATGGGATATGCAACAAAGACCTGAAGAATAGCCAAAGTAGTCTCCATCCCAAAATCGGGGAAAAGAGACTACACTCAGGCAAAGTCTTTCAGATCCATTAGCCTCACATTTTTCCTATTGGAGGCCCTAGAAAAGATTGTGGATAGGTATCTGGTAAAGAAGGAATGGAAAGGAATCCCTTCGAGGAGAATCAACATGCATACCGCAGAGGAACCCCTCCCACGCTGAAAAGCTGGGTGTCAACGGCCATCCAGCGAAGGAAGGTGGCGGTGTCTTTGGGAGAGAGTTGGGCGGAAATCAGTGTGACGAACAACTCACCGTAAGGTAGCTGTCTCTTCCCTTGCCTATGGTGTCTGGTCATCGACAAAATCCTCAGGAGACTAGTCGCCAATGGTTTCTGCTCTGGCATATGCCAACGACGGGCTAGTCCTAATGACGTGGCCTTTCCTAGGCGTGGTTTGTAAATGAATGCAATTGGCTAGCAGGAAAATAGGAAGGTGGTGTGAGGAAGTCGGCCCCGCAATCAATCCGCCTAGAGCAGAGATGATTCTCTTCACCAAGAGAATAGAGTTAGAAGGGATCATCGGTAATGGGTGGAAGACCTCTAGAGCTGGATTGCAATGTGAAATACGTTAGAGTGATACTGGACTCAATGTTAAGTTGATCGAGTAGTTGAGAAGACGGTGATGGCTATATCGACTCTGCGCCAGGCCGTGTGAGGGATGTGGGTCATAAAATCTCACATCCACCACTGGACCTACACGTTGGTACTCAGACCCAGAATCCTACATGGGGCTGTGGTCTGGTGGCCAAAAATGACCAGATGATCATAACCAACGGACTGTAAAAAATGCAACGACAAGCTTGTAGGGAAATAACTGGCGCAATGAAGACGACACCCTCGGCAGCTCTGGAAGTCCTGCTGGGTCTGCCGTCAGTTCCAACTTGTATAAGGAAGAAAGCGATTGCGTCCTATCTGAGGATACGGAACTCAGGGAACTGGTGGAGAGGGCACACCGAGATCGCAATGGTAGCGGAGAAATAAATCTCACTATCCACTATCAAAATGACACAGGCAGAGGACAAAATCAGGTGGAAAAGGATTATCTCTCTAGGGATCCCGGATAGAAAAGAGTGGGAAGGAGAACGGGTAATCTTTTCCCCGAAAGCTTGGTCGGTTTTGGAGACGGGTCCAAATTAGTGGAAGGAAAAGCTGGGGTAGGAGTTTCCTCAAAAAAGAGAGAGAAACTTTGCCTACGAGCTAGTTTCCCTCACAACAATTTTCCAAGCAGCCATCCTGGAGGCAATCAGAATGGAGTGCAGGGACGGCCAGGGGGGTCTTGCGACATATTCACGCAAGAATCGAGGACAACAAGCGGGCCCAAACCTGCACTCGGCATAACAAGGAGACATGTAACAACGGCACTGTATGAGTGGACCGTTGACACATCAGGAAAAGAGTGGAAAGGACAGGGCAGGGAAGGTCAAGATTTTGATGCTGAGCCGCAAAAATTTTCGACTCTTAGAGGGAGATCTTACCGGAAACTGTGGCCCCAGGAGACATCTGACTCTCATGAAAGTTGGAGCGGACCTACTATGCGCGGAATGTGGTGGGGAGGAAGACTCCTTCCACTTCCTTTGCAAATGTGGAATATATACCAGACTCAGACAGAACGTTTTCGGAAGAAAAGGAATTGCACTCTTTGCAATAGAAGGATATTTCGACCTTCATAAGAAAGTCGAAGAGGTTCGAACAGGTGAAGATGCCGTGGGTTCACTGGGGCGTAATGAGTGAACCGAACTAGTGAATAGTCGGGAACGCAGCAGTGTCGCAAATGAACTCTTTTAAGTTGATCCGAACTTTTGGAACTGTATCTATTCCATCATCAGGGTGAAAATATAGGTGAGCTTAGGTGGCACGATGTTCAAAATAACATGTGTCCGTAAACGCTTCGTTTCCGAACCACAGAGCGTTGAATTTTCAAGATTTTTTTTTGTATTTTCCTTCATAGCCCTTTCAGTTTTTGAGATATCAGGATCAAATTTCAAATATAGGTTACGTTTAAGGGTTTACATCATCCACTATGCCAAGTGATTGTAACAAGCTACAGGAAGGTATGTTTCCGGGGGTCAAGCCCATTTTCGCCCCAAAATTTTTTCGTAGTGCGCCGCTGGTGGATTTCAAAATATGAAATGAATTTTCTATTTTGTTTCTATTTTTTTTTTGTCTCTTGTAATTTTTACGTGTCTGCGACCGTTATCGAGAAAAAAAATTAGATTCAATTCAGATTCGTGGTCAGAACTCCCAAATTACTACAGGTACACCATTTTCCTGAAAGAATATCAACCTCGAATAATCCAAATTTTTGCACTTCTTTTGAAGGCACTTCCGTATCTTCCGTAATTGTTGACGTACAATAGTGGAATTAGCGGAACTGAAGGATACACAAAAAAAACTTTCCACCTGAACCAATACTTCCGATGGAGAATAATAATAAAATCTGAGCATTAGCCTATAGGGCTCTCTATACCAAAAATGTTTTTTCAGTTAGAAAACATATTTTATAACCTCTCAATATTTGTTTACTATTAAATCATTGCCATCCTTTTTCACGAACTCAAATTCTTGTATTCAATAAAAATCCAGGAATGCCCTGACGTGGACAACAAAAAATGTGGATTGATATAAATCAAGAATATTGTTGATAGAACGTATTGAATTCAGTTTTATATCCTCGTGTTGCTTCTGTTATTGTTCCTGTTGCTCTTGTTGTTGCTATTGTTTGTGTTGTTCTACTGACTTCCATATAGCTTTAGTCTGAAACATGTCCCGACGAACTATACAAGAGAAAATTGGATTACTACTGATGATTGGTGAAGGTGTGAGGTATCATTGCGAAGCAGCTTCTGAATTCAACCTAAGATACTCCTGTACGCATATAAAATTAAGAAATTTATAACTCCAACTCAATATGGGCCGAAGTAAAGTTTGGAGATGCTTGAGAAGGCATAAAATGCATGCCTTCCAACCTGAATTTTTTCACACTTTACACGCAAAGAGACGAGAATAGAAAAATGGAATACTATTGAAAAAGGAAACACGAAGTCATCTCCACAACATATTTAATTCCTAAAGGAACTATGTCCTAGTTAAGACATATATATATATATATATACAAAACTGTAGTTTTTTTTTTTTTGGGTGAACAGCAGAACGGAAGTGTACTCTTATAACACCAGTTTTTCCAATATTTCGATAATGTTTATTACCATCTTCAGGGAAAAGCTACAAAATCATTATTTTAAGTTATCACATCAAATAAACAGTAACAAGAACCTTACTGTATTTGAGGTTAGTCGTATTAAAAACGTTGGTAAAGTGAATTAACATGTCGTTTAACGGTTGAATATGAATTCTGAATGACAATGACAATGAAATTTGAAATGACAGAGTTGACATGAAGTATGGAACATCTAGAAACAGGTGTGTGAAGAGACATCTGTTTCTAGATGTTCCATACTTCATGTCAACTCTGTCATTTCAAATTTCATTGTCATTGTCATTCAGAATTCATATTCAACCGTTAAAGTTCGACTTTTATGTGTATTCACCTGTTGAATATGCAACTATATTTTTTTAATCTTGTTAATAATTCAATGGTTTTTTAAACAGTTTACTTGGTGTAAAATTTTAATATTGGACTGTGAACATATTTTTCGTCTGCGACTACTGCGACATGTTAATTCACTTTACCAACGTTTTTAATACGACTAACCTCAAATACAGTAAGGTTCTTGTTACTGTTTATTTGATGTGATAACTTAAAATAATGATTTTGTAGCTTTTCCCTGAAGATGGTAATAAACATTATCGAAATATTGGAAAAACTGGTGTTATAAGAGTACACTTCCGTTCTGCTGTTCACCCAAAAAAAAAACTACAGTTTTGTTCTTAACTGGTCAGCAAAGACTTCCCCTCTAATATATATATATATATATATATATATATATATATATATATATATATGTCAGGTGTCCCGGAAAGAATATATATTTTTTGAAAATAACTATTGTGGATAGAATTACTTTCCCTATGATATATCCCAATCATACTCTCAATTCACAATCTACTGATATAGTTTATATTTCATAAAGATTACTTTTGGATTCTCTTCGTAACGAAACATCTTTATGAAAGTATGCAATTGAATAATATCATGAAAGTAACAATAATTCATGGACAAGCAATTCGCACAATATTTCTTATGCGGTTTGAATATTTGTAAAATATGATTTTTCTTCATTTTTCAACATCAAGTCTATCAATTGTTGAATCTTTCATCATTTTTAAATCCAATACATATTGAAATACAAATTATATATGGATTGTATTCGAGTTTATAACCATCTGATCATTTTTAATCTAGATCAACAACTGTCGCCCTTTCTGTAATAGAGTTTCATTCATCAAAAAGTAACTCACCCTTAATATTTTGAAAGGGCTTTGCGAAATCAGACAGAGACCTTCTGGTGGTTTCTCGGTTTCACTGAATTTCTTCTTTTTATCGGGTATCATATTTTGTAGTTGGGCTGAATTTCCAATTGTGCTCGGAATCCTAACTTTTGATCTAATGGCTTGTATTGATGAAAAGAGCCATGGCTGTAACAGAAAATTCAATTTAGTTCAATATGTATTGCCAAATGTGAAAAATTAAAATTCTAGTGAATGTGTGTCAATAATCCCGAATCCGCTTTGCAAGTGCAAAATGCATTTCGTAGTATTCGCCATTGAAGTAGTTGTTTTTCGACAGATTCCACTAAGCTGGTCGAGTGGGTGGAAGAGACTTTCAGACGTATCCACCAAATTTCTTGAGTTCTTCAATCTTCCAGTGAGTTCATCAACAAAGGGTTTTTTAAGTTTCCATTTCTAACCATAATGTGAAGAAGGTTGTTATGATAAACTGACACGACCTAATTGGACATTACGTAACGTGGGAAATGGGTGCCAATTACGCACGAACGAAAAATGATGAGCACGAGGCGTAATCTGAGTGCGGTAATTCGCGAGTGCAAGTAATTGCGTCCCCTCTCAGTGAGAATTCGAAAGTTCAGGTATTCTATTGAGAAAAGATCCCTGAACTAAAGAACAGGTCTGCAAGCCTACAACAGAGCGCAGAAAATTATGCAGTCATCTGTTCATCCATACCATCAACAATTGACGACAATTTAGAAGAGCACGGACCGTGGAAATATCTATAGAAGAGAGACACGTCTCTGAGCCTAATACGACGATCCAACGAAATCAGCGTGTCCGTGAGAGAGGAATCACCAACAAGACGGATTGAAATCAAGATGTTCAATAAATTTCCTGTTGCCGAGCCCGACACATGAGAACTGTATTCCAAGATGGCTGTATCTATGCCTTCTAGATCAACAGAAGCTGACAAGAAGTCGCACGAAATAGATATCCAACCTTCTGGGAAGCACCTTTAGCGATCGATCCCACATGGTCTTCCCATGAAAGATCATTACTAATCGTAATTCCTAGCATCAAGATACTTGACTTTTTAGAAATGGTGTCTCCTGACATCTGAGTATTAGATGAAGATAGAGCGGCTTCCTTTGAGAAGAGGCATGCCTTGTTTTTCCCAGCATTCAATTCCACCCAGTTGATGTTACCCCATCTTATTTTGGCCGAATCACCGTTGATACTATTTACGCTAATGTCTCTGTGTATACCTGTTTCTCGTTCTGATATGGGGATTCTGAAAGGAAAACTAGTGTGGAGAGAACTGTCATCTGCAAACTATGCACTGAACGAGAAGTTTTTCCCAATCGTTGATATGAAGCAGAAATAGAGTGAGAGCCAGAACTGAACTCGGTGGAACACCTGCATTTGATGAGAGAATATCAGGCGATACTTCATCAACAACCGCATATAGAGACCTATCAGACAAGAAACCCTTCAACAAAGGTCACAATTGAGGAGGTAAACAATACGACGGCGGTTTGGGAAGGAGACCTCGATGCCAAACCCAATCAAACGTTTCTGAAATGTAGAATGCGTTTCTCATAATTTTTTGACGTAAAGCTGTCAAATATGTGAAACATACGCCAATGAGTCACTGGTCGATCCGCGAAATCCGTATTGTCGATCATTAATTATTCCTGATTCCTCCAGATATTTGATGAGCTTCAAATTGATTGCTTTTTCCATAAATATTTGGATGTATGAGATATAAAGCAAGGCAAATGGTACATAGTTACAAGGCAAAGTTTTCTTTCCTTTTTTGGGAACTGGCTGAACTCTGGATGTTTTCCAGGACCAGAAGAACTCCCAAGTTATACAATAGGATGGGGAATTCGCAAAGTACCGTTGTCAATCTGGGGGCACACACTTGGAGAACAATTATTGGGATTCCATCAGATCCGCAAGCTTTGTTTATATTTCAATTCATCGGAGAATTTCTTATATTTCTTCGGTGAAAATTCATTTCAGATATATGATTGTCGATATTCGGGTTGTTTTTTCTTAATGAGTCCAGAGTAGAATTTCCAGCAAACATATTAACAAATTCACTTTTGTTGGGAAGTGGTGGCTTGTGATCCATCCTTCATGATTAAAAAGGAAAATGAACTCGAAGTGAAATTTTCAGAGACAGATTTAGCAAATGCATTATTTGCTTACTCAGCAGCTACAATTGTTGCACACCTACTTATTGCGTTGACATACTCGGTTCTCGTTACTGAACCTGGATTTTGATGGCAGCAATTGAATGTTGCTTGTTAAAATGTGACAGCCTTGGATCAACTCCAATTGGAATAGGGTTTCTCAGACTTTGGTGGGTCTGTACTACTTGAAATAAATTTTTCCATTCCCAGAATGATGGTATCAGAGATTTCTGGAGCACATAAAGTGCGATCACCAGATGACGAAGTAATCCATCTCCAAGGAGAATCGGAGCAAAATGTAATGCCAGACACGACGTGTGCATTTGTACTTCATTCGTAGATAAATCGACTTTAGTTTCAGTTAGAATGAAAATGTCAGGTTTTCCAAATAAAAAAATCTACTATTGAAATTACATTCAAATACTCATAGATATCTTTCACATCGTAGTAGTTGCAGAGCCAGAAATAATCCATACATTTCCATATAACCATTATGAATGAATGAAAAAAATGAAGAAATGACATAACAGATCAACATGCGGAAGTAACAGTTAGTGAAGGGAGAAACGTATTAGTTATATCCATAATATCCATGCAGTATCTGAAATATAGCTCTGAAGTTGAATATTGCATGATGACGAAACTTTGATTGAACTATGTATCTCTGTGGGTGTGAGTAGAAGGTTGTGAAGAAATGGAAAAAATCATAAAGCATAGAAAAATATGTAGTTTCGACCAGATATTCCAACTCTGGAGGACAAATATATTTATAATGCAATGAGTGGGTGAATGAATTATAGAAATTCGTTTTTGGGTTTCGACTGAACTAAAACATTTCCATAATGCGTTGGTTTTTCTTTGCCATTGTTAGATCATATATTTTGTCACCCCTCTATACTCCAGAAATCTGAAGTTATTATAAATCCGTACATATGGCAACGAAATGGTCGCAATTTATTGTCAATATGTCTGTGATATTCTTTTCCTGTTTAATTGGGTTGTAATCTTTTTTCAATTCTTTATTTGAAGTTGGCCTATTCCCGCTACCAAGCCCAATGATCGACGCCGGAAAATTTCTACCAAACCCTCTGGTATTCCAACCAGAGGTCCACCCATGGATTCTGGAACGTCGGCCTTACGTCCCCTTCGAAGGACGGCATATCCTCAATATATCTTGTGCTCATTGATATATTGCCTACGAGCTATGATATTATATTTTGCTGCAGTTATATGGACTTTCTACGCGGTCTTTCCCTGCATGAGGTCACTCATCCAAGTACTAACTGCGCTCGGCGATGCTTAACTTCAGATATCGAATGACTGTCAGTCACCCTGATAAGAGCTGGGCCGTGCTCTAATTGAGTTTTTTTTTTTCAAACCCTGTCATGTAGTCATGTAACTTGGTGAACCTAATTAAAGAATGGCCTTGCTAGGGAAAAGAATCAATCTGATTATTGAAATAGATGTTTTTCTGAGAATTGTTTATCGTATTCTTGATATTTCTCCAGAACATTTACAGGGATATTCGAATTGTCATATTCCGAGTTCTTCCTTGATTGAACCATGAAACTTCTGAAGACTCTTCAGACGTTTATTTTATTCCTTTTCGAATGTTTCCAATTCTTTTGAGAAACTAGACTCAGTGGAAATATTGGTGATGATATAAATGGGAATCTCTTTGACACAAACAACTGCTTCAGTTTTTTCTATTGTCGTATCCGATCAGTAGAAGTTCATCACCTGATACTAAGGCCTTGGAGACAATAGGTCCTTGGTTTGGCTGTCCAGATTTCTTCAGTTAGAGGAATTAACGATAAGTATCACCTAGTTGATGATATTTTTTTATCATTCCTATATCACGGACATAACCAGTTACTGATTCTACGAGCAGATTTTGAATGTGTATAAGTGAGATATACAATTGTTTTGATAAAGACTCGTTTCGAATATACCTCAACTCAGAATCTGAACTGGAACTTCCGGTTGAACCGCTGTTGAATAGTTTTCCTGTCGACGTTTCGGCTCCCACTTTAGAGCCATGCCAAAGACTTCTTTGCGACTATAATAATAATAATAATAATAATAGTTTATTGGTTCTTTAGATTATGTCTAACATAATATAGAACAAGTCAAAATAAATAGTACAGTTATAAAAATGGTTATGACATGAATAATTACAAAACATTTTGCACAAATTGTGGTCAGAATCGTTTTTTCGATAATATAAATAAAACTTATGTTACAAACAGCTTACTTGATGCTGAGGTCTAAATCTCCTTTACCCCCATCTCTCATCCCAACGAAGTAAAGACTGAGGTTTTGTCGATAGAGGGATGGTATTTATGGCTACATGATTTATGCGGATTGCTGGGCCGAATGTGAGCAATATATTGCAACTGGATTTTTTTTGTTTCTCGAATATTCATTTATTTTATCATTACACAATGTGTCCGTACATCCATGAACGAAAAGATGGGTGAAAAAGTAGGAAAATCTATGTAATTGTTTATTTATTCAATCCAAGAAACATGTGCTCACAAAGGGATGTGAGTATAAGAATACAAAATAAATGAATAGAAACAAACAGAAATAAATTACAGATAGATCGAAACTGAAGTGATAGAAAAGAGTACTGAATTTGTTCGTTTGTTCTGTATTTGTTCGTACCGTTAACCAGCTGACGAACGTCAACCCTCAGGAGTCGAAACTTGTTCGAGCAATGGATCAACGATGCCTTACCTTTTGACGTGCGATTACCCAGCACGGTGGCCCAGCGAGGATTCGAACCCCGGCCTTCCGCTTGATAGGCAGATATGCTAACCACTACACTACCGAGACCACACCATACTAAATCTATAACTGGAAACTATTCATTTGTTCATGGAATATTGCTTCAAGTTACGTTTGAATTTCAACATATTTTCTCATTTTTTCAACTTTTCAGGTAAATTATTTTGAATATATATTCCATTATGAAGAAGTGATCTTTGTATTCCACCCTAGTTATCACAACATTTTTCGTTAAATGACACTTACATTATTTGCATGAATGAGGAGAAAATAACTTCTGAGGTAACTAGTTTGACTGAAATTCAATTAGTGGAGATCAAGAGTTTCTGGTATATTCATTGGGCAAATTGAAGTTTATGCACATATCTTCGTGTCTATGTTCCATTATCCTCTCAAACTTGATGTCTCTGGATCAGTAGATTGAAATATACATAGTGTAAGTTTAGTTGAATTGAAAAAAGCAATTCTCATTATGTGGAGCTCTGACAGTTTCATATATTTGAAGAGTTCATTTCGTGAGTCATTATCTTCCCGTTGTAATTGTTATCGGCATATTAGCCACGCCGTTCCTGATTGAGACTTTGTTTCGACTGATATTTCTCGACATATTTCATATACTCGAAATTGATTGATTGATGAAGCATGGGTAAAATGAAATGTAACCAGAGGAGTAAGGAAATTCAGCTGGGTCTATGGACATACGGAAAAATTAGGAAGATTGATATTTATATTTCGTCATCTGTTGGTTTCTAAAATATCTATATATACTTTCTTCTGCTACCCTCTTCATTATACATTATACAGGGTCGTATACTTTTCCAGACAGAATTTGTTATTTTTTTTGAACGGCTCGAAATAAATTCTCTAAATGCAAATAACTCGCTTTCAGTTCGAGATCCTAGTCTACAGAGTTTGATAGCCCTCCACCCAAGCGAGGTCAATGTACAATGACTCTTATTGATCAAAAAACGCGAACTATCATGGCCGGAGGTAACTGATTCTGTGGTGTTTTTCGGGTGTGTTTGCCGTGGTCCACAGTTTTTTACTCCTGACCCTTAGCCTACAGCTGTGGTAGGCATTATCAATGTCATGTGGTAACGGACGCAATGTTTGTCATTTATTACTTGCTTATTGTTCTTTTGAAGTCGGTATTGGTTTGTAGTGGCACTTTTCGTTTGTACGAAAAATGGTTTTATCAGGAGATGCCTTATGAAAATTGTTCTTATGATTCACTCAACATATTTTTTTACTTTCTGTAGAGATCAGTTATCCTAACCCAAACTAGTATTATTTGCACTGGTCGCGCGTTTCGCTAGAAGGTTTGCATCTTCAGGAGAAGAAAACTAATACTGTGTCACTATCAGTGTTCATCTCCTGAAGATGCTAATCTTGTAGACGAAACGTGCGTCGAGTGCAAATAATATCAGTCTTGGGTTAGGATAATTAATCTTTATAAGAAGTGAAAGAATATGTTGAGTGAATCATAAGGGATATCACCATGAACAATTCTCTTCTGAAAACCATTTTTCCTACAAACGAAATGTGTAGCTACCAATCAATACCGACTTGAATAGAGAATAATAAGCGACTAATAAATGTTGCAAATAAGTTTGTCTCCAGATGAATGATGATATTACGATTATATCTCTGCGAAAAAAAATGTAATGGATCAACTTGAAGTGAATTTCATCCCCTGAGGTGAATAGCGTGATGCCTTGGTCTACTTCAAAGGAGGGTATGCTTTAGATTTGAAAATTTGTGCTGTTTCTGAAAACATTTGCAAATGCTTCTGAATGGTTATAAATGAGTCATGTAGTAGTACTATTCTTTTTTTTTTCAGTCTGGAATAATTGATCTCATTTTTAGAAAAAATAATTACTTGTTATCAATCATTTTCAAATAATGCGAAGTGAAAATATTGCTTTTCGATGATTATGTGAATGAATAATTGTCAGGATTGACTTTTTCTTTTCAGTGTTGTTGATAACAAATAAATGCATCGTTTCAATTTCGATTCGTTCATTCAGTTGAATTATTCGACATATTTTTTATATTAACGCTTTTTATATCTATCTAGTTAATTTCACATGGCTCCAATAAAGTGTTTCGGTTGCAGTAGGTACATCAATAAGAAAAGAACTTCAAAAGCTGCTAATAATGAAACATAACGGCAGTGTCTACTAAATATTCGAGCTCACAGGGATGTTGACTGGGTAGAGCCTGGAGAAAACTGTAGTATACCAGTAGATATAGAACATATCTCCGAGAGATATTTCTTCTAATATATTGCATTCGTGTTATTTTATTTCTACTTCAATTTGCATACCTACATACGTCCTACTACCAGATAGTATACCAGGCAAGTTATTGTCTAGTTCCGAAATGTAGCTTTCAATCGTGTGTTAGTTGGGATACTTTTTTTTAGGAAGGACAAAGGAATGGAATAAAGTTCAGGTTGTCCATTGATAATTTTTAATCTGATATCAAGTCACCAAAAATGACAGTTCTGTACTACTACTCAGTTTCGAGATATTGCCTGCTTTAATCGTCGTGGAACAATCTGTACTTATTTTTTAATTGATATATTGCAATATTTTATTAATTATTTATCCATTTAATTAGGCCAATAAGGCATGTGTGGATGAAAACTGATAAAATATTCGAGTAAATATAATTGAAAAATATAAAATATGATGGCTGCATTTGAGGTTTTGAACCATACAGAACTTTTTATAAAGAATAAACTCTCTTCGCAAAAATAAGTACGTCGACAACTTAAGCAGACACACAGTGTAATTCTTGTAATCGATTCTGTAAGAAAAGTGCTCATAGATTTTCCAATCAATATATATTGCTAAAACATTATATAATTCACATCTACTAACTATGCAATAAATGGACGTGAGTATTTCTGTTCTAATTAATAAATCAATGCTATTTTTGATGTTTTTCATCTTTATGTTATGAAAATGACGGATTTTTTCAAGAACTTTCGAACTTATTGTGCTCTTTTTTGCTGACTACTTATTGATCACCCACACCATCATTGATGAACTGAGGAGAATCATTATAAATACCAGTTTCCATGGAGAACAGACAATTGAAGTCTTTGCTTACTCTTGCTTGGTTACTTCGTAAGGGGAGTGATTGACCAGGACGGTATGGACAGATATTCGTCTCACAGTTCTTGAGAATGAATTCAAAATGGAATTCAAAACGTCGAACAAATCAGAAGATACCCAACGGATAAAAACCCAGAAAAATTCATCTTGCATATCGAAGATCCGTGAAAACATCAATTTCTACATGATACCTGGATGGGCAGGATACAACCTTAATATCGGACCTAGTCGGATAATAACTGAGGAGAATCATTATAAATACCAGTTTCTATGGAGAACAGACAATTGAAGTCTTTGCTTACTCTTGCTTGGTTACTTCGTAAGGGAAGTGATTGACCAGGACGGTATGGACAGATATTCGTCTCACAGTTCTTGAGAATGAATTCAAAATGGAATTCGAAACGTCGAACAAATCAGAAGATACCTAACGGATAAAAACCCAGAAAAAATCATCTTGCATATATATATATATATATATATATATATATATATATATATATACATATATATATATATATATATATACATATATATATATATATACTCTGAAACAAAAGGAATTCGATGTCTCTAAAACACAGGAGTTTCTCTATAATATGGTCTCTACCAATGTATTACATTCCATCCATAGGCCTCAGAATAAGAACATAAGCGGCATTGCGAAAATGTCTATTTTAGTAATGTACTACTTAAAAAAAATTGCATAAGAAGAGTTCGTGTAAGAGCAGTCATTGACGGAACTCCGCCTTCAATATGGACACTTTAATGGATTTTTCGTCTAAACAAACCTAGTCGGGTCCGTACTTCCCACTGCTCCGACACAGTGGGAGAACGCGCTAGTATCATTAACCAATCTCCACTCCCCGCGCGTAGCGAATTAAATACTTGGGACGGAAGTTTGTCTTTTTCAAAAATATTTATTTTATAAAATACAAGTTCGAGACTACTTTCTCTAACAAAAGTTACAAATGGAATGAATAAAATATAACAGAAAAGTGGTCTTGTCGCTCTGAGAGTCCAGATAACGGATTCCTGGAAATGCACTGTCAGCATATCATGTTTCCATGAGAGCAGCAGAACTATGGGAACGGTCGTTACATAACTCCTCCCTCCTCAAGTTCCAAAAATGATGGTATTCTGGAATCATTTTTGTCTGCAAGGAACCATTTAAATTTCTGGAACAAGTTCTTCTTCCTTCGTCTTCTTTGGGTAGAACCATTTGAGTTTCGATCTTATTTCCTTCTTCTTTTTGATTGATACCACTGGAATCAATATCAATATAATCGATCCTAGGATAATACCGAAGATCAGTTCGTTATTGATTTTATGGGCTGTAGGGATCCTTTGAATTGGTGTCAATTTATCGGCTATTTTTTTGAGTTCGTACATTGCGTCTAGGTTGAGTTTGAAGAAATTTCGTGTTTCGTAAATTTTTGGAGTCTTCTCAGAGTTAGTTTGGATTTTTGGCAGAATGAGAGGTTTTCCTTTCCGAATTTTCACGTTGTTGAGAAATGACTTGTGGGCCACTTGGATTTCGCATGTTTTCAGGATTTTGACCAGTGCTGGGCTGTTTATTTCGATGTATCGATCAGCTTTGCACTTGGAGAAAATTATTACTTCTTGTACAGGAACGATTAACACTTCTTCTTGGGTGATTTGTTCAATGATGGATTTGCCTACGGTGATTGGAAGAGGTTTGCAATTTGTCGTAATATTGCCTTCGATCAGTTGGGCTGTACAGTGGTCTTGCGGGTAGTAGTCTTCAATGCAGAAATAGGTTTCCTCTAGTAGTGGACATTCGTTCGATGCGAATTGATTCTTCGAAGCTGTTTATGCCAAGTAGGGATATTTGGGGATAAAATGTGGTGGTTTTGGATAATCCGGTATAGGCGATAAAACACAAAAATTTCGTTTCTGATAATTGGGACATGAATTGAAAAAATCAATTTTGTTTTCGAAAATGTAGCCTGAGTTCCGAAAAATTGATAACATGACAGAATATTTCAAACTTTGGAATTTCATTTTTGTTGTAAATCTTACTCAAGTACTTCATCATTTCTTTCAGGTCTGAACTGGATATTATTGAATTATGCAAAGCATTCAATTTGGCGAATGTAATTGCATTTTCAATATTGTCAATGAATGTTATAATATTTTGACAAGCTGAAATAATTTGATATATTATACCTTGGAAGCTAATATAGTTTTTGAGGTCGGTAATCGTTCTTTGGATTGCCACCTGAAATGCTTCTTGATTTGAATTGAGTGTTCGAATTGTTTTATTATACTGATTTATCAATTGTTTCGATAATGAAGTTTGAAGATTTACTTCGTGAATTATATTTTCTTGATTTTTCTCCAATAATTCAATGGTTTGATCGTAACGCTTTCCGTCATCGGCATCAAGTGTGCCGAAGAGCCATTTATTGATTTTGCCGATTCCGTCAATCATACATCGTTTAACACGAATATGTGGTTGGAGGTTATCTAACTTTGATTGGGTTGTTTGGATGAGGTATTCGGTTCTCAGAAGCATTTTTCCAGATAGACCATGGTAAGGAATCGGATTGGTCACGTTTTCTTTGTTGAAATTATTTTTAATTATATTAAGATATATTTCAAGATTGCTCAATTGGTTAATTATTGGGCTCAAGTCAATATAGTGAAGTAATGTATGTTTACTATAAATAATTTTTGCATTACCCAATTGAATAGGGAGAATGGGATTATTGATAGTATTGATTTGAATGTCTTCGTCACATCGTACTTGGAGTACGTGAAGTACCAGGTACAGGGTCGGTAACCTCATTTTCGTTAACGGCCTGTTACAAACGTTTTTTTGTTAGTCTTAGGTTTTCTGGCTATACTTTTGTGATAGGTTCCTTTGTCAGTGTCGAGTTTGATGTTTGTCTCGTTGAGTATTTTACCTGTCTTAAATTTGGGTCGGTCTTTTTGTCGTGATTTGGTCCTGATGTACGCGATTTGTTGATTGGAAAAATCTGGGGGTTCATTTCGGTTTTCATTTCTTTCGCCTATGATCTTTTCTTTGGTCAGTTGATTTGCTCGTTGTATTGATTGGTATAATTTTTGGGTTGTGTCTTTGTGAGTTTGAACATAGTCTGGAATGATTATATGATCATTGAGGTCGAATGGATTGTTATTGTTGATATGACCTTTTACTACTTCAAACGGAGTAAATTTCGTGACAATGTGAATTGAGTCATTATATCCTAATACAGCACGTTCGGGGAGAGATTTTTGTTTTCCTCATTCAAACATCGATAGTGTTCGATCAGGGTTGAATGAAATCTTTCGACTGGTGAATTCGAGTTGCTATTTTTCGGTATTATAGTGGAGTTCTATCCGGTAGAGTTTGCAAAAGTTCTCTATTTCTTTGTTTCTGAATTCGGTTCCTGAATCAGTAGTGATTTTCAACGGTAATCCATGATGAGAGATGAAATTGAGGAGATTTTCAAGAACAAGGACACCAGTGAGTGCTTTAAAGGGGTATGCTTGACCATAGCGGAAAAACGAATCAATTATTGTTGTGAAATTTTCTATCGATATCGTGAATGTATCGATATGAATGTGTTCGAACGGCTTTGACGTGGTGGGTGTAAGATTGAATTCGATGACTGGAGGGTTCCGATCATATTTATTTTTTTGACAAGTTTTGCAATTATTTACGAAATTTTGGATGTCATCAATCATTTTCGGCCAATAAAACCGTAAACTTAAAGATTGTTTCATTTCATTAACACCTCGGTGACATGTCTTTTTCGTATGGTAGAGTTGAAGTTCTTCTTCTTGCTCGTCTGAGGTTTCTATATCAGTGGGGAACGTTGGACATTCGACAATTTTGAAGGAAGTATTTTTATTTGGTGATGTGACATATCATCAAGAATTTTCGAAAACTTTTTCCATTCTACATTTGGGATTTTCTATGTCCCCAAGTGTGATGATTAGCTGATTTTTGTACGTATTTACGGCGCTTTCTGAAATGGGAATGTTACATATTGGGTTCTCAAGTGAAGTGTGAACAGTTTCGAGGTCAGAATTTTTTTGGTTTTCCTTCGGAGGAACGATTTGAAAGGTTCAAGAATTTCAAGAATAGTTCCGTCCAATTCGGTAATTTTATCGGGGTTTCTCAATAAATTTCCGATTATTTCGTTAAAGTCACCTGGATTGTTTTGAATTGATAAAGTTTCAAGGGCATTTAGGTCGGCGTCAGAGGGGTTTCTAGAAAGGGCATCGGCTGCTTGATTCAACTTGTCGGTCTTGTGTTCCGTGTTTTTTCTCAAAGGATTTACTGATAATGAAGCGCTGAATTCGGGTCTGAATTAGAACGTTACTTCAGTATTCTTTCCTATCAATTTTTTATTGATTAAGTCAATAGTCAGATTCATGTTCATCAAGTCTGTTAATCCTAAAACACCATCGAAATAGTCATGAAAATCGAATAGAAGAAAATCAATCTGATAGTCCGTATTGAATTCAGAAAATGCCGGTATCGATGCTTGATATCTTACTTTTTGACTACCAATAGCTGTTTTTAATATCGTGTTAGAATGATATATTCTGTCCGGAAAGAATTTTTCAATTATTGATGGTTTTATCATCGATCGAGAGGTTCCAGTATCGATCATTAGTTTAAGTTTGGGATTTTTTATTTCTACGTAAGGTAGAGGGTTATCGCATGAGAAGTAAATTTCGGCTAAGTCAATGGGTCTTGTTGGCTTGCTGCCTGAAAATTTGCAGGTTCGTTGAATTCTGTGTTGCCATTATTCGAGACACAAGATTGCTGTTGATCGATATCATTTGTAAGGTATTGATCATGAGAAGACAATTCGTTAAAATTAGGGTATTCATAGTCCTGATATTGATTATAAGTTTGGTCATAATAATCAGTTGGGTCTTCGTATTCATTTGAGAATAATTCTTCAGAAATGAAGTTTGGTTTCTGATTTTGTTGGAAGAACCTTGGTTGATTTTGGAATTGGTTTCTAAAATTGGTTCTGGGTTCCTGTCGATATTGAGGAATTTGTTGGTGGGACATTCTAGTGGGGTTCCTTGAAGAAGTCGACATGGGTTCAGGTTTTGGCAATTGATTTGATGGGATTTGTTATGGCTGGAATGCATTTTGAGGTGGGACAAACACTTCGCGATTGGTAGGGTATTTTCGCGGGGGTAATTGCCTTGGCTGGATGTTTATCGGCTGATTGGGCCAAAACGGGCCTTGGAGGAAAGTTTGGATTGGAAAAATTGTTATTGGGGTGATTAGTCATTGGTTAATTAAATTGTCTTTGGAAGTGATTCGGTATTGATGATTGAATATTTGTTTGTGCGTTGGTCATGTATGTCTGCCTGTTGGTAGGGGCAATAAATTTGGTTTTATGGTTTCTTGCACATTACCATTAAGTTTTTCGAAATTTTCATTACCATTCACGTATGCCATAGCGTCTTCGAGAGAGTTTGGTTTTTTGAGATGTAAATTATTTCCGAGCATACCTGAGCGGCCAGCAATAAATGTACTAAGTGCAACCTTATCATAATGTGAAATTTGCTAAAGTTTCTCATTTTGACATAAATTTACATCATTACTGATCCTCTGTACCACGCTACTTCTGATTAATTGTAACCTACTACCGAAACTGAGCAAGTCTTCATTTTTATGAGGACGGCTTCTCGTTAGTTCCAAAACAAGACAGTCTATATCCCTACGATCTGAAAAGCATTGTTTCAGAGCGTTTTTCAAACTTCCCCAATTATTAAGATCTGATCGATCTCCAACCATATACTCTGCTTTTCCGATCAATTTTTCCTAAATACATTCAAAGATATGTTCAGTCAAAGCTGGATCATTAAATGTTCTATAGGTATTAATCAATGAATCACACCTATCAATCAATGCATTTAATGCGTTACTATCGCTATCAAATGGTTTGAGGTTATTTATTCGAGATTTGAATAAGTCCCAGTTCATTTAAACTCGAGCGGTTTGTTCTTGTTGAAGCGGCATTGTAAATGTTGGATTTTCGGTATTAATTTCGTCGAGAACTGAGTTTTCTTTAACAGAAAAATTACTTAGTCTTCTTAAAATATTGTCTAATTCGTTCATAAATCGATGTTTCAATCAATAAATCTGTATTTATTGATTATCGATTACTTGAAATTTGTTATGTTTCACAAAATTGATTTCTTAAAATTGATCGTCTAGAATAGACAACGGTTTCTTACGCGATGAACTGCCCTAAATTATCTTCACCGAAATCCTTATGCAGAAGGTTCAGTAAAGGCAAAAAGGAAATTTGGCACTTACAGGTATTTTGGAGGTCCCAAAATCTTGTAGTTTCCGGTTCCTTCTTCTGCAATTCCTCGTAGGCTCTAGTGGTAGGGTCGTCTCTTGGTCCGCCCGGTTCAATCCTTGATGGATCACGATTTTCGTCGAATTTGTGCTTGAGGGTTGAAACTCCAATTTGCGAAGAAAAACTCTTTTAACGCACTGCACAAATCCTACCGACTCCGCCAATTAAATACTTGGGACGGAAGTTTGTCTTTCTAAAGATATTCATTTTATAAAATACAAGTTCGAGACGACATTCTCTAACAAGAGTTACAAATGGAATGAATAAAATATAACAGAAAAGTGGTCTTGTCGCTCTGAGAGTCCAGATAACGGATTCCTGTAAATGCACTGTCAACATATCATGTTTCCATGAGAGCAGCAGAACTATGGGAACGGTCGTTACATAACTAGCGTATCAAAGTTATATTGGTTCTCTACTAATGAGGAACTGTTTTCGATATGCTGTATGGGTTACGAAACTATTATGCAAGGTGCCATGATATTTTCACTTATCGTAAAATTACTCACCATCAAACGTGTGTGTCCTTCTATTCTTCCGGAAATTTCGTAACTGTTTGACTCATCAGTAGTGATTGATTTCCTAGGATTTTCTATGAGTGGCAATACAGTTATGATTGGAGTCGAAGGTGGTCCCTCTCTTATGTTGTTTTCTTCATCAATCCTCCACTTTCCAAGATTCCGGAGGAAATTCACGTTACGGAACATTCTTTTGCAGCACTGAAACGATGCGATAGATTTCGAGTAATATTCGAAATGAAAAGTGGTGTGAATTAAAAAGATGACCTTAGAAGAAAATTCCGAATAGTTGAATATTATCCAACTCATAATGATGCATTGCATTTGATTGATTAGATCTATGAATAGGGAGAGCACTGATAGTAACGAAACCAAAGTCATTGGCTGCGTCTAACACCTTACAACGGTTGAAGCCGCTTCACAAAACTTGACATTTTACCATGGAAAACTGTCAAATTTTTTGAAGTGGCTTTAAGCGCCGTAGGTTGTTAGACGTACCCATTAGCTGCGTCTAAGAGCTCACAACGCTTAAAGAGAAGAGGATCAGAGTACTTATCATCTTTATGGATCTTTGTCTTTTTCAAGGCTACAATGTAAAAATGATAGTAAAATAACAGTGGTATACGGTGTGAATTCTTTTGTAAAATTGAATGAAAGAAATTTCAGAAGTTCATGATTTTTTATTGAAAATCATTTCAAAAATAGTACATAGCTAATAGAAAGGAATATATTCAACCAATTGATTAATGTCAGATTTTCTTGAAAACTATGGTTTTAATGTTTGATATCAACCATTTCTGAAAACAATTTTTGATCAAGTCTTTCTCAGTGTTTTCAAAGATCATGTTATGAGCGACATCGATAACATGCTCTGTTCAAGTCTAGTTTAGATACACAATAAACACAAAATTACCTCCACAAAAATATTACACTAATCAAAAAGTATTCGGGACGATCCGAAATGTTTTTGAACCTACTGGGTAAATAGCACGATACCACGGAATGAACCTGAAGCGATGTCCACCAATTCTTGTAAAAAAAAAAAAAAAAAAAAAGCAATTTATTTCCAACAGGGGTACTCAGTTACAGGAAATGCTATTAATACAAAGTATATATGAAGAGTATTGAAAATAGTAAATATATTTCAAAGTAAATGCTAAGACGAAATTAAATATATATCACAAAGAAGGTTAGAAATTTTGCAATGTAGCAGTATTAAAAGTGATTGTTGATACATGTTACAATGGCATTCAGGGAGTCGAAATGAATGTCGCAATTTTTACATATTTTATTGAAGCTACTGCACATAAAGTTCAATGGTGATCGTAGCATAACGTTTGTGCGTGGTGCTTCGCAATAAAACTTCAGATTGTGACGACCTCCAAATCTTGGTACCAAGAAATTGATCTCGGTTAAAAGAACAGTACTGTCGATATTGTTGTTAATAATTTTATACAAAAATTTCATACCAAGAATAACTCTCCTCTTTTCCAAAGATGTCATATCAAATCGTGACAACAAGATATTGTGATCAGTACCTCTTGTAGGATACTGTCCATCAACTTTCAGACTTAAATATTTCAAGAACTTCCTCTGCACGCTTTCAATCGATGTTTTTTGGTAGTCGTAAACTGGATTCCATAACACAGAGCCATACTCCAACTTAGATCTAGCATACGCAAAATATAGCAAAAACTTCAGGTGTTGCCACTTTGAAATTGCTGTATTTCTGTAAATGAATCCAAGCATTCTATTTGCATCGGCAGTCATATTTCTGATATGTGGTGCGAATGTTAATTTACTGTCATATGTTATGCCAAGGTCTTTTATTTCGTGTACACGGTTGATTGTATTATTATCAATCGAATAATCGTACATCAAAGTTCGCAATTTTTTTGTGAAAGATATCATTTTACATTTGGACACATTCAGTTGTAGATGATTATCGTTGCTCCAAAGTTTGATTAAATCTAATTCAAATTGGACTCGTTGGCAGTCTGTAATATCGTCGATTTTGTAATAAAGTTTTAGGTCGTCTGCGAAAAATAGGCAAGGAATATTCAAAGAGGTTGCCAAATCATTAATGAAGATTAGAAACAAAAGAGGTCCAAGATTCGAACCTTGTGGCACTCCTGACGTAACTATGTACGGAGCCGATTTGAAAGATTCGTATTCCACAAATTGTTTTCTGTTGACTAGATATGAATCGATTAACTTTGTTAATTTATTAAGAAGCACATGATGGTCTATTTGATCAAAGGCTTTTTGAAAGTCTGAATAAATAACATCGACTTGTTTTTGTTTGTCCAGGTGAGTACAGAGATATTGATTCAAACATGCAAGATTCGTCATACATGATCTTTGTTGTACGAAACCATGCTGAGTAGGAGAAATGACTTTTTGAACATGAGAGTACATAACATTTTGCACACATATCTCGGAGAGTTTAGAAAAGTTACATAAAATTGAAACTGCCCTGTAGTTTGCAATATTGCTAGAGTCACCTTTTTTCAATATCGGACAAATTCGTGCGGTTTTCCACTGCTCGGGAAACGCACACGTTCAAGTTGAATATGCTCATCAGAGGCATAGAGAGAATGTCGATACAGTCCTTCACCACAAGACTAGGAATATCATCCACGCCTGCGGTGAGTTTGTTTTTTAATTTTTTTGAAGCAGCTACGATATCGGTATTGGAGAAGGTAGAGATGTTCAAAATATCTAATTCAGAATTATGAGAGTTTTCACGTGACAAGTTCTCGTCAGAAACCAAATAAACACTCCTGAAATACTCTGCGAATCCATTGAAAATATCTCCGGGCCTGTCAAATACCGCATCACCAAGTTTCATAATACCTGGAATACGCGAATGTCCTTTTTTACTGTTTATGAATGACGAAAAAGTCGAACTGTCATGTGAAATATTGTTTTCAGCTGTATTTGTAAATTTATTATATGCTGCATTTATTTTAGTTCTGACGGTTTTTCTCAGATCCGAATATTGATTCTGATAATAAGCTGTATTGTATTTCTTGAAGTTTTTATGAACTGATTTTTTTTTAATATGATAAATAATATCAGCATCAAACCATGGAGGAAATTTACGTGTTTTTACTGTTCTCGGTGGAACTGTTCGAATGAAAATGCTATGTAATTTTTGATATAATAAAGTACATGCCGTGTCGATATCAGTACATTCGGAGACATCACGCCATTCGGTTGTTCGGATCAGTTCATACATAGCTGGAAAATTTGCTTTACTAAAATTAAGTTGTTTATTGGCATCTGTTGTATTAATAGCAAAGTCATTGATGTGAGGAGTACGACAGTTCAACGTAATAGAAAGTGCAGGATGATGAGCGTCTATGTCAACAAAAGGTTGATCACAATTCGAGACTATACAATCTTCACAGTTGGTTATGACTAGATCCAGTTTGCGATTATTGATATTCGTTATCGAGTTATACTGTTGAGATTCAGTTGCTTGTATGAAGTTGAGAATGTATTGAAATTTAGTGTCATTTAAGTCTACATCATATTTTGAAATCACCAAGTAATAGAAACTTCCCGTTAGTTACACAATCTGAACTTTCCAGAAAATCAAGCAATGTTTCGTAGTGAATATTAGAGCAATTAGGGGGTATATAAACTACAATGATACTCAAAGTAAAGTTGCCAAGAACCAATTTGGAGCCAACAATTTCAACTTCAGGGAGTGCGTCCCTCAAACCCAAAAACGAAATCGGTAGCAACCTAAAATTAACCTTGGACGCCAAGAGGACACCACCTCCTTTGGTGATACTGTTAACCAACAGTGCAACTTTAGAATCACAACGCAAAAAGATTTTTTTTCAAAATTCTGGACCGAGTAATTTCAATCAATCAAAACACTACTATTCATGAAAGTATGACTGAAACTGAAATTTTCACTTCCGATGACAACTTTTTTTAAAATTTTGACTCAGATCAATACAACATGACCAAAACAGATCTCAATCATCTACAAAATAATTTGCCTTATATTCATGCTGTTGAAATGGATGCCAAATTTTTAAATGACACCGCTTATTCTGTCAGGCCTATCAGTACGAAATTAGCAGAAACATTCCACCAAAATTACATTTTTAACGAAAATTTCAATATCCAAAGTTTTCATAATACTTCTTTTCATGAAGAAGTGGCTCTTATACCTATATCATATATTTTTGAAATCAATGACTCTCGTGAATTCTATATTTTTAATTTTAACGAGAAATACGACGGACCTATTATGGATCTCTTGAGACGATTACAAGCAATAGTCGACTTTTGAACTACATTGATTTCGGAAACAACTAGAATCTCCTCAAGCTATTTTTAATGGAAAGAACTATTTTGCTTTCACGACAAATATGAATTCGAATACAAATCCATCCATAATAACGATAACCAAACCGTTCATTATTAAACTTTGAGTCCGAACGAAATAAACTTCACCGAAGCAAACAAAAAACTGAGTATAGAACAGGACACATTTTTGAAAAATAACTTGAAGAATCCTAAACTAGAATATCACCATAAGGAATAAGAAGAAGCAATCAGAAAATTATGCTATGAGACATCTGCTGTTAGTTTCTGTAACGAAATAATATATGAAATGAAGCGAGAAACAAAGTCTTACCGATTTCCGAAAATTCACAAAAACGGAATCAATTCTCAAATTGTTGTTTCTCTGAAATTGTTCGTTCCGTTAACCAACAGACCAACGTCAATCATCAGCAGTCGAAACTTGTGTGAGCAAGAGATCAACGACCTGCAAGATGTTACAAAAAGGGCTGAATCAGATTCCACTCATTTTTCTTCACTTCAGATGTACATCGAATCAATTGAAGAAACCATAACGAGATTTTCAGAGTGTCACCGCAACATAATAAGTTTGATTGGTGATGATGATGTACTTTTTGGGGCAGTTCGGGTAAGTTTAGATACTTCAAATTCATGTCAAAAAATCCCGTTATCCATTATTGAACTTCCGATTTTTAGTGAAGATATTTCTAACTTCGACACCTATATGGATATGTTCAGTTCAATCAACCTTTTGTTGAATAATGTCGAAAAATGTATTTATTAGCTCATCTCCTTAAGAGGCTCAGCTTTGAAGGCTTTTCAGAATCTTCCGATGACAGATTTTAATTCCCTATTGCCTAAGACGAATTGATCGAACGTTTCAGAAATACCCGCATCATTGCTTCTTCATATCGGTCTGCTATAGATAATGCACCTGAAATGAGTAGTGACCCTTATCAGAGTTGCTTCAATTATTAAATATATTTTCTGATAATTCAGCAGCATCGGAAAATTGACCTACCCAGTGGACTCGGTTCGAGTTGCATCACAACTCCTCAGAAGGTCCAAAATACAAAACCATATTCGATTTTTTGAACAAGCAATGCGAAGCCCTAGGTAATCTGAAATTTTTTCGTAAAGGAAATAGTACTGTGAAGAAGTTCGATTCACAAAGCAGGCCACACCTCCCCTATCGTTCTTCAACCTTTCTTCGCTGGCCCATAGACTAACTACCCGATATGTTCCAGTACAGAGCATGAAATTCACAAATGTCCAGATTTTCTCACACCTTAAAATCTCGCAAAAGTTTGTCGAAATGTCATAAATGTAGACACTCTCACCATACTCTTTTGCACTTCGATTCTCACACTCCCTCATCTTATGACTCTGATTCAACAGACGGCGAACCCTCTGATGTGGTTTCTGGTCTGGTCAAGCAGCTTCATGGAGTGGTTTTTCAGTTAATGCAGCCTTTTTAGGTTATAAATCTACTGTTATTTTGTCTACTGCTAGGATGGAAGTAATGGACAGTCGTGGAACTTTTCAACCCTTGAGATGCCTACTTGACAGTGGGAGTATAAGCTCCTTCATCAGTCAGAAAACTGTTGAACGTTTGGGATTTCATCCATCAAACTTTCTCCTCACTATTCACGGTGTGGGCACCATGAATACGCGAGCCATTCATGGTGCTCTAACTGTATCATTGATAGGATACATCTTTCAAATTTGCGTCTAGCCGATCCCAACTTCAGGAACTCCGGTGCCATTGACTTTTTTATTAGAGGCCGATGTTTTCCCCCAATTTCTTCGAGATGGTCGCATATCCGGACCCTCTGGAAAACCATATCCGATAGATACCATATTCGGTCACATACTGATGAGTAAATACAGTCACATTTCCTCAAACCCTTATACCTACATCTCTTTTACTACGGTTAGTGAAGTCGTTTCATTGGAAGAATCCGTGAAAAAATTTCGGGAGCTAGAGGCTGTTCTCGAGGAATTTCCAACGCCTCTCTTGAAGAATCTCTCTCTGAGAGATATTGTGTTGACCCTTCAAAACTAACTTCAACAGAGTGATTCATTGTGTCCAATCCGTGAAACCGACCCTCTTTTCCATGGGATGCGACAGCTCGCACTTCAGCGTTTTCATATCCTTGAAAAACGCTTGAATCGTCAACCTCGATCATATCAGCAATATCAATCTTTCATGCAAGAATTTCTGGGATTTGCTCATATGGAACTTGTGCTTGAAATGGAAGAGGATGACAATGCATATTACATTCTTCTCCACTGTGTCGTCAAGAATGATGGCACCGGAAGTAAATTGAGAGTGGTTTATGCCTTCGCGAAGATTTCCTCTCTGCCTTCTCTCAATGATCCCCTGCTAGTTGGCTCGAAGCTACAACAAGACATTATCTCATACTTACGTTTCGACAGCAGATATCATAATGATGTTCAGGCAGATTCTTGTTACTGAAGAGCAAAGTTCCTCTGGAGGTTCTTTACAAGAACCTGTTCGACAAAATCGACTGGAAAATTTCGTCTTTGTAATTTCATCCTCTCCCCATCTAGCTCTCCCCACCTATAGACAGCTTGCTCATGACGAAGGGCAAGATTATCTTTCAGCTGACGTAGCATTATATTCCGCAACATATGTTAATCACATCGCTGTGTCTGCACCTACGCATGGAATTGATTTATCCTTGCAGAAGGAACTCACATCATTACTGAGTAAGGAAGGATTCGAATTGAGAAAGTGGTCCAGCAATGACCCAACTTCTTTAATGGATTTTCCTATCTCCCATCTGAGAGTTGATTCACTTATTAGAGATAGTTCATATTCCTAAGTTGGAATTGTGCGCAGCTGATTTCTCAGCTAGACTGACAGAGTTTGTCCAAATCACTCACAGTAAAACCCTACGTATGGACAAAGCAAATTGCTGATCTGACTCAAAGGTTGCTTTGTGTTGGATCAAGGGACCTTTTTTTATATAGAATAATGATAAACATTTCTCATTTCAATGAAATGTAATGATACAGAAGAAAAATGAAATAAGATTAGGCTGAAATCCTTGAAATCCACGCTCCAACTGATATAGAAGCGAACCTTCGTTCAACATTTGGTATTACTATCTACCTCCAACAAAAATGATGAGCATTCACAAGTTTCGAAATCAATAAACCGTGTATATTGAAAGAGATCGATATACCGTGTATATTGAAACTATCCAATGGATAGTAATGGATGATAATGTAACGTGCAATGCCAAAAATAATACTGAGTAATAGAAGAAGTTGATGAATTTTTGGATTGTAACAAGTCGTAAATGAAAAACTTTAAGAATATCAGCCTTTCTCGAAATATGCTGGGGACGAAAGAGGTGATATCAAACCTCTCTCTCTCTGTCTCTCTCTCAAATTAGGATTTTTCCCTATTTTTGAATCAGTAGTTCGATAATATTCATTTTCCAGGCGTTGAAAATCTTTTGATTTCAAGGAAATCATAATTAACTAATTATTCGTTAGGTCGTCCGTATTATTCACTTGAAGTTTGTGTAGGGCCGTTAAATTCCAATAACTTGTGAAGACTCCTACATTGACTTCCATCAGGGGCCTGATTTTCAAATCAGGTGAACCCTAATACCCAAAGTGAGGCAAATGTCGACTGATCATTTTAGTAGCCGATGCGCTCAGGGGCGTCTCATAAATTTTCTCGGTAGCTCATTATTTGCTATTTCATCTATATAAAAACCTAGAGTGCTACTGGGTCGGTTGGTGTATTCAATATCCCGTATATATGCAACTAACAATTGCCAATCGCATCGAGCCGGTCGAAAAATTCTGCCCCGACTGCTGTTCGATCTATTAGGGAAATAGCCAAATCGCCAGGCTCACTTGATTTAACCGAACCTGTGTTATTATACCGGGTTAAATCATCAAGTATTGCATAACGATATGCTCTTATTGTTGTACAGCTTCAACCGATTCCTCGGGGAAATCTTCCAGTGACCGAGATATGGGGCACGACCGGGAGGGATCTGTTACAGTTGTTGTTGGAAACCTGGAATCTGCAGAAAACGTCCTGGTTGCTCTTATGGGTAACACTCCAGGTGAAACGGACAACTTAGTCCCCGAACTTCATAATGAAATTGATATTCGTTGGACACACTATTCACAAAAATAAATATCGAAAAAAAACTTACAAAATTGTTGTTATCTGCCTTGGGTGTACCAATTACACAAAAAGTTAACGAACCAACCAAGGAAATTATTTTGACAGACGATATCTTACAAAAACTGAGTGAAGCTACCCAATTGCTGGCAATTGCACATTTCATCATTTAAATTCATTGGAGACATAACATCATGTCATTCTTGAATGAAAATTCAACACAGCTCAACACAGTCCAGTTGATAACTTTTTGTTTGGTACCGAATTCATTGGCAAGGTTGAGGCCAACCAATCGATGCTAACGGTAGTGGAAGAGCTGAAGAAGCCCACACAAAAAATATAGCAACCCAAGCCAGGTCCTTCAAATGTCACAAACTCTAAGACTTCTTTCAACTACAGGGTACCTTTTCAAAAGATGAGGATGAAAGGAAAGAAACAGGAAAAGCCGATAAAATCATCTCAATGGAAGAAGGACATGTTGCGGAGAGGGGGAACATCATACAGTCGAAACCGAGCCAGGGAGTACAAGGATCGTCGCTAACACATGTCATAAAGGTAATCACCCCGTATGGAGGCAGATTAAATTTTTTTTATAATCATTGGGGAAAACTAACAGACAATCCATTCATTTCGGAATGGGTTCAAGGTGTTACTTTACCATTCACTAAAAAGCCTTACCAGCAGAACCTGCCCAAGGTAAACTTCTCAAATTCCCGAAAAGAACTTTGTGAACGAGAACTTGCCTTGTTTCTCGAAAAAGGAGTTATACTGGTTGGGTCGAGAGTCAAAAATGAATTCATTTCCTTATATTTTTCGATTCAGAAACCCAATAAATAATATGCGCCACATTTCAAACTTGAATCTTATAAAACCGTTATCAGACTTATGCAAAGAAAATACTATTTCAAATCCTTCGATTTGCAGGATGCATATCCTTTACTACCGATAGAAATTACGGTGTAAAAAATTTTTAAGATTCAACTTTAAAAATATTATTTATGAATTTACTTGCTTTCCGATGGGATTGAATATTTCACCTCATATATTCACAATGCTCCTGAAACCTGCCCTTTCGTACTTGCGCAAGCAGGGATCCATTATAGTTGCGTATTCAGATGACATACTTGTGATAAAAAAAACTTATCAAGAGTGTGAACAATATACTAGGAGTTGTAAGCAATCACTACTGGATTTAGGTTTCATTATAAATTATGGAAAGAGTAGCTTGACCCCTGAAACAAAAAAAAAAACAGTATTTGGGCTCAATATTTGATTCTATCAACATGACTTCAAGCCTTCCTTCAGAAAAACAAATAATTATCTAAAAATATGATCCAAACTTTGCGAGGCAAGCAGTATTGTCTATAAGATATTTCGCATCTTCGATTTGGGAAACTCATATGTGTGAGTCCAACACTCAGATATGGATGGTTACACACGAAACCTATTGATATTGAAAAAATCAAAGCATTGCGAACGGTAAAAGGAAATTTCAATGGTAAAATGAAATTCCTCTACACGATAAATATGAATCATGCAAGAAAGGCATTGAAACCGAAAAAATTTCCTATCGAAATTTTCTCCAATTCTTCGAATATAGGCTGGGGAGCTTCCTGTAATGGAATTGGTACTCGGGGTTTTTGGAGTGCAAAACAAAAAGAAAAACATATCAATTGGTCAGAATTGAAAGCTGCATGTAATGTCTTGAAAGTTTTTGCTAGGGTTAAGCACGATTGTGATATCCTATTGGGGATGAACAATGTAACGGCTATTGCATGTATCAACAAAATGGGAAGTACAAAGTCCCAGTATCTGAACCACTCAGATAGAAAGTTTTGGGATTGGTGTGAATCCAAAAATATATTTGTTCGTGCTTCCTATATAAGTTCTTCAAAAATGTTGGGGCAGATGCATCATCTAGAATGAGAAACTCCGATACGGAATACGAATTGAATGATGAATTTCAGAAAATCATTGTGAATACACTAGGGATAGCTCAAGTAGATTTTCTTGCATCGAAAGTAAATGCGAAATGTAAAAATTATTTTTCTTGGGGCCCTGACCCCAATTCCTTGGCAGTAGATGGCTTCACAAAAAACTGGAAAAAAAATGAAATTCTATGCATTTCCACCATTTGCATTAGTAGATAGAGTTTTAGAAAAAATAGTAAAAGATGAAGCCACATGTATCGTTGTAGTCCTCAAATGGCCGTCACAGTCCTGGTATCCACTATTTCAAAATCATTTGATAGAAGAACCAATAAATTTTATCCCCTTCCAGAGAGCCACGTCCACTGAACAAGACGCTTTCGCTGGTTGCAGGAAAATTATGTGGGAAAAATTTAGCGCAAAAGTTCCTGAAACAGCAGTACGAGTGATGTATCAATTTGTACTAAGAGTAGGTAAGTTTATGAACTTGTAATCAAGAATATGTTTCAACGGACGCAACGTTCACGTTCTCACAGCACATACTACTTCGTTCACGTTACGATCTCTCGGATCGTGTCTACAATAATAGAGTGTATTCGAATTCGTAAAAATTGGCGGATACGCCAGGACGAATTCGCGATCAGACAGTGCCCATTATTCATCATATTGAATATCTTCAATATTCATGCAGGCTAGCTCGTGGGTTCTGATGGGCGCGAATAAATTCGAACAGCCACTGGATAGTACGACCAGAACCACCGATCGCTCCTCCGGGTACATAATACGTGGAAGAATACTGATGACGTCCTCAAGTCTCGCAACGTACGTCGGAAAGTACAAGAACTCGAATAGATCATAATATCGATTCGATTCAGGCCCAAAAATAGCTAGGATGCTATTTGCGTGTAAGACTGCCCAACCCGTTGAAACAAAGGCCGGACCAGGAGTACCCTACGCTCTCTAATGCCCTATTCGACACACTTCGTTTTCCGGATTCTTGAGGTAGCATTTTTAGCCACGAATCCCCAGTGCAGTGAGTTCTCTCACGAGACACAACTCGTAGGAGATTCGGTAGGCGCCCGATCTCCAGAAAACCCTGTTTGATGAGGATGGCTTGTCGACGGCTTCCGACGATTTTCCGTAGCCGCTGTCCGGACAGCGTGTAGTCCAAATAATTCCTGGAAACTACGCCTCAGGTGTCTGGGATTTACACATATGACACTAGTATTCAACGTCTGGACAGAGTTCACTTCAAATTACTCAAATGAGTCGCTTGGAAAATAGTCCCTGACAATAACTTCTCCTGTTAGGAAAGGGGACCCTTGCCTGTTATTGCGTTCATAGTCTCCTAAACTTTGATGATATTTTTCCAGTCGTCCACCGTCATGTCTAGCCAGACAGATATTCATGCTAGAAGAGCAGCAGAGCAGAGTCTCAAAGATCCACAGCATCGAGTTTCGGGGAGTTTCAAGTAACTGTTGTGTCGATCTGCCTATTATTAGACACATTATTAAAACTGTTACAGAAAATTGTGGCGATTTTGTAGAAAAAAAGCATTTCAATTCACAGGAATACAATTTTAACACAATCATGTTGTTTCTGACAGAAATATTTGAGTCAAACTTATCGTACTCCTCTATGAATACCTACAGGTCAGCTTTGGCCTTACTTTTCACCTTCACCCCTGAAGATGAGATGGTGTTAAACGTTTCTTCAAAAGAATATATGATAAAAAACCTGCCACACCGAAATATTCAATAACCTGGGACCCATCAGTTGGTTTAAATTACCTACAGACACTATATCCTCTTGAGAATCTGGAATTCGAAGCTCTCTCTTTGAAATTGGTAACTCTTCTAGCTCTCACAGCTGCTACTAGGGTGCAGACTCTATCAAAAAAAAAATAATTGATAATATATCTAAAGTAGACAACAGAATAGAAATTAAGATTCCTCAAACTTTTGAAGCCTCAGGAAGAAATAGAAATCAACCTCTTTTCATTTTTCCCTACTTCACCGAAAAACCTCATATATGTGTGGCTTAAACTTTGGAATACTATATAGGAAATACGCTAAGTATCGTGAAAACGGTAAAAAAGCCCTGGTTCTCACATATAAAAAACCTTTTCGAGCGGCATCGTCTCAAACCATATCTCGATGGATGGAAGAAATTCTGTCAAAAAGCGGAATTGATACAACTCGTTTCACCACTCACAGTGTCAGATATGCTGCAACATCCGCAGCTTTTCAATCAGGTGTTAATATAGAAACGATATGATCCACAGCTGGGTGGACTCAAAAATCAGAAACATTCAACAAATTCTATGACAGGCCCATTTCAACGAATCCCGAAAACTTTGCCTAATCTATTATTTTGTCTTCCAAAAATTGATTGTAATGAAAATAAATTATTTTCCACACTAATATATACTTAAGTACTGTGATATATTATTATTATTGTTGTTACGGACTAGAGTTATTGTGTGCATTGTTCAATTCACTATTGTATATTTCGAATTGTACTTTTATTTTCTCATTTACTCTGAACAGCTACCAGATAGATCATGGAAAGACGGAGATGCGATGAATAATTGTAAGATTGATCGACTTACCTGTGAGGATGATTGATCGCAGTTATTCTAGCATCGTAGTCTTTCCATGATTCAGCCCACCCACCACAATTCTCATTCTACTCTACGAATAAAAAGTGCAAATCGTTCAATCACAAAATGAACTTTCGATGGGATTATCAGTATGTAAAAAGCTGACACTTCTTTAAAAAGTGGTGCGTGATGAACCGAAAAATGGAACCTACCAGATGAATCATGGAAAGGCTACGATGCTAGAATAATTGCGATCGATTATCCTTACAGGTGAGTCGATCAATCTTACAATTATCATGTAATTAACACATATACTCTGTGTGCAACTATCTGAGAAGAGGTTGTTATGCTTTGAAATGTATGTCTAGTAATTGAAGTGAGAAGATAGTATGCAAATATTTATTTCCTTATGCAACATGGTATTTCCAATTGGGGAACGAGTACTATCGTAATCAGAGTTTTTATACTTCGAAGATAATATGCTCTAACGATTATGTCCGAAATGTGTTTCAGGAGCACTCGTGAAAAGATTTCCGGAAATTATTGAATTGTTTCAACTCTAACAGAAATATACATTCAGGAAGTATGTTCTTTCATCCATAAAAAGATACTATTTTACCTGGCTTGTCGTGCTTCACATCTGCTGAACACCAGGAAGAAGAGTGAGTTACTCCCATTTCACATCGCTCTGCTCTTCAATAAATGAATTTGAAATATATCGGACATGAATGCTATAATAATCTCCCAGATGATATCAAAAGTTCTAAAATGAACCGCTACAAAGGTGGGTTTCTCAATAAGTTTTCATTTTGAAACACTTTTGTCCACTGAATTTTATGTCAGTAAGTATCTTATACTCGCCAATGTGTTCAAATTAGATATTTATAACGTATTGACTGATTATTGCAACTGAAATTTCACAAATCAGTAAATTAATCAGCCAAATGACTGCTGACATAACCTCCATCCGTCCGGCCATTGTCGAATGCCAAGCTCTTAAAATTATTCCCTTCTTTTTTTTTCAATATGTGCTTTCAAAAACAACACACCCGACACCGTGCAATATTTGAGTTCTGACATATGTCAATAGAAACTAATTTTGTTTATTATTGGTTTCAAATACTATGCCCCGTCATTGAAGAAACGAATCTGTGATGCCAAAGAAAGAAAATAATCTTTTTAGACGGAAATTTACTGACTCCAACATACAACAATTCAAATTTCTACTGAGTAAAATGAACATTGAACACCAGGATCCCTCTGACATGAATGAATGCCTTGGGGAATTCTGGGAACACTTGTCCTTTGCATTTGAAGCCTCGTTCCCCAAACTCCTAAACAGGCCTCACCAGTTCTCGCGCCCATCAAATCCTTGGTATAATATGGAGCTCAAAACTGAATCTGAAAATCTGAGGCATTTGAATAACTTGATAAAGACTTTCCCTTTAAACACTGAACTAAGAATGAACACAGACGTTCGAAAAAGGTTTACAACCAAAATATAAAAAATGCAAAACAAAACCACTATAAAAAAATTATAGAGAA
Source organism: Zygogramma bicolorata (assembly GCA_032362365.1). Taxonomy (NCBI): domain Eukaryota; kingdom Metazoa; phylum Arthropoda; class Insecta; order Coleoptera; family Chrysomelidae; genus Zygogramma; species Zygogramma bicolorata. Next base: position 185,079 of record JAVJAQ010005719.1, read on the forward strand.
ATCTGACAACAAAAACAAAACAATCTGGAATATCGTCAATACACGCTTGAATCGACATAAATCACAAAATGACATCGAACTCATTCATGAGGGTGAACAAATTACAGATTCACATGATATAGCAAATATATTTGCCCAATTTTTCGTAAGTGTTGTAAATCAACAGCTCAAATCCCAGAGGAAACCTCTCTGAGAAATGTACAACAACACAGTCTGTAAAAGCTAGTTCTTTCTTCTTCCAACCGTTTTATCCAACTGAAATAGAAGCTATTATAAAGAATCTCAAAAATAAAAAATCTACTGGAATAGACGAGATTCCAGTCTATCTCTTAAAGGCGTGTGCTTCAGAATTCGCTCCCCACCTAGCGTATATCCTCAACAAATCGGTAGAACTGGAAAAATTTCCTAGCCATCTGAAAATATCGATAGTCCTACCTATCTACATAAAAAACGACAGACTTTCCCTACTCAATTATAGGCCAATTGCGCTTTTGAGCGTTATATCAAAAGTTATAAAAAAGGGTATGGCACAAAGACTGAATTCCTATTTGGAAAAATTTTGCATCCTTGGTACATGCCAACACGGTTTCAGAGAAGGATTCTTGACTGAAACTGCAACAACAGATTTCATCCAACTGATACACAACAAACTAGAGAAAAAAGAATTAATCATAGGACTATTCTTTGATTTATCTCGCGCTTTAGACACTCTCAACTTTGAGTTCATCATAAAAAAAAACCAAGACAGTTGCCATCCAATTTCATAGGTCAATCCCAGATAGATCAATTGAGGAAAATATGAATCTAAATAAATTCCCTATCTTATTTCAAAAGAGCTTTAAATTTTTGGGTACAGTCATCGACGAACAACTAAAATGGGATAAATACATTGAGTCAATATGCTCCACTCTAAATAAACACTTTTTCGCGCTAAGGAACCTGAAAAGCTGCTTGGATGAGGGCGGTCTTATGGACGTTTATCATGCATTGGTATATTCAACTCTCAGCTATAACATTATCGTGTATGGACTCGGAAATGAAGGAAACAGAGTTTTTTTAGCGCAGAAAAGGATCATTCGACTAATATTCCAACTGGACTTTCGGGAATCCTGCCGAAATATTTTCAAAGAGAATAAAATTCTCACATTAACTGGAATCTACTTGTACAAAATATTATCATTTGCTTATAAACATAAAAATAACTTCACACAGAACGCGGACTTCTACAATTACCCAACACGCCAAAGAAACCAATTCAGATTGGAAGTAGCCACTTATTCCAGCTATAAAAAATCTCCTAGTTATGCTGCAGCAAATTTTTTCAATATGTTACCAAACGAACTGAGAAATCGACCGAACCTGCTCAAATTCAAGTCACAGCTGAAACATTATCTGATACCTAAAGCATTTCATTCAATTTCGGAATACTTTTCAGAATGCCGATAAACTTATTGGCAACTAATTTTGGTGTATTATACTGTAACTGTTATAACGTATCGTATATCGTTATTGTACATATGTGTTTGTTTCCAATTTTAAATCTAGCATTGCATAAGTTGCTTTGAATTGTACTTTTTCTGACTTGTTAATCCAATGCGAATTGGTGATCGATCAATAAATATCTATCTATCTATCTATCTATCTATCTATCTATCTATCTATCTATCTATCTATCTATCTGTTGAATTAGATTTCATTAAGTGGTTGTTATTTGAGTTTGATATATGATAAAAAAAATGAGTTGTTGTTGCTATCAATAAAGTTCTACTGTTTTTGCTGAAGTTGAAAATTCTTCTAGTCTTTTTCTTTCAAATAAAAAGTACTCTGAAATAAGTATTTACAAAAGGTTATGGGCCCAGAGTACCTCGCGCTGCATATCTGAAGAAAGTTAAAGTATTTGCTGCATTTTCAACGAACAAAACGTTATATTGATACTTTGACACTGACAACGTTTATCAACTGAAATGGCTCAAGCTGAAACTGCAAGAATTGTGAAATTTGATGGTACAAACTTCCAGTTATGGAAATTCAGTGTTTCCATTGTTTTGAGAGCCAGTGATTTGATGGAAATATTGACCGAAGAGAAGCCCATTCCATCTGCCACAAATACTGATGAACTGAAGAAATGGGAGAAGAGAAACAACCAGGCAATGGTTATATTTCTTTCATCTATCAACGAAGATCAACTTTCTTTCCTTGTTAACTGCCAAACAGCTGGTGAGATGCGGAGGAAACTGGTAACGATACATGAGCAGAAAACTGAAGTGTCGAAACATCTAGTGTATCAAAAATTCTACGAACTCAATATGTCCAGAGGTCAAAGTGTGGCCTATTTCATTGCTGAAGTTGAATCCATAATCAAGCAGTTGAAAGATATGGGAGAAGATATATCTGATGTTGCAGTGATTTCCAAAATTATCAACAGCCTTCCACCCAAATTTGCTGTGCTAGTTACTGCATGGGATTCAGTCGACTCCAGTAAGCAAACTCTGCCTGATCTCATTGCCTGCTTCTGACATCAAGGATGATAGCCTAGCTCTTCAAATTCAATCAATGAAAATTTCTCAAAGCCAAAAGAAATCCACTAGAAAAGCCAATATTCAAGAATTGAAGCAGAAGTCTAAATGTGGATTTTGCAAGCAAGTCGGTCATTGGTGGAGAGAATGTCCTAATCGTAAAAAGAAGAAATTGGTACCATCTCATTCTAAAACTGAACCTACCCGTAAAACCGTCGGAGAAGCTCTCATTTGCGATTCCCCAACTGATTTCGAAGATTGGGTAGATGATGAAGAAAACGAAAGAGATATATGGTTGGCTGATACTGGTGCAAGTTCCCATATGTCATTCAGACATGAATGGTTTCACAATCTGAAAACCATCGAAAATGAAATTGCTGTTCGTGTTGCAGATAATAAATTAGTTAAAGCAAAAGCCGTTGGAGACATCAAAGTGAAGGCGAAGATTGGCGGAATTTGGGAGGACAAAGTAATCACAGAAGGTTTATACATACCAGAGCTGAGGAGAAATCTATTATCAGTCGGAAAAATAACTGATAAAGGTTTCATAATGACTGCCCACAGAGACAGATGTGAATTTCGCAATCAGAATGGTGAACTGTCCTGTATTGGTTTGAGACGAGGCAACATGTTTAAAATGCTGATGAAAGTTGATGAAATTGAATGCAACACAATAACAACGAATAGTCTCAAACTTTGGCATGAACGAATGGGGCATGTCAACTCAAAGTATGTCCGAGACACAATAAATAGTGGTGCAGTTGAAGGGGTATGTCTTGAAGATGATACTGATTTCTTCTGTGAAGGTTGCGAACTAGGAAAGCAGAATCGAAGGAGTACCAAAAAGTCAAATCGTCCCAAAGCAAGTGAACCAGGAGAGTTCATTCACTCAGATGTTTTTGGTCCCTCCAACATAGTTTCTTCCAGTGGGTCAAAATATTTTCTTCTGTTCAAGGATGATTGTTCTGGTTATCGAACTGTCTATTTTCTACGACATAAATCTGAAGTTTTTGAAAGATTCGTTGAATTTGAAACCGTTGTGAAAAGACAGACTGGAAATTTGATTAAAAGATTCAGATTTGATAATGGAACTGAATTTGTGAATGAAAAAATGCAGAACTTTTTCCGAGAAAAGGGGATTCTATTTGAAACCTCAGCACCGTATGCTCATGAACAAAATGGAAAATCGGAGCGAGACATAAAAACTATCACCGACAGTGCACGTTCCATGCTGTATTCGAAAAATTTGAGTCTTGAGCTGTGGTCAGAAGCTGTTAATACTTCGATCTATGTTCTCAATAGATCAGTTTCCAGTCAAGCAAATCACACAACACCCTACGAAAATTTGTTTAGAAGAAAACCGAACATAAAGCACTTCAGAATCTTTGGATCTCTAGCTTTCATGTATAATCCGAAAGAACTGAGAAAGAAATGGGATGCGAAAAGTCGAAAAATGGTTTTTGTGGGGTATGAAAAAGATTCTCCGAATTATCGCTTGTGGAATCCATCAAATGGAAAGATTTATGTCAGTGCCAACGTTCACTTCAACGAAACAGAAACCATTCATGAAGAAAATGAACAAAACCACATCAACTTCGAGTTGTTTTTCGAAAATGAAGATGAATTTTCACACGAAAATATGAATGGAAATGAAATAATAAGCAATAAAGATGGTGATGAGAGAAATGATGAGCAAGAAAGTTCGACAGATGTTCCAGAAAGTTCAACAAATAGATATAATTTACGTGACAGGAGTCTAATACAACAACCAAAATATTTATCTGCTATGATTGCTGATTTTGATATCCCATCCAACTATGAACAAGCAATCAATTCAAATGAATGTCATCACTGGTTCTCAGCTATGCAAGATGAAATGGATTCACTGAAGAAAAATGATACATGGACACTTCAAGAAGCACCAGCTAATGCCAACATAATTGACTGAAAATGGGTTTTCCAAATGAAGAAAAACTCACAGGGATTGCAGAGATACAAAGTCCGATTGGTGGCAAGAGGGTTTGCCCAAAAAGATGGAATAGACTACCATGAAACGTTTTCTCATGTTGTGCGGTATGAGTCCATCAGAGTGCTTCTTGCTATAGCAGCCGAATATGATCTGGAAATTGCCCAATTTGATATGAAAACGGCTTTCTTATATGGAAACTTGAAAGAAGTGATATTCATGAAACAGCCCAAAGGTTTCGAAATACATGGTGGTTTGGTATGTAGACTGAAAAAGAGTTTGTACGGTCTCAAACAGTCTCCACGCTGCTGGAACCACAAATTCCGAAAATTTCTGGAGGATTTCGAATTGGAGCAAACGAATGCTGACCATTGTGTTTTTGTGGGCAATTTTGATGCTGAAATCGTGTATTTGGCGCTCTTTGTAGATGACGGATTGATTCTGACAAAATCAAATGACACAGTTCAGAAATTATTGACACATCTCAAAATGAATTTCGAAATTACTTCTGGTGATGCGAAATGTTTCATTGGCATTGAAATATGGCGAGACAGAAAGAATGAATAAATTGGAATAACCCAGGAGTGCTTTGTGAATAAAATATTGAGAAAATTCAATATGTCGGACTGTTCGCCATCGAATATTCCCATTCAACCTGGTTTGCAGTTGGAAAACGTTCCCCAAACTGATGAAAAAGTGCCTTTTCGAGAAGCAGTGGGCAGTTTGTTATACGTATCCATGATTTCACGTCCAGACATTGCTTATGCAGTTAGCTATGTCAGTCAATTTTTGAATAATCATGGTTCCGAACACTGGACCGCTGTGAAGAAAATACTTAGGTATTTGCAAGGTACGAAAAGTTTTGGATTGATATATGGTGGATGTCAAGATTTTCAAGGTATCTGTTTATCTGGATACACCGATGCAGACTACGCTGGTGATGTAACTACGAGAAGATCAAGAAGTGGATATATTTTCATGATGAATGGATGCCCAGTTACATGGTCTTCACAACGACAGCAAGTTGTAGCACTATCCACAACCGAGGCAGAATATATAGCTCTGTTTTTTGGATGCAGAGAAAGTGTTTGGCTGCGAAATTTGTTGACAGAACTTGATGTTTTGAAAAATGATTCGACTGTCATCAAAGTTGATAACCAAAGTGCTATAAAACTTGCGAATGATCCTGAATTTCGTAAAAGGACCAAACATGTTGATGTTGAATACCATTATATTCGTGAAGTTGTTGAAAATGGATCAGTAGCTGTCAACTATGTGGAGTCCAAACTTCAACTGGCTGATATCATGACAAAAGCTCTACCGAAAGAGAGGATTCTGTTTTTGCGTTCCAAACTCAAAATTTTGGATCTTAATGAAATAGGGAGAGTGTTGAATTAGATTTCATTAAGTGGTTGTTATCTGAGTTTGATATATGATAAAAAAAATGAGTTGTTGTTGCTATCAATAAAGTTCTACTGTTTTTGCTGAAGTTGAAAATTCTTCTAGTCTTTTTCTTTCAAATAAAAAGTACTCTGAAATAAGTATTTACAAAACTATCTATCTATCTATCTATCTATCTATCTATCTATATGTATATTCAGAGTATAACATGCTCAATGTTCATTCCACATAAGAACATTCAGTCTTGGCTATAAATCATACAATGTGAATATTTTTCTCCATTGTACCAGATGTCAGAGGTCCATTCGATAAGCCACACCAGCTACTTTCACTGTACTCTCTATTATATATTGAACAATTGGGTTTTCCAGCCCCTTCCATCATGATATATTCAACTTGCCAGCATTTTGTTGAATTATGTTCTCGAAAATTTTTCGGAATTTCCTTCAACGAATATCCCTGGTTTCCAGGAAACTTTTCGGATTCAATCATTCAAGATCTCGTGCGAGCAAGGGATACCCGGGACCTAAAGTTTATGAAGTGGAATCCGAACCACTTTGGATTCGTGGCTGGACGGCGAATACCTTATTTGAAAAATACTGGTATTCCCCAAGATTCGAACCTGGGTCGTTCGGGTGAGAAGCTGGGCTCTTCACACCATGACCGCGAAACCACATCAGTTTTAGTGGATCATATTTATGTAGATTGATACTTCAACTGTTTCTATCTGTCTGCTCTCATTTATAGCCTCAGATTCCAGAGATGTATCACGTTTATTGCCTGATATTCATGTATAGAAATTGATGTTTTTTCACTCTTGATTACAAATGATCATGAAAATAGTATGAATTTGTTTTCATTGTCGTCGCCAGAGAAAGCAATATTTTATCCCGCTCATGGTGGCGCTGAAACGCTCATTTCTAGTTCTCGTGCATTCGCAAGGAGCACATCATATTGGCTGAACTCCGATTTCAGAATGGTCCAATATGGATACATCGTAAGTGAAAAAATTGATGTTGAACTAATATGAATCGATATTGAGAAAACGATATTTCAATATGAATATTGGTTTATATTGACAATAAATTCAAATGCATTTTGTAAAGTTGGATAAGGATTATGATATATGGGTTCGATAACATATTACCAATATCAGAATTACCATATCAGGTGATAATGAATAATATCAGTTTGAAGATATTTCAATATTGTGTGCATATTTTGTATAAACCCAATTTTCAACATCGGAATCCAATATATTTCTAGTTCTCGTGCATTATTCTTACCTAATCTCGAGATATTTGAGTAATTTTCCACAATCAGAGGAAAGACGAAGTATTTATATCACAGCACCGGTTTGTATTCCTTGCCAGGATTCACTTACAATAATCTAATAGTGGGAGATGACTTCCCCTAATGAACCAGTATTCTTGTATTCTGCTGGAAAAACCTTTTATGTTATTCACAAAGTGATGATTGAGGCATGGCAATGTCATGTAACCATAATGTATCTGAATTATTGCAGTTATCTATTGCCTCCCAAAGGATATCATATATCGTGCTGAAATCTAATGATATAGTGAATGATTATGTGCACGAAATAAGATAAGTGCATTTCATTAGTTTTAGTTCATAATCAGTGTATTGTAATCGCGACTTATATCATGATTCGTGGAAAGTGATATCTGTGAAACACTGAATGGAATGAGTAGTAATAATGTATGATATAATTATATGTTTGTCCGGGATGTGTGTTACAAAATGTTTCATTTCAGGTAAGTGATTTTCATTACCCAGAGCGCTGCAGCACCCCAATCAGCTGCCTTTTGACCACAAGAGACTATGTCTCCCGGTATCGCTCGTTAGTGTTGGATGAAGAAAAAAATTAATGTAATACGATGACTCTTATCCTTGGTGTGTTTATAAGTTCGCTACCAATTCCATGTAGAAATAATTTCGCGATATTGCCCAGTAATCAAGATATGGACTAACGATAGAACTGGAACTTTTCGTGCCTGGACTTCTGAATTTCGAAAAGTAGCATCAGGTAATCCTTTTCAATGTCAAGAAATATGACTAAGCATTTTTGAATGTCTATAAGGCATCCGTTATTTGTCATCTGAAAAAATAGTGTATGTAGATTCTCAAACATCATTGTCCAGATTGCAATAATATCATATTTTCAAATTGACCAAAGGAAATTACATACGAATCTTGGGAATACTGAGAGATACATTTTTTGATATCATTAATGAAAGACACCAAGAACTGAATTCCATTGACCATATTTCTTTCGATGAAATCTTGATAAACGAATGTGGGTACTAATTCAAACAACTTTGAGTGTGAATCATCTTTCGAACAATTCGTTCAGGCCAGTCTCAAACTACAAACACAGTAGGTTTCAGCTGGCACCTGTCAGAAAACAACTACTCCCTTGGCTGATAGCACGAAGTGCATTGCATTATATCCGACCGGTGCCAGTGCAAGTTACTTCACAGAAGGAAATCCTGCATTGGCTTTTGGCGATACAAATGAAGGAATTGATTTTCATTAAGTGGGACTTACACACTTGCAGACCGCTTTCGGGATATTTGGTCACCCTTCAGAACAAGGCAGTGCCATCATCAACATAAATTCGATGACTTTCCATAATGTGAAGGGTAAGTAGTGGGTCTTTTCACTATTCATTGTAAATTCATTGAACTCAAACCAATCACATATAAACTCAAAACCTTGTTCAGCTTTATCCTTCACATTGGCCCAGGCTTTCTCCTCGTATAATATTGCCATATCGCAAAACCAATGATTTTACCTGCAGATCGAAATGTCATTAGAATGTTCGTATACATTATGAAATATATATATATATATATATATATATATATATATATATATATATATATATATATATATATATATATATATATATATATATATATATATATATATATATATATATATATATATATATATATATATATATATATATTAAAGATAGCCTCACATCTCAAGAAATGGAATTCAATGAGAGGGTTCCCTCTCGGAGGGGCTTCATACATCAAGTTGCCAAATTTCATTGAGTCGAAGGCTATTGTGGAAGTGAACGATCAAGACCATTATTATTTTGCTTGGGCTGTTACTTCGGCACTGTATCCCGACGCCATAACAGTCAACGAAATTTCATCGTATCCACCTTTCCTTACTGTACTGAATGTGGCAGGTATAGATGTTCCAGTTGAGTTGTAAGATATTCCAAAATTTGGAGTAATAGATGATTGCTCTATGTTTGTGAGTCAAAAAGTAATTTTAAGAATGGTCAAATTTAATAGAGTTATTCAGTCTTTAATAATACTCTAAACGTAGACTCAACAGGCTTGCTAATCTCTTGGATATTACTGATAAGTGTGGTAACAGACGTTATCATTTTATAAAGGATCCGTCGAAATTAGTTTCTTCTCAAGTGTCCGCAAATCAATATCAAATAAATGTGAAGGATGTTTAATGTATCCTGGGACTGAGCGACTACTACACAATCAGTCAAATGATTATAATCATATTTCTGGACGGAGAGAGTAGATAAATTTGAAAATGTTGTTTGAGCTTATTTCAAATCTGGAGCAAATCCTGCTCATTCCTACACCAATCGAAGTCAAGTACGTGAACCGTACTCTTTCTCACATCTCATGAAGTGTTTATTAATGATTCCATTTCAAAATCTGTATTATCATGTGACGCAGGGGCTGGTGAAGATTTGTTTCATGAATATTTGAAAAATGTCGTCCTTATTACTCCTTCGACCATTGAGAAGACTGTGACTTCAATATTGCTACCACTTGTGTATAAGCGAATAATCATTGATGGTCAAGTTGAAGAACGTGGCCACTGCCATTTGACTGACAGAAAGAGAAATAGAGGGGCGTATTCAGCATGTAATCTCAATTTTGAATTTCTTATTTTTTTTCGATGATTTTCCATAATCTCAGTGCGAATAAAGGAGTTGTGTTGTAACAAAGAGAAGGTTGACGTTATCGCTCAAACTAAAGAAAACTATGTGTCTTTCGCGAAACATATATTCATGGAGACTCAGATTAATCGAAATGGTCACAAAAAAAAATTGAAATTGAGATTCATCGAAAGTTATTAATTTTTGCCCACCTCCCTGCAAGAGTTAGTCGATAACTCACATGATGAGCATTCGGTAAAGATGAAAAATCATTTCCAGAAGGTTGGAAAATCCAATCATATGGGAGAGATTTTCCCTATAGTTTCATTGATTCCCTAGATAAATTGAAATATCCATATTCACCTTGTAAAGACAGAATTTCATGACAAATTGAGTGGAAATACTCATTTGGATACTGGAAATGTTCTTTCGCGTTTCGGGAGAAAGATTTTAGCCTAGGCCGCTCCGGCCATGGCAAAATCATCTCGAGATAGCTAAAAGATTTCGCGGCCAAAGTATACTTACACTATATTTTTTGTGCAACCGTGAAAATTACACAATTCCATTGAACATTGTGTCTTTTTGAGAAGACAGCGTTTCATCGCGAAATAATAATAGTGAACTGATTGCACAAATATCACTGTGTTTTTATGGAAGTGGAAAATTTAGCAATTTGACATCTCAAAATACATTAATATTGTCATATCTCAGAAATATCGAATGCTGTAGTGACCTTCACTTTGCCGGCAGCTACTCTTGACAACGGCCGCGAAATATTATTTTGCGGCATTTTTTGCTGCTGCCAAATGCTCGTTTCGCGTCCGGGTTCAAGGAAACATATTTCTGAAGTGTATTATGTTCGAGCAGGTATTGTTTGGAATATGTTTGATTGCCGTAACCAAGGTGAATATCTCGACATATACTTGAAATGCAAGGTTGTTGTGTGATATATCCGAGAAATTTGAAAACAAGAGTTTGAAAATATAAAATGGAACCCTGCTCATTATTTCACTTCCCCGGGTCTGTCTTGAAAAGCAATTTTTGAATATACAGATATATAGTTGGAATTATTGTCCGATATCAATATGGTATATTTTTTCCCGAGTTGGTATACGTGGTGGTGTTAATCAATGTTCAGAGAGGAAAGACATTGTGAATAATCAATTTCTTTCAAATCATCAGCTCGAACAACCTTCTTCCCCTATAATGTATTTGGGTGCTACAAAACTCATTCCGAACTCGAATGAAAAATAAAATATATCGTTCATCATTGAAACTCAAAGCAAGCAGTCCGTAATGGTTCGATGGTGATAAAAATTCACCGAATCCTAAAATTCAATCAATCACCATGGATGAAAAAGTATGGTGATCTGAATAGAGAGTGCAGATTCGAGTCCACAAATAAATTCGGAAGGGGATATTTTAAACCTAATATGAACTCTACATTCGGAACGCCATGGAGAATATTAATGATAGAAGAGATATTCGGCTTGTTACCCATTGAGGGCCTATAAGTATAAGTATGGGTGTATTCTCTGAGAATTCTGTGGTCATTCACATATGCAAAGTCAAGATTTGTTACAACAAACTATTTTGCCTGATATTCTTCATACTAGATATATCAAAAACTGTGACATACGACTTTTTGTATGACATAATCAAAAAATTACGGATAGCAAGCTTCTATGCTATATACTGATACGGATTCTTTGATACTAAATATCGAAAGTGGAAACTTTTATCAATTCATGATCAAAAATGCTGATGAATTATGATGAGGGTGAAAAATTCAATATGCCCGTGAGTAAATCCGTGATTGGAGAGATGGAGGAGGGACTTCCGAATGATCCACTTATTAGTTTCTATGGTACTGGTTCTGAAGCTCTCCATACCAATAGCGTATGTGACGAGAAGAAAGAAGCTTTCTTTTGTAAGGAACCAACTTTCAATTGATGATTAGATGAACTTGTTGAATCTGGTTATTAACATAACATTCATTGATTTATGGGTGAAAAAGTTGCTTCGCCCCATATGGTTTATGAGTCGTTCATTATACCCAACACTACAAAAACATTGCCGTGGATCACATCGATATTAAATTTCACCAAAAAGCATCTGATAAAAATTTGGAGATTATTTTGGAGACAATGAATAGTTCAAATTTAATCATCGCTGATGAAAGACTTGATCTACTCCTTGAATCATTGAGGAAGAAAACGAAAGAATAACACTTTTTTAATAAAAACAATCTTTCATCAACAATTCAAAAATCCATATTGTTCATTCATGTTTCAGTATGATAAGAGTATTATTGAAACTAGGAAAATATTAGTGATTGAATGAAGAAAGTGAATTCTCGAAAAGGGGGGGGGGTAAAATATTTACTGCGCAGAAAGCTGATTACTGTTTCAATATTCGACCGAAATGAGACTCTTAGGTGGATACGAGGAAAAAATTATTCGCACTAAGTAGTTCCGGTCGGATTACCTCACATAGTTCTGAGGTTGTTCGAAGTCAAAGTTAAAGGAAGAAAGGGCACTATTTTTTTCATTTGCAATCGATATGACCTCATATTACCCCGGAATAATTCAATGTCCAGGTTTTTCAAGGTCAAAGTATTCAGAAAAAAAATCCAGATAATCGAGCTCTCAGACAAGCTATTGTGGAGAATTCCTTCCAGGTGGTGCTCCTGTACGCATCGCAGTGTATTCTCAGTAAATGTCTTGATAACCCGAAGGGAAAATACCTCGAATCACTCCGCTGTAGTTATCAGTTCCTGGTCACTGATGAGTATCTTCGATTCTTGTTTCCATCGCAGTGCCTCACAGCCACCATCTCCTGGGATAGGGGCGGGTTCAGTCTTGAAAATCAACAAAGCATCTGGATTGGATTGCATAACATCTGAAACTCACAAAATAACAATAGGCACTATAGCTCCCCTACTAACAACACTAGTGAACAATATTTTTTCAAACCGTCATAAAAGGGGATAAAAATTCCTAGTCTATATTCTATCAAAAATTCTTGAAAGAGCGGTCAAGTCAAAACACTATCCAATAAACAGTATAGATTCAGAGTTGAAAATTTCCACAAATGATGCACTAGCCTTCCTCACAGAACAAATATACCAAGAGCTTGACAAAAGTAAACCATCCATAAGTGTTTAAATAGATCTAGCAAAGGCCTTCGACATGTTTTGTCACAAAAAATATTAGTGAAACTTGATAATAATGGTATCACAGGTATTCGCGATAAAGATTCGCATCACATATTCTACATGTCTATTGGGTTACCGAATTCGTGTTATTTTCAATTGTCTTTTCAGCAATTCTACGCACAGAAACGTTGCAGGTTCATTAAACTCACGAAAGCAATACCTCGACCTAATTATATTTCGGTCTCGTCTCGTAAATAATAAAAGTGTAGTAACTCCGTCCCTGTACCGAACCCACACGTTGAAAGAAAGAAATCCAAAAAATCTATGAATGATCCCTGCTTAATCAGCTGCCGCAGATAACTCATTCTTTGTTTGTGTGCCGAACAACACGGTTAAACTTTGCTTTAACAGTGCATTTGGTGATAGATTCTAGAAATGTTGGGGTGACAAAATGCCAAAACATTCTAGGAAATGGAAGCATACTAGTAGCAGCGACGAGAACATTTCCTTGAAACGGAAATATCAAAAATTGAGGCGTCATTCGAACGATATCGGAGATAGAGGACCTAGGACTGGTAGATCACCTCAGAGGCGCAGGACGCGTAGGCCGAATGACAGGAATGGTTCTTCGTACCGACTTAGATTTAGGAACGCAAACCTTTCTCCAAAAGCGTCGACAAGACATGAACATAGGAGAGACCGCCGTGGTGAAAACCATGATGTGAAACCTCCTAGTGAAGCGGAAGTATTAGATACCGGTAGTGGTTTTATATTTTGTCTACAGGGTAACGCATTTATTATCGGTGATGATAATGGCATTATATGTTACGTTTGATGTCGGTGATGACATTTTGAGTTCAAGGATGAATTTTTCGTAGTAGCAATGACATCCCATCGTCGGTGATGACAATGGATATATATCGTCATGCATTATGGAACAGGGTTTCTTTTTTTCTTTTTCTTCAAGGATCGCTGGAAACAATGGTGATATTGTCAATATATACGACGGGGCTCCTCCTACCATGAATCACGATACCGTGTAGGAGGAACAGGACTTAAATGACGAGTTGCTGTCACTCATAGGAGGCGATGTCTCGGAGCAAGTACCTACTGGACCTCCACTCCAAAAAGACTTGGCAGACCGATGGCTGAGCATAATAAAAACGAGCCAACAGTGAGAAGAAACGTGCAACTATAATTCAGAAGTACCCCCCATCCTCTAATTGTCAGCTATTACCGGGTCCAAGGATGAACCCTTTAGTCAAAATGGCAGTTAGAGAATCTGTGGTGCGAAGAGATATCCGACTAGAACTGTTACAGGTTCAGGTAATGAAATTGACATTATGAATGATATTTTCTGTGTATAACCATTATTGATAGCTTATGATGTTAGAGGTTTCTGTTCCATAGATTCGTTATGCTGAACCATGGCAAGATTTAACTTTTCAGGGTCAAATTTCAAGCTGATCATTCTCAACGTCTAGTGGGAAGTATAGTTTCCAAGCGAACCCATATCTAAATACCCCTGTTCACCTCGATTAACTCAACCACTACATATTTGCTGATGAGGTACCATTGTATATACATGAAACGTTGTCAACTTCGATCGTGCTCGAATACTTGCAGCAAATTGCAGTGAAAAAGCGTTCTGGTTGTAAATTCAATAATCTCTGAAAGTCAACACGAAAAAATTCAAACCTAGTGTTTTATTTCAGTCTGTCAAATTATACGATTTTTGTGAGTTATTGCTAAAAATTCCTTGTAATCATATCTTCATTTGCTAATCCCATGAGGATCTGTTCCTCAGTTTCATGTCAATGTCCAAATTCACAGCTTAACAAAGTGCAAACTTTTCATGGAAATGAGTCGATAAAGATTCATCATTTCTCTGCACTCGTTTCTGCATCAAGTTCCTTCTCTGAGTCAAACTTATTTGGACACGAGGGTGTTCTCGGATTCCTTCTGGAATTTTCCCCATGTATCTAGGACTCATTGAGTTGCAACTTGTGCGAGCAATATTATACCAGCTGATTGCAGATTTATTATAGACCATCAGTTAACTTTGAATAAACGCATACTGAATATACTATTAGAAAAATCCTAGGCACTGTATTTTTTATCTAGAATTTCAAAATCTTTATCAACCTATGCCAGATTAACATGTTACAATTGCATAATACGGCCACACTTTAACTACTGTGCTACACTGATGTATCTTTTCAACCGGAATCAAATGGGACAATCGCAGAAATAACAAAATCGAGGTATGAGAATCATTCTGAGATGCAATCAATATACCCTCATTGAATCTATGTTGAACACCTTACAGTGGCAGCCGGTATATGAAAGACTAATAACGAGTGGGTTACAACCAGCATATCTTAGCAGATATTTGGTCCGAAACAGTGAACTTCATTCATATAATACAAGAACATGTAATACATTTCATATATCCCGAACAAATTACAAAAGTGGAATGAATTCGCTGTTCTTTAGGGGTCTAGATAGTTTCAATAAGTTACCTAATGAAATGAAAAATGTAAGTTCCTTAAAGGTGTTCAGAAAGCTATTATTAGAATAGGTTAAATAATAATTTTTTACGTACTGTGAAATTATTTACATATTCATATAAAGTCTATCTATCTATCCAGTAAGGTGCGGACTCTGCAGATCCGAAAGTGAAATCTTTCGGCCGTGCATCCAACTTAGTAGAACTTCTCAGTCTCTCGATACAGTTCTACGCACTCTTCCATCACATCACCATCAAAATTAAGTTGCTCAAATCTGGCATAATATGATATTTTCGGTTTCGCTTCTCTGGCTCATCATTTCCAGCACCTTCGTCATTTGGTCCATCATTTTCCGCTGCGAGTGAAGTTGGTACTCAGCGGATCCATAGCCCCCTTATTCATAGCCTCACCGTTGAACATAATAACTGATGTTTCAAGACTTCAAATAATGAAATCTTCTATGAACTATTGCAGCAATCCAGCATTAATTTTGGCGTTCACCACTTGTGATTATGTTAAATCCCTAAATTGTTGTGGGCTTCAATCAATCGCAAAGTAACTGATAACACTGAATAAATACTTTTACAGCAGGTAATTTACGACTTGATCAACAATCGAGAGTATCGATTATTATAACGGACGGTCGAACGCAGTACCCGCCCTCATTCCACCATATCGCTAATATTGAAAAAAAACTAATCTTCCTTTCCCTGGTAACGATTCCTGGTCTCAGATCCATGTATACGAGGTAATCAATCGTGATACCATGATGATTAGAATATAGAGTTTACTGACTTCAAGTGGGCTGTGAATTTTAAATTTCGAAAATGAATGAATTCATAAACACAACGGAAAAAACCTCGGCTTTGTTGCTAGGTTGAAATTTTTTCGAGACTAATTCTAAAATGGATTCATAATGCACCAAAAACTGTCAAATTATGATTCCTAGATGTCGTCCATTCCTTGGATCACGAGAATAGACTTCTGACTAGGGCATATGTTAGTCATGTTCCGATATTACTGAACAGTACTGTCCAGCTAATTCAGTCGTTCCGATTTTACTGACACTCACTGGCAATTATTTCGCGCCAATATTCGAGGTAGCCTGTTAGAGACTGAAAAGTTACTGGTGCTACTGCTGCAGAAGTGGTCCTGTAGTCCCAGTATTCCTCAAATTGAGTTAGGTTAGGTTGTGTTCGAATAAACGTCAACGGAAAACAGATTAAATTTGTTGTCAGATCATTGAAATTGCAAAATCATCAAATATGTTTCGAGTTGTACTGGAAAATATTTGCGTAGAAGTTGATGCTGAATTGGAATGAATCCAGCAGATCAATATAATCTGCGAGAACCCTATTTTTCGAGATTGCAAGCCTTACTCACTTACCTGAAATGTTGTTTAAAGATCATAGTGGTGTGAAAACCTACTACATTTTGAATGTACCCTTCTATTCTTGAATTTTTTTCTATGGGACCTCTAATTTTGTCGAGGATTATAATTTCAGTCATTTTATTCTCTAAAGACTCAATATCAGAGCAAGAGCTCTCTGAATTTTTTATTTCCGTATCACTATTGCTTAAAATTTCTACAAATATTCAATTCGTTTTGAAATTAGATAGGGTACGTCACACCTATAACCTCTGACAGTTCCTTTGACGGATGTCAGATGGCGATCCGTTCCGGATATCATTAGCAGTAGATTACTATCACCGCAAAAAGCGTTCCGAAAACGCTTACTGTGGCCAGTAATACCAGCAATATCGGAACATGACAGTTATCACGCTATCACAACGTCAATTCACTGACACGTATGTCGATGTAGTCATTTCGAGATGATTCACTTGAAAATTTTTATTATGTGCATCTTATATAACCAGTTTTGTTCTGCCTATGTTTACCCTATGATTTGTGAAAAATGTGGTGGAAAGAGTGAATCTCCATTGACAAAATCCATTCTGGAGAACGAAAATGAACTCTACGTCGACATTTTGACGAATATTGCAATTCCAATAAACCACGGACTCTGCAATCTCTGGATCAATTTTCTCGAAGTATACGACTGCATTATGAGTGAGTACTCCAATAGAGAATCGAGCATTGGATATGTTACGAATCCAAGCATTAGACAGCAATTTTATTCCTGGATTGGAGTTCAATCTGAAAATGAGCCCCAGAACAAATGTTCTTATTACTCGATAGCTATAGTGAGCGGCTCATTGTTCATTATATTGGGATTGTTGTATATGACGAAGAAATCGATGGACTATTTCAAAGGTGATGAATTACCAGAAGTTTCTCTTCCTGGAACATACAATAAAAAACTCAAAATTTGTAATTGCAAATTAAATGATAATATATACTATCGATTATCTTTTCACAATCAACCAGTTCCACTCCCGAATTCCAGTTGAATTGAATAGTATAAATCTGTTATCCACACAACAGAGGCTGCCTCGTATTCCTATGTGTGAAAGAAGAATCTGAATGCAGCGCTTTTCCGTCGTTCAGAAGTTATGGCCATTCAAAGTTTTGAAAAACGACATATTTTTCTCAGATCGAGGGGCATAATTTTTGAAAGAAGGGGAAACGCTGCGTTATGACTTCAGATTTGTTTTCTACGCATGAAAATACGTGAGTACGACCTCACCTCTTCTCGAAAGATTCGGGTGTGCAAATTGAAGTCAATCACATCACCAAGGTCGAGAGTAAATCATTCCTCTCTCGAGGGAAATCTCATCTTTTGCCGAGGTTTGCACGCTTAGTTATTTACAATCATTCGAAATAATTTTTGAAATGTTTGGTACAACTCTTACAAAACCTTGGACATTCATTTCTCAACAAAAAATTTCTTATATGGTTACTGAATTGAATAACACTTCATTGTGTGATTTCCATTAGACACTTTATAAAACCGCTAACGTGTTACACAAAATAAGAATATGGAAACCATTTTACTACTTATCACCTTATATTCGAAATAGACAGAACCCACACTCGGAAATGAAACAACCACTGGTGGTCCAGGAGGCTTTGGAAAGCACTGTAGTCCGTAATAGGTGAGATATAGTACAGGTAATAGGGAGCCAGCTACTCGTGTCCATAATGCATAATTAGGCGGGAGTTTTTTTCTTCATTAATAGTTGGCGGTCGGACGTACTCAACCTAAGAAAAAAAAATACTAAAAAAAAGACCGAAGGGAGGGCCACCTTTTTAAAAAAAACCCGTTTGGGTCTCTCCCTCCGCGCCCGCCCTCTTCCCCCCCACATGTGGGCCCCCTTTTTTTACAAATAATTAACTTCCCTCTCTTTTTATCCAATAATTTTTTTCGTAGCACTTACCGTTCACGACTTAAATTATTATTACTTTTTGCTTATTCACTTTTTTACCGATATGTCTTTGTTTAAACAATAAATTGTTTATAATAAAAATTTTAAATCGATACATTTTCTACAACTTTTATTGACAACTTTTTTCTCTAAAGTTAATATTTTCGAAGTTACAACGCGTTAATTTCAATCATCTTGTATCTGGGAGATCAACTAGAGTGCATTTCATGCAAATGCAGAACTGGCTGTGGCAGAGCCTGTGGGTGCCAAAAAGCAGGATTGGACTGTACGGTAATCTGTGGGACCTCAAAAAAAGAAACTTCCACTAATCAGCTGAAAGTAATAGTCAACAACACAGAATTGTGCGACATCGATGAAGATAATGGTGATGATTCTAACGACAAATTAATAGAGGCGTTACAATCTTTATATGCCACTGAGGAAGATAACGAAGAGGAAGAGGAGAATGTAACCAACATCGAAAATTCACCACCCTCGAAACGCCAAAGAGTCGGAGAAGACATATGATTCATTTTGGTGTACATTTGTTCCTAAATATCGACATTCGCTAGATCATTACGCTTTGCATACTTCGTTCTTAATAACCTTGTACTCGGTGGTACAACATTGAACGCGTTGTAACTCTCCTTTAGGGTTTCGAATAAAAGTTGTAGAAAATCAATCGATTTGGAACTTTTATCATGAACAATTTATTATTTAAACAATTATTTAAAAAGATATCGGTAAAAAGTGAATAAACAAAAAGTATAAATGTCGTGACGTGTGCTCAAAAAAATTATCGAAAATGTTATTTACTTGTGGGCCTAGTCCGGTTACGGAGATCAGCCCAAACGTTTTTCAAAACTCCTAGTATTTTTTTGTATTGAAATACGACAGACTGCAACTATCCTGCAATGAAATAACTCCTGCCTAATTTTGCAAAACAAAATCCTCTATTACCTGTATTAATAGCACCAAATTTTGATTTCACGATGATTACTTATTGGCTGTGTTCAGACCTAACTGTGCCATTGCGATTGCGCACTATCATGAATATGAAAAACTTTTATATGGGAACAAATCAAAGGAGATTTTCAATATTTTATACGTTTTTGTTGTTGTTGTGACATTGTTTGATTCGTTAACAAGCTGACGAACGTCAACCTCCTGAAGTGGAAACTTGTGAGGGCAATGCGATTAACGAGGCCTTACCTTTAAACGTGCGATTACCCAGCATGGTGGTCTGGCGGGGATTCAAACCCCGGTCTTCCGTTTGGAAGTCAGATAAGATTTAATCAAGACAGTGTGGGGGATAGTGAATTTTGAAAGAAACGTGGGCTGGACATGAAGCCTTCGTGGACGAGTCTGCTGTACTTTGTTAGAATTCGCGTTGTGGAAAGGAAAATTATACGCTTATGAAGGCGGATAACACATTGTGCCAGTGGCTTGCCAATTCAGTGGTTTATATAAATTGTAAATATAATTATTAAGTACTGAGTCGTACAATTTTGTGGTTACCTTATCAGATAGAAGTGTATAATACGACTAATAATAAAAATATTTTCGGTCAACAATCAAAGAATCGTGAGCAATAAGGTGTGACGAAACCAAGAAATGGCTGAAAATTACTGGTTTCCTACCTACCTACATTCTTATAATATTTAAGCCTTATAAATAGAACCTCATAATAGAATGAAAACTCTAATATTTACATTCAGTATTATGATTTCCAAAGATTGCTAAATTTATTAGCAGAATGCGTTGGTATCAGTTTGGTGCTGGGATAATTATCAATAAAATATATTTACATTCGCACCGAAGGTTTCAATCTCACCGACTTGAGGTTATAGAGACGGACAGAATGTTAATGTGTTTCAAAATTGATGAAGTGTTCATGAATCACTTTCTGATGAACCACAAATGACTGAATATAACGTTGTTGTTCACGCGTTTTCAATCATCATTGAAACAAAGCATATCTATATTATGTATATAAGGTCAAAAATTACATATTGATCAAAAGGAGCCCGATCAGATCAGTTAAAACTGAGCATGAATAAATAAATGATGTACTTTTTCTATAAATAAACCTTACTCAAAATTAAATAATGCGATAAAAAAATATATTTTACGACATTTCGAAATTGTTTAGATATCATAATATGTTTCTATATTGCTCATCGAAAAGTTTTCACTATTAAACTTGCCTACTGACACTGATTCAATATTTTCCGGAAGTTCATTGTATGATTTGAATATATTGAATGAAAAAGAGTGTTCCAACTATTTCGAGTGATGTTTACGTATACCTATAACTTATTTACGTCTCAGGTTTGAGTTGTGTACATCCGATCTGTATCTGATCTTCTCAGTGAGATATGAGGGAGTATGTTTCATGTAATGATATGAGAACATGGAGTTTCCTGCGATTGCACATATCCAGCCAGTGTGCATCAAAGAGATTATGCGAAATTCTATCAAATTTCCGAATGATATATAAGAATCTCTGATAGTTAGACAAGGTCCATAGACGTAATCGCACTAGTTGGCGTGTGGAAGTACAAGTGTATCACATAACTGGGTTTTCATAGACTCATTTAAAATGTCCAATATCCATGTCCATATAACATTTTGAATGAGCCCTCTGGAGAATGAATGTTATATGTTGGGAAAACTGCAATTTGGTATCAATAAAGAATCCTAGTTTTTTTTTATTTATTTGTGAAAGTAAATTGGTTTTCTCCTAATTGTATCACTTTCCTTCATGGAACCGAATAGCATAACTGAAGATTTGGGTTGGGAAACGTTCACTATTTGTTCTAGATCTTCATTAATTTTATTTTGGGCTTTCTGTGCTGTTCCAGGGGGTAAATTTGGGTTTCGTCAGCGTACATATGAACATGAGAAAAATTCAAAGTAGTTGAGACGTTACAAGTATAAATTGGGTAAATTAACGGGCCGAGTATCGAGCCTTGTACTACTCCGCGAGCCACGTTTCCGCTGGGAGAGGATACTCCATCCAGAATCACTCTTTGAGATCGACCACTGAGATAGTTCTTGAAGAAAACAATTGTGTATTGATCTAGACACATGAAATGGAATAATGACAACAGTATCTCGTCATTGAGCATGTCGAAGGCTTTACTATAGTCTAAGAGTATCAACACACCATTTTTCCGCATATCCAGTTCTCTGAAAAAATCGTCGACTACGTTGAGTAGTGCGCTACCACAGCTGTAGCCCGGTCTGAAACCCGACTGTACTTCCGGAATGATTTTGTACTTTCTGGGGTGGTCTCGTAACTGGAATTCTACAGCCCGTTCGACTACTTTTGATAGGGTAGGCAAGATTGTTATCGGTCTGAGATCATTGAGACTTGTTGATGAACTAACTTTTGGAACTGGTATTACTAGCCACTCTTACCATATTTTTGGGTACACTCCTTTTGTTGAGCAGTTGTTAACTGTATGGGTAACGTACGGTAATATAACGGGACATATTAATCTCAGAAGCGTGATGTTGATTTGGTCTGCACCACAGGCCTTGATTTTTATATTTAAAATTATCTCAGCTACTCGTTCCTGATTGAGTGGTTCGAGGGTGAATTTGTTTTCAAATTATCACGATAGAAAGTTTACAAATTATGGTCGGGGTTCTTTTGTACATTTGTAATTTTTAGAAAGTGGTAAGTAATTGATTTCCGTTGAATCAGTATGGAATTCAAAGGTACTACAGTGTTTATTTTCAGTTATTTGGAGATTCCTAAGAATTCTCCATTTCTCATTAGAGTTTGCGTTCTTCAATTTGTGTTCCAAGTACTGTTCAAAGAACACCGCGTGAATCAAGGGACAGGAAATTCGAATTAACATTAACTTTGAATTTCTGGAGTTTGTAAGCCTCGGGTAAAACCTCTTTCGGCAAAGAGTTCCAAAGCTCAGCTGTTCTATTGAAAAAAGATTCCTGAGCAAGAGAGGTTTTCGAATTCACAACAAAAGGGTGGGAATTCTGTACTAGTCGAGTCATCCGTGTAGATATTGCCACGGGGGGAACGATTGATAACAATTCGGAAGAGCATCGACCGTGAAAGTATCTATAGAAGAGAGACAAGTCTCCGACCTTCTTACGATGTTCCAATGAAGTGAGCGAATCCGTCAGCGAAGAATCACCAACAAGACGAATTGACTTCCTCTGAATGGAATCGAGAAGCCTCAATGAATGTTTTGGTGCCGAACTCCACACATGAAAACCATATTCCAAGTCAGGTCGTATCTGAGCCTTCTAGATCATTAGAAGGTAACGAGAAGTGAAGTATTTCTTCGCACGAAATAGAAATTCAAGTTTCTGGGGGGCACTTTTAGCGATCGATCTCACATGGTTCTTCCATGAGAGATTTATCACTGATCGTAATTCCTAGCAATGCGATACTTGATTTTTTAGGAATAGTTACTCCTGACATCTGAATACTAGATGATGATAGATTGGCTTCTCTTGGGAAGAGACATGCCTGGGTTTTCGTAGAAATTAATTCCACCAAGTTGATGTAACCGCATTCTATTATTTTTATCAAGTCACCGTTAATTTTATTGACGTGAATGTTTCTTTGAATTTTTGTTTCTCGAGGTGGTTTGGGGACTGTCGTCCGCAAAACTATGTATTGAACAAGATGTTTTTTCGAGCAAATCATTGATATGAAGCAGAAACAAAGTCGGCGCCAGAACTGAACCCTGTGGAACACCTGCATTTATTGGGAGAATATCAGTTGATACTCCATAAACAACCACATACAGAAACCTATCAGACAAGAAACTCTTCAACAAAGTACAGAACTGAGGAGGCAAACCATAAGACGGCAGTTTAGAAAGGAGACACCGATGCCAAACTCGATCAAACGCTTTTGAAATATCGAGTGCATTTCTCCGAATTTCTCGATTGAATGCTGCCAAATATGAGAAACATAAGCCAATAAGAAGGTAACAGAGAATGAAAGAAAAATAGAATATATTGATTTTCTTCTCTGCTGCCTTCAGATTTTTTCAGCTTGTTTTCCACTTCTCATTTTCGGGCTATACTGAACTTTTATCCTCTTCCTTTTTCGAGTGGACTTCTTATCTTGAACAATATTACTAGATGTTTCGGGGTGAGATTGTCCTGGTGATGGATCTTAATTCTTCCTCGTTATTACTTTCGGAATCGTGATTCATAAATACCTCTTCCGATTTTAGCAATTCATCAATGGAATAGTTGTGATCGTCTATTTCCAAACAATCCCCTTTTATTTTGGCTTTCTGATTTTGATATTTGGTAATTTCAAGATGACGGTACATACATTTTCTGTTTCTGCCTATCCTCTTAAGAGGCGTCATTGGCAATTGCGACTCCAGTACCAGCAAGCTTCCGTATATCATGAAACAAGCTTCGATTTTTCAGATATGATACAAATTCCAAGATTACCGGCGATTTCGCGGAGTTCTTCTTTATTCGGTATAAGTTATTGATATCGGACTCAGTTATCGTCATACCGAGGAGGTTATCCAGGATTTGAATAGTTTCTACCAACAAGTTTGTTTGGTTCGTTATATCGAGCCCAAATATGATAATATTGTTTTTCGTATTTTTTTATCTAATTTAATGATATAAAAGTAAAATGGAAGTCTTAGCTGAACGGTAACAATATGAGGAAGATTGTTATTGGGTAAAGCAGCAAGCAGAAATGTGTACTGTTTTAACACTTTATTCCAATATTTCCACTGTTGTTACTGTCATCGACAGGGAAGCTTCAAATAATATCATATCATATGAAGAACAAACAGGACAATGAATTATTATTCAGAGTGTCGGCGAAAATGTATGTTTTTATTTTTAAATTTGAGCAACATCATTTTGTGACAAGAGATCTAAAGAAAAAAATGTTTATATCAAAATTTTTTGTTTGAAATATTGACTGTTTAGTCAAAATAATTTTTGTTTTGTTGTTTTGACAGATGAAGTTTGCCAATATATGATACAGCGGCTGTTATGTAACTGAAGTGCCAATTCATAATGATTAGAGAAGCCAATTTCAATCATTTCAAGTTATTGAACTATGGAATAATAGTTGCGGATTTTTATCTCAATCATATGAGTGAAATTTTTTCATATTTATCATCACTTGAATTGCGTTGTGAACTGGGTTGACTTGAGCTGGTGTTCTCTTGCTGATCAATACACTATGCACTCATAATCCAGTGTTGATTGAATCAGGGTCTTGTAATATTTAGCGTTTTTTAGCATCTCTTGATGAGTGAGTTGATTTGGGTAAAATAAGATAAGACCAAAGAATTTAATGTTATTGTGGACTGTGTTAGGTGATTGTCGACACGAGATCGTCATGAGCTTTTCGTTTGCGACAGAAACTAACGCTTTTTGTGCAGCTTCAACTAGTGCGTCTGTAGCATTCTGGAGGTTCCTCTCAATCACTGACATAGATTTGTTGAAAAAGTAAAGGGCGATATCATCTGCAAAGAGGCATCTACCAGTATCAACGTATACCACTTAAAGGGGACCCTTGCGGTATTCCAATAGCTAGGGAGTGTTAGAGAGAATATTTCCAGTTTTAACTCCGAAGTGACGATTGGTTAGGAAACTTTGAACAAACTTTGCTAGATTTCCTCTAATACTCCAAGTATGAAGTCGTTCAAAAATGATATAGGGCCATGTTGTATCATAAGCTCTCTTCAGGTCGAAGAATATAGCAAGAAAGTGTTCATTATTCATGAAAGAGTTTTGAATAGCGTTCTCAAGGTTGAATAACTGTCAATGGTGGGATAATAACAGCGAAATCCACATTGATAATTCAATATGGGGTTATTAGTCTCAAGGTACCATACGAGACGTGAATTCACATGGTTCACATAAATTTTTGCCAGGCAGCAAGAAGTGAGAGATATAGGTTGATAACTTGATACCAGTTTGGGTTCCTTGCCTTCCTCAAGAACAAAAATTTATTCTTGTTTTTCGTACTAATATGGTGATTCTGGAAATAAAACGAGTATGTGGAGTACTGTCGTTAGCAGAACTATGCACTGAACAATATATTTTTCCTAGCAAATCATTAATTCGATGCAGAAACGAAGTGGCACCAGAACTGAACTCTGTGGAATAGTTGCATTTATTGAGAGGGTATCAGACGATACTTCATCAACAACCACGTATTTATACCTATAAGACAAGAAACCTTTCAACAATGCACATAACTGAGGAGGTAAACCAAAGGACGACAGTTGAAAAAGGAGATTCCGATTCCAAACCCAATCAAATGCTTTTGAAATGTCGAATGCAACAGCTAATACTGTTTCACCGATTTTTTCGATGGAATGTTTCCACACGTGTGAAACATACGTCACTGGTCGATCTTTGATGGCGAAACCCATAGTGTCGATCATTTTGTTTTCCTTATTTCTCCAGAAATTTGATGCGCTTTATATTGATTGCTTTTCCATAATATTGGAAATGATAGAAAGCCATGTAATTTTTCTATTTTTACAAGGTAGAGTCTCCTGTCCTTCTTTTTAGGAACTGGCTGAACTCTGGCTGTTTTCCAGGAATAAGGAAAAAAACAAGTTATACGAAATTTTGAACAATTCACAAAGTACCAGTGACAATTTGGGGGAACACACTTTAAGAACAATTGCTGGGATTCTATCAGATTCGCAAGCCTTGTTTATATTCAGATTCCTCAGAATATTGCTCATGGTTTGTTGGTGAAAAATCATTTCAGCCATATGATAATAGACAAGAGTGATATTTGGCGGTTTTTTTTCCGATGAGTGCAAAGTAGAATTTCCAGCCAACAAACTGGAAGTCATAACAATTACTCTAGGGTGCCTGTTTGAGATAATGTTTCACTGATATATGGAAGTTGTCCAATAAACTGAATCCAAAATTGTATTAGTAAACGTGTTCTTCTGCCAGCTGAAATTCAATATTCATTATAGATGTTGTAGTTATCCTTATTATAATTCATCTTCTAATTCTGATAGGTAGAAAAATGTTATCCATTCAGTAGTAGAAGGAATTGATAACCAACTAGAAATTATGAAAAACCACCAAATCCAGAGATAGGGCTTGTATCTCTGGATCATATGATATTTCGGCCACTTTCAAAATATTAAAATCGGAAACACAAACATTTCCAAAACATGTTAAATTTTTATACTGGTACAAACTGTTTTTTTTTTCATGTGCATGATTAGGTGGATAGATGAATAGTCTCACCTCATTGTAGATGAAACTTTGTGCGCAGTCTCGTTTTTACACTACGAGGAAATCGATTCATTTCCAGGTTTCAAATGCTCGTAATACTGGTGGCAGTTCTGAAAAAAAATTCCTGTACGGAATATGGAAGCACCTCAGAACAAATGAACCAGGGAAACAATATAGTGGGGACGTGAGCTGACAATAATTACGTCCATCAAGGGCTATAATTTATAATATAGTTGGTAACTTTATTTAATACAGTTATACTGAACTTCTTGCGATTGGAAACTGAATTCCATTGAGAAAAGAGCGGACCTATACGAACAAACAATTCGAGAAAAACCGAAACGACGACTAACCTCGATTTCGTCTGTTCCTTTGATGAGAAGGGCTCTTTCTTGGTGGTCGTGTGGCAAGTAGCACAGCAAACACTCGAACACTTTCATCTCAACACAATGCAAGCGGATGTTGGCAAGTTTGATAGCAATATAAAATATAGCAGCAGCGACAACCTGTCATTAACCGGCAATGGCGTATTGCCTTTTTGAGTTCACGACACTCACAATCGAAGTCGCACTCCTTTTGAGGGTCGTATCGATGTTTTGTGTCGCGAAAATATAATTTTGGAAATTGAAGGAGAGCAATCCGCAACATTTCTACCCGGGAAAAAGGCAAAAAGTGCATTTTCACAATTCAAGAAAAACTTCATCTAGAAAATGATGTAGTAGCCTGGGTTGCAACAGTTACAACAGCAAATAATATATATCAATCTTCCATTGCCTTCTTCTAGGTGATGTCTAGAGTTTCGACCTACGAAACTCTAGACATCACCTAGAAAATGGCAGATGAGACTTTGCCGAAACCTCGTAAGAATAATCCTTCAGAGGATCAAAACCACAGAACACGGAATGAAACCCGAGAAAACAGTTCATCATATATATATATATATATATATATATATATATATATATATATATATATATATATATATATATATATATATATATATATATATATATATATATATATATATTTATATATATATATACAACCGACCGCGCCTGGAGTTTCTCGACGTTTCGGCTCCGATTTTGGAGCCATTTTCAAGAGGTAAATGTGACTTCACGCTGAGGTCTCAATCTGCCTACTCCTTAGATACCATGTTCTGATTGCCATAGAATAGCAAAAACACTACAAGCTCGTATAATTCGCGAGGCCATCGAAATCGAAAAGCGACCTTTCTGCTTAAATAAACGTGACGAAGGTCAGAGACTTACAACTGCATGGAAACCCCTAATTTCCAGATGCCCAGTCCCCACCAAGACATCCGACGGTGCTTTAGCAGCACCCGCTGCTATAAATTACACCCAACATCCCTCGATACCTCAGTTCGATCTAAGGAGTAGGGAGATTGAGATGTGTCAGCATGAAGATTTTCACGG
This sequence comes from Zygogramma bicolorata, assembly GCA_032362365.1. Taxonomy (NCBI): domain Eukaryota; kingdom Metazoa; phylum Arthropoda; class Insecta; order Coleoptera; family Chrysomelidae; genus Zygogramma; species Zygogramma bicolorata. The sequence continues at coordinate 213,579 of JAVJAQ010005719.1, forward strand.
ACAAAGTATAATGACTTGTTTTTTCGGGTTTCATTCCGTGGTTTTGATCCTCTGAAGGATAATTGTCACAACGTTTTGGCAAAGTCTCATTTGCCATCTTCTACGTGATGTCTAGAGTTTCGACCTCGGAGTCGAGTTCATCATATATATATTTTTATATTATTAGGAAGAATTTTTCAAGTACCCTGTATATAGTAATGAAGAGTGACATTCACAGAGTGTCACGTCAGAACTGTCATGTATAAATTAACAAAACTCTTTCAAGAAATGCAACAAATTGACAACAAGTCTATATGGAAAAAGGTATTCAATGGATTCAGATAATAACAGGGAACAAATTAGACATAAAATAAACAATAAACATGGTCTGAACTTTTCAATAACAGAATTTGAAAATGTCAGCAAGGGAAAGTGTTATTCAATTATTATAGGACATAGAGTGATGCCTCAATGAAATTTAAAGAAAAGCTATAGAGAATGGAAAAATGACGAATGCAATGAAAAACCAGAATAATCAAGCTTCATTCTGAGCCTAGTAAGAATTTTCTAGCACTCAGTTCAATTCAGGAATTAATTGTCAAACCTCCAAAATAGCTAGAATACTGATTTGTTCCTAAGAAAACTGAGTAGTCAACTGTTAATTTGCCAACAGGAGGGCAGAATGAATCTCCAACTGCAACTGTGGTTCTGGGTCGTGTAGAGATTAGCATATTCGCCTTCCAAGCGGAAGATCAGGGTTCGATTGCCCGCCAAGCCACCGTTCTGGGTAATCGTACATTGAAAGGTAAGGCCTCGTTGATCCATTGCACGCACAAGTTTCGACTTATGAGGGTTGACGTTCGTCAGCTGGTTAACGGAAACGAACAATTTCAGAACAATAGTGCTACGTGAGTGCTTTCGAGAAGTTTTCTCCAAATAAACTCCAACAACGAGCACAAGTGAATGTGTGCCAAAGAAAATCCAAGGTCCCGAGTCGAATGCCATGATGGATTCCCGTTCCCAAGGCTGAGCCCATTGAAGTTTCCAGTTTGCTGTATATCCAGTGAAAAATAACCTGGTAAGTCCTTACATATTCGTTGCACCGTATTCGCTGTGTGCGTAACATGACGCGACATCTGCTGGTACAAATGTGGCAAAGTTCCGCGCTACGTGACACGTAGAGTGTATGGGGAACGAATCAAAATTCAAGAATAGTTGTTAATTTTAGTGTAAAATAATCAGTTCTGAAGACAGGACGTTTTCATATGAGAATATTTATCAAGTCTACAGAAGAAAAAGTAAGTTCGACATTCAATTTTGTGTGTATTTAGCATAGTACTAAAATTTTGTAGGTTATGAAAACGTAAACATGAGAATATCATAATGATATCATAATAGCATTATGAAATTGATAGATTCGATATTCGAATCATGTAGTTTGATTGAAATTACTTTGGTATGAATGAAGTGATTTTTTTTTCAATTTGAAAATCGATAGATATACTGAAATTGAGTCATTATATATATTTTTCACTATTATTAGTGCAATATGGACATGATTGTCCAAAGTTATGATTTGCTCTATGCCACATCCTGTATTTTTGATTTTTTTTGTACTATTGATAATATACTTTGTTCAACCATCCTTTGCCGTTACGTCATAATCGGTGACGTATTCTGCTGTTTTACGTTTGTCTTATATTAGTTGAAAATTATTTTATACTCAACCTCAAAATTATTATTAATATGTACCTATCTGCAGAATACATCGCATACACTGGGGTTCCTATGACATATTCATGTATGATATAAATCGATGATCCTCGAGCATAAACATGTCCGGCATGAACTTTGATTTTGTAGTCTTTATCTGTTTCCATTTCACTGGTAGCTAGTTTTTGATTAGTTCTAATAGATATTTCTGGAGCATCAGCAACACGCTATAGAATTAAATAAAATCAAATCAATAAAGACTTACATTTTGCATAACATAGGTAGATACCAAGGACTGTATATAACATAGGATAGCTGGATGACTATAGATTTTCGCCAGTCGAGTAGCGCTCGGTGACGTCACCGCGGACCGATCTCAAAGCGTTCTCCATTACACATACGGAGCGAATATTACATTTTATATTTTTTGTGTTACTTTTCGGGCATTTTTCGTTCATTTAATCAATACAAATTGAGAAATCAATGTAATAAAGTTTTAAAAGAAAGAACAAACTTTATTCACGAAAATTGAACAAAAACTACATTAGAAAAAAACAATTAAATAAAATTCCTAATGGGTGCTTACTTTAACATACCTTCTTTGTTATTGAAAAATAAATTGTAATAAAGAAGTTAACTACATTAACATACCTATTAACTACATTTACATACCTATTACTATGCTTTATAGTAATTTTTGATGCCCAACTCCTTAAAAAGTGGACAATGCTGGTGAAGGAAAATTTAGTTCAGTTCGCAAAAATACATAACATTTTCTGCTAAGATAACGAAAAGTAAAAGCAACAGCAATCTCTTCTGTGGTCCAATTCACGCGTTTCTTTTCGTTTAGAAGAATGGCAATTTGATTATCTGTCAAAAGTTTTTTCAATGCATTTAGGGCCTCTTCTTTCTGAGGAGATTTTTTTTTCTTTCTTTTCATTTTATAATAAACAAGCTGTTTTCTTTGTTAATTCCATCTTCGCTTCATACTTTCCATTTTTTTGCATAATTCAGAATAATTTTCGCGGAGCTTTTCATACTGAATGGATATATTATTTTTTGATGCAATTAAAGCGTTGCTGATATGATGTGAGATGAACCTGCTAACGAGGATGGTTCACTTGAAATGGTAAGGTTCAAGTCGACTGAAGTAGTTTCTGGCTCCTTCTCCTCGAAAATCTTAACCATTTCTTCTTTGTGACGTGTCACCTTTTCCTTTCTTAAATACCTTGCACCTTGCCTCTCGCGATGAATTTTTTGGTACATATGTTGTACAGGTTTGGGGCAGATTTAAACTAGGTACAGCACTTTTTTTATGCAGTTTCCTTACAGGCAATCCTAATAATTCGTTTTTCAGGTCTCTTTCGTAATCATTGCTAGTAAAATGAACGGTATAAATTTGACTGGTATCAGAATTCCATTTATCCGCTCTTTTGCAGCGTCTTATCCATTCTTTTCGTACAGTACTTGATACGAAATCATTTGCTTTAGGAAAGTTGTGGTAAACAGTGTTTTTTCCGGTAAGTTTTGTGGACACACGGCAGTTGTTACAACCAAAAAACAGCGCAACGACGTCCTGGCATGTTTATTGTGAAAAAATTCTTTCATTTACTAGATGCACGAAGAAGTATAAACACAAAAACCGTCACTTAACAACGTGTCTCATCGCGTTCACAGTCACACATATTATTCCAACGGCTACGGGTCCGCGGTGATGTCATAAAGTAGTGGGGACGCGGTTCATGCACGACAACGTTCCTGGTATAGGGAACTGGCTATCCTATATTATATACAGTCCTTGGGTAGATACATACGTTGTAGACTGCATTTAACGGTAAAAGCGGCACTCCAGCATCTCTTTCTCTTTAGTAGTCAATTAACTTCAAATTTAAGCTTTGCTCCTTCTCATTATACCGGAAAGGCATTTTGACAATAAAAAATCAACTGAAAAAGGCGAAAATGACCAGAAATACTAAACAAATCAAACTATGACAACTGAACTGTCAAAAATGACAAATAAAATTCACATCGACATTAGACATACGTTAATGACGTCATAATTCCGTCTCATCCATTCCATGAATGTTGATAAAGTTGGACAACGTATGACGTAACGGCAAAGGATGGTTGAACAAAGTATAACTGGACCTGTCGGTTCACTAATTTCGGTTTGGATTTCAGCGTCGCAAGTACTGCCTCCATAAGTATATCTGTTGCTATTAAAAGTTTTCTCGGACTTATCACAAAGCACGAAAATATCTGCTTGATACCCTTGATCGCATTCATCACTTGCATTTGGTATGGAAGCGTTTGATATCGTTATATCACTTGGATCCGTATTGATCGAGCGATCCAGTGAACTTCGAACAATTCTCGAACTCGATTGATTTTGCGTGCGCCGCTCCATGAACCGTTCATGTCTAGAATCAATTTGATAAATGTTATAGCTAATTTAAAACTAAATCCAATATAGCTGGTTCATTAACATTTATAGTATGCAGTATTTAATTTATTACCTCTTGACAGCTGAATTTTCAATCATATTTTTTTTCATATCAGTCGAAGAAAATTTGGATGGACTCATTTTCTCTTCGCTCTTTTTATTTCCAAAATAATGAGCACTGCAAATGAGAGTAGTGGGTTTGGGATTCCAATTCGACTCGAAACCACTGAAAGTAATTTATTATTTATTCAAATATAATCTATTATATTATTTTTTCTGCATCATGTAATGTTAGAAAAAGTTAGGTTAAGATACTTGAGTTTTCTTACGGCGTCAATCCACTTTTTCCTTTGAACTAATTTATGTTTAGCTGTTGGAAAACAGTTAAATTCATATTCACAATTTGTCGAATCATTCGCACAATTTTTAACACAGCATCTATGATAACCCATTATATTTAATGTATATGATATGTGATTTCGACGTATTCAACGTGTATATTTGTCCGTAGTAGCTCAGTGAAGTGCCACATTTCTCCACCCCGCGCGCACGATCGTTTGGCAGATCCCCCACTATTCTTTTGCACACAGCGAATATTCAAATATGCATATTAGCTCATAAGACTGCAATTTCACAGAGCTCATAAACAATTCCATTCCTCTTTTTCGTTTGAACACTTTTCGCGAGTGAACGAAAACTTTTATCTAGCATGCTTAATCGTAATTTCATGACATTCTAACCGATTAATCACATCAGGTTTCGAGTCACAGAACGGTAGATTCAAACATTGGCTTCGTTCAGCGGTGCTCAACCGTTGAGTGATGTGCCAACTTGTTCGGCTGAATGGACCGCTGCACCATTGATCACTCGAAACCGTTGAGCAGCGGCTCAACACGTTTAGTGATTATTCTCAACGGTTGTGCACCGCTGAACGAAGCCATTATCATTATCGCTTTAGATCATATGAATTGACATAGAACCATAAAATTTGATTGTGTTCACCATGAAAGATTTGCGCTTTGCTGTGTTATCATTTGTTGTCATATTCGATTCTTAGGTTAAGGAATTACTCATGAATGGCTTTTGATTAGTTGTTCATTGCATTGCAAATGTCATTAAACAATCATATAACTGGCATTTTCTTGTTTTCCTTCCATTTGATGGATTCTACATATTATTGATAAACTTTTTGTGTATTAGGCATTCCAGATACTTGTCAAAAATGTCAAATGAATCGAAATGAACCAATCGGCGGCATCTGCCCCCCAGGAACTTTCGTTTGTTTTCTTTTTTATAAGTGTGTGATTGGTTAAAACTGGTATTTGCCCCCCAGACATAACCTGATCTGGAATGCCTAATTGCCTTCCTGATGAATCCACCTGAGATGCAAAGAAATGCTGTATTATGGGTAAGGTAGAGTATCCACTTTGCACAAGAGTCTCCGAAAATAAACATCACTGAAAAAAAAACTGGGATTTATTGAACAAAGTTGAAGAACACTCAATTTCATAACCAAATTAAAATCAGAACAGTTCGTAGGATAGTAAAATGGCTCCCAACGTTTAAGTCGTTTTAGGAAGGTAAAATTTTGATAATAAATTGAAATGATAACAAAAATTTATATTCAAATAACCCAAATAAATATCACCAGCTATAAAATAAATGGAGACTAGGAAGAGTATAAAGAAGAACAAACAAGAAAAACCAGGTCAAAGTCAGGAAAAAATCATGTAGAAGGAAGCCAATGCACAAATTACCAGCAACTGGAGATGCCATAACAGCACAAACAGGAATAAGAATTTAATATGCAAGACTTGATGAGGTTTCTCAGTGAAAACAAAAAGACAAAAGAAAAGAAGCAATAGGAAGACTAGTAGAACAAAGACGAGAAGGAATGGAGATACTACAAGATAAAAGAATAGAAGGAATAGAAAGACTAAAAGAACAAAGACGAAAAGAAATAGGAAGACTACAAGAAGAAAGAAGAGAAGAAAGAAGAGAAGAAATGCAAAAGAAAAGAATAGAAGAAAGAAACAATTCGAAACAAATAAAACAAGAAGAAATGAAAAGTCAAGAAAAGAAAATTTATCAAGAAATGAGGGACATCAGGAAACAAATGAATAAAACAGTGGAAAAATGTATAATGGAAATGGCCAAGAAGAGTAAGGAATCAGAAGAGAAATTCAGAAAAGTAAATGAGAAAATCCAAGGTCTAGAAATGAATATTATACAAAACCAAGGAAAAAACAAGAAAGAAAAGGAGGAACTAGAGAAGAAGATAGAAAAAGAAGCAAAAATGGCTGAATGAAAAATTAAATAACCTGGAGCAAATGATAAATGGACAAGTAGTTGATATAAATGAAAGGATAAATCAGACGAAAAATAATAAATGATAAAGGAACAACATTCAGTACCTTTCATGAAATATTTGCAAAATAAATTTTCAGACAATATTACATTTGCTGATTTTTTATGGTTTTACAATAAAGAATCAGAACTCCTCACATTTTCCGAATTTTCAGAAAAAATTCTATTTTATTTTCGGAGACCATCACAGCAAAAAATAATAAAAGATGAATTATTAGGAAACAAATACAATCCAAATAGAGGAACTTCTTTCCATAAGTATGCCATGCAGCTATATAATACTTCCCGATATTTAGACTGCAATTTACAGGGGAATACATAGTTTAATCATACAATATTTTTATCATAACTAAGAGTAAATAATGATGTTATATAACTTCAAAGACATGGATAGTCTATGCCAATTTCTAATCATGCAAGAGAGGAGGAGATACAGTTATAATACTTTAATGAATAGAGCAAATGATGATGGAGGTTATTTAAGACGTGATAAAGAATATGATAGGTATGGAAATTATACAAATAGAAACAACAATATGGGATATAATAGTAATTATGGAAAGAGAAATAATAATATGAGGTACAATAATAATGAAAGTGGCAATAATAGGGGTTATGGCAATGATAATAGTAACAGGAATTATCCAAATAATAGGAACTATTGTGAACAATATAATAATAATAACGGAAGGTACAATAGGTATCAAAACGCTAGAAATAATAATCAAGATTATAATAGTTATACATATGAAAACAGAAATAGACTACGACAAAGGAACGAAGAAAGACGGTACCAGACAAAGTTAATTTTGGTAGGTGCTAATAATGAAAAAATGTAAAAGGTTAACAAAAGAATATTTGTACCCATAGAAAATTTGCTGCATGATGGAATTATAGGAACTGATGAGCTAGATAGACATGAAGTCATAATAGGCTATAAACAAGGACAAATTCATATAGAGGAAGAAACAATAAAATTCATAAACATTACAGAGCAGAAGGAAGAAACAATAATAAATACAGTTAACAATGTGAAAATGGAACAAAAACCAAAGGAAATAACAGAATATGACATAAATCGTGGAAATAATATGAAGAATAAAGTACAAATTTTGTTAAGGGAACATTTAAATCTGATTAATGGAAAAAATAGAGTAACACATAAATATACTCATCAAATTGAGGTTGAAGGTATTCAAAATTTTGAGTCAGAAACATATCATATCCCATACAAATATCAAAATGAGGTCAATAATGAAATAAAAAAAATGTGACAACGAATTATCATAGAAAAATGCAATTCAAAATAAATAAATCCAAATGTAGTAGTCCAAAAGAGTAATAATGAATTGAGACTTTGCCTAGATGGTGGGGATATTAGAAAATATACTAGTCCACAATATGAAGCTCCATTAAACATCGAAGCAATATTTGGTAGCATAAAAGGTTCAAAAATGTTAACAAAAATCGATTTGAAGCACAGTTTTTGGCTAATTCCACTGCATCCAAATAGTCGAGATTACAAAGCCTTTTCCATAGACGGAGTCTTGTATAGATTCAATGTCGTACCCTATGGTTCACAAAGTTCATGTTCAGCACTAGTACGAACAATTCAGGCCATTCTGGATGAATATGAAGATTTCACTCTTCATTACATAGATGACATTCTCATATATTCCAAAAACAGGAAAGACCACCTGAAACACACACAAATATTATTAGAAGAATGAAACTTTTTATTTGATATTACCTCAAGCAGGATTGAAAATGAATTTGAAGAAGTCAAAATTTTGCCAGGGTGAGGTAACATTTTAAGGATACAAATTAGATTCACAAGGGATCAGTATGGATGAAGAAAGGATTCGAGTAATCAAAGAATATAAAAGACCACCAAATTCAAAAACATTAAGAGAATTTCTAGGAATAATAGATTATTTCAAGAAACATTATGCCAGGCATTACTGAAAAAACGTTGCCATTGGTAGCTCTCTTGAAGGAACGAAAGAAATGGAAATGGGGCATAGAACAGGAAAAATCATTTGATATAATTGAACAGGAATTTGCATATAATTCGAAAGTTTACCATCCAAACTATTCGTAACCATTCATACTAAGAACAGATGAAACCATGAATAAGTTAACAGGAATACTTTTACAAGTCCAAGAAAAACCTATATGTTTCGTTTCGCGAGTCACTAAGTCCTATAACAACACTATAGTATAACAGAGTTGGAATTCGCTAGTATAAATTTCTGTGTTTCAAATTTTTTTTTTATTAGGATCCAAATTCATAATAGAAGAAGACCATATGTCTTTGTTAAATGTAATGAACAACAAGTTGTTGAACAACAGAATACATAGAGGGGCATTGTTACTTCAGGAGTACGATTTTGAAATAAATTACATAAAAGGAAAAGATAACATAATAGCAGACGCTTCAAGTAGGTATGATGGAATAATAAAAAAAGATAGAGTTTGAGGAGTTTGAAAATAGGCATAAATATATCAAAGAAAAAGAAAGGAGTTCATTCATTACAACAAAGAATGTTAGATCAACAAAATTTAAGGAATAATGAGTTGAGAAAGTGTTAAAATTCAAACAATATATGGATAAAAGAAATAAATAATCAGGAACTATATATTACAACAAATAATTTGGCCGACAAAATTTCGAAAGATTCACACCATAAATAATAATGGATATCCAGGAAAAAGAAAAACATGGTTATTATTCAGAGAAAACTATTACAGTAAAAAAGATATGAAAATTATAAAACAAATAGTTAGCACATGTGAAATTTGTCAAATTCATAAAGGAAAAACTTTTACAAATACAAATGTTCCTAAAAATATTATCACCGAAAGGAAACTAGAATGTATAGCTATGTATTTTATAAGTGAATTGATAATAACAGAAAGAAATAATACGCACATATTAGTGATAGTAGACCGAATATATCAAGCTATATAACTACATTACAGACATCGGAAACCAGACAGATGCATACTTGACAACGCAACGTAATTTGCAATGACAAATTTAAAAAATACTGCACCAGACCAAACATCATACTCACCTTCACAAGTGTAAGGTATCCAGGAGCCAATCTCACAGAAAGTTATATACAAGAAGTTGTGAAATTTTTACAAATAATATCCACGAATAATCATACCGAATGGGAAAATCATTTGCCACAAGTTGAAAGCTGTCTCAATCAATTGCCAAACACAGTAAGGCTTCTATTTGGAACAAGTACCGTATAGAATTCCTTGTAGGTTAGTACTTGTTCACCTATGACACTGCGTAAATGAGCCTTGACAGAATTCACGCCCGTTTCAGCTGAACCAGAAAAATGAGGTGCAGATGGGGGGTGAAACTGCCAGTTTATGGATTCGGAATCTGAGGCATTCCGAAATAAACGTATAATTTGTTTCTGAGCACCAATAAAATCACTGCCGCAACCGGAAAAAGGTCTGGAGCATAGCCCCCTTCTGGCGATGAACCGCCTAAAAGCACAAAGGAATGCCTCTGAGGATAAGTCGGACTCAACTCCAAATGTACTGCCTTTGTAGAAAAGCAGACGGACGAACAAATGTGTGATTTTGAGGCATGTGAACCACGACGTTTGATAGGAGTTGTCTAGAAAGGACTGGCATAATCAACTCCTACGCAAGAAAATGCTTTGATTTGTGAGACTCGCAATTTGGGTAAATCTCCCATTGGGGGTTGATACGGTTTTGGAGCTAATCGCCAACACTTCATGCATTGAAATGAAACCACCGATGTGATAATACCTTTGGCAGAAAGTATCCAAAAATTTTGAATAACTAAATAATGCAAAGCTTGTACGCCAGAATGAAGATATAATGATGATGATGCTCTATTATTAAAAAAGTTAGACGATGCTTTTTCGGCAAGAGCAAAGGATGTTTTTCATCGTAAGACAGATCAGATTTACTCAATCTAACCCCTCGAAGCGTAATCTGCAGGATTATCATGAGTTCGAATATACCGCCTTATTGCTTATGAACCTTTTCCATCGATGTGGCAATGATTTGATTCATGCTAACGTGATTGAGGAATCTGACCAGGCATATATTTTCGAAAAGGTAATGTCATTAGATAAACTCCCAAATACGCTTTTAATCAGATAAGACAATAGTGCGGCAGCTAGTAATTCTAAGCGTGATATGCGAATAGTTCGTAGCGGTGCAACTTTGGCTATAGCCGCTACAAAAAAAAAATACGAGTTGTGTTATCTGATTGCAGAATTCGAAAATATACAACACGAGCGAATGCCTATGTCGGGACATAATTTTCCTAGTATAAAAGCGTCAACTGAGAGACAAGGTGAATTTGAAACCCTAGGTTTAATTTTACAGATTACACCTCCATGGGAGGTAATTTCTTTCATAGCACCCAATCCTTGTATTGCAAGTGAAAAATTGAAACGCTTCAAACCTAGCTCCTTAAAACAATTCAGAGATATATAACTGGTTTGAGAGCCGCTGTCAAGCAAAACCCTAAACTTTTGAAATAATCCATGGGAATCTAAAATTTCTACTATAGCAGTGGATAATAAAACGCTTGTGCTCGATGAAACTAAACCACAAAAACCGTTGTTAGGTACAGAACTGGATTGCGTTAGAAATGAATAAATTGGATGCGAAGAAATATTTTTCGGGTCTTCGACCGATTCAGATTCTGTGTTTTTGTGAGTTTCCGGTAAGCTACTAGGTACAGCGGCGTGCGTATTGGAATTGTTATTGGAAGCAAATTCAAAAACTTGAGGAACAATTTGACTCAAGTGAAGCATAGAATGATGTTTCATATTGCAATAACGACAAAGAGATTGATAATTGCATTTTTTGTATGAATGTTGGTTTCTCAAACAGCTAGTACACCATTCATTAAATTTGACAATACGTTCAGATGAAGTCTTTTGTTGAAAATCTGCACAACAATAAATGTCATGGTCTGCCTTACAAAGGCGACAATGACTGTACTTCACCGAAAAAGGCGTTCTTTCTTTTATTGTAGGAAGAAAATTGTTGGATCTTTTCCCTACTTCCAAAGGAACGTGTATTACCACTTCTCTTATTTGTAGAAAATTCAGTAGTTTCAAGAGCATTGACATGTTTGAGCACATAATCTTTCGAAGGCTTGAAGTTAGGAATGGTACTATTACTAGGGGATATTTGTACTTGATAATTCGTAACAGTATCTTCATTCAAATGTTTTGAAAACATATGAAATAATAAAAAATCTCAATTTTTAATATCGAAACCTAAATTTCTAAGAGCTGTAATATCCTCTGTGAAAATATCTAAAAGTAATGACATTGTTTCAACGTTCTTATTAGAAGAAGTAATGAAAGGTGTGTTGTCAATACACTGTAAATAGGCGAAAGCGGTGAGTCTTTGATTATCGTATCTCTCTACCAAGGCTTTCAAGGCGATATCTGGATGGGCAGGATGCAGCCTTAACATCGGACGCAGTCGGATAATGACTGAGGAGAGTCATTATAAATACCAGTTTCCGTGGAGAACAGACAATTGAAGTCTTTGCTAGCTCTTGCTTGGTTGCTTCGTAAGGGGAGTGATTGACCAGGACGGTATGGACAGATATTCGTCTCACAGTTCTTGAAAATGAATTCAAAATGGAATTCGAAACGTCGAACAAATCAGAAAATACCTAACGGATAAAAACCCAGAAAAATTCATCTTGTATATCGAAGATCCGTGAAAACATCAATTTCTACATAATACCTGGATGGGCAGGATGCAGCTTTAACATCGGACGCAGTCGGATAATGATTGAGGAGAGTCATTATAAATACCAGTTTCCGTGGAGAACAGACAATTGAAGTCTTTGCTAGCTCTTGCTTGGTTGCTTCGTAAGGGGAGTGATTGACCAGGACGGTATGGACAGATATTCGTCTCACAGTTCTTGAAAATGAATTCAAAATGGAATTCGAAACGTCGAACAAATCAGAAAATACCTAACGGATAAGAACCCAGAAAAATTCATCTTGTATATCGAAGATCCGTGAAAACATCAATTTCTACATAATACCTGGATGGGCAGGATGCAGCCTTAACATCGGACGCAGTCGGATAATGACTGAGGAGAGTCATTATAAATACCAGTTTCCGTGGAGAACAGACAATTGAAGTCTTTGCTAGCTCTTGCTTGGTTGCTTCGTAAGGGGAGTGATTGACCAGGACGGTATGGACAGATATTCGTCTCACAGTTCTTGAAAATGAATTCAAAATGGAATTCGAAACGTCGAACAAATCAGAAAATACCTAACGGATAAAAACCCAGAAAAATTCATCTTGTATATCGAAGATCCGTGAAAACATCAATTTCTACATAATACCTGGATGGGCAGGATGTAGCCTTAACATCGGACGCAGTCGGATAATGACTGAGGAGAGTCATTATAAATACCAGTTTCCGTGGAGAACAGACAATTGAAGTCTTTGCTAGCTCTTGCTTGGTTGCTTCGTAAGGGGAGTGATTGACCAGGACGGTATGGACAGATATTCGTCTCACAGTTCTTGAAAATGAATTCAAAATGGAATTCGAAACGTCGAACAAATCAGAAAATACCTAACGGATAAAAACCCAGAAAAATTCATCTTGTATATCGAAGATCCGTGAAAACATCAATTTCTATATATATATATATATATATATATATATATATATATATATATATATATATATATATATACCCCATCAGTCAACTTCGACTACAGTATATCTTTATACCAGTATATCTTTATACCGGTATAATTCATATACTTTCAAGCTAATTCGGTGTCTTCGGCTACATATATTTATGAGGTATATCAACATCTGCGGGCTCAATATTAGAACGGAGGTAATTTGCTTAGAAGGGGTTTTCTGTTTACAAAAATCAAACTGATTGCAATTTTTTCTTACTTACGTGCAGTATTTTCCTGTCATTTAAAAAAATGTATGTGCCACCTCTAAAATGAAGTACAACTGAATAATGGAAAGTATTTTTCCCACAATCGGTTTCATTAGGGTGTACCTTGAAAAACTGAATATTATAGTCACATATGATGTTGGCGACTCCGACGTTTATATTCACTCTGGTGCAAAATAATATCAATTAGTTATTTTAGGAATATCAGTAAGTAATACATTAGAATGATAATTTTAGATTTGCTCTATTGAACATTATTCAAGCTACACCATAATAACACCGAATTACTGATATAAGTAGATGATGAAGATTACGATCCGTAGGAAAGATCAACAGATTCTAGAGAAATGTGTTATTTTTGTATATAACGTTCTTGACAGGTTTTCAGAAGAAGTTGAATTTACATTTTTACAAACTTTTGTTTAGCTTAGGTACTTTATTAGTATGCCTGTCTGTCATTCCGGTTCAAAATAGCACTTGCTTGATCCGATTGAGCAAGTGTTCATTATGCATTTTTTTTTTAAGAAAACAAAACACCGGTACCAAGACAGCGGATTCTATTCAAAATTTTTATGTTACTGTTTTCGGGACAGAGATCATAAATGGCTGCCCAAAGATGGCGATTTTTCAGTTTTTGGCCCAGTTCCGTTAAAATCGGTAGGTATGTGGAAGTTTTTGCGATCGGAGATCATGATTAGTTTTCGTTAAAATTCATAAATTCAATAAGGAAGACGAGTTTTGTAATTTATGGATTGTTTCTACCCATAAATGGTACCCAGGAGTTTTATGATCGAAAAATATGATTTTTTGTTGAAATTTTATATTTCTAGATGGCGGATTTTATACTGAAAAGAATTGAATATAACTGATGAAAAAACTTTGTAAAGACAAGCTTTCATTCGAATACTCTAAAGAGGAAAAAATAATGTCTTAAGAAGATGTGTGACATAGGTTATTCTGTGAGTAACAAATTCAAAAACTTATATGGCACAAAAGGGTGTGAGAATAGCCACGATTTTTCCATCCACGGTTTTCAATTTGGGATCATCGCACGGTTGTATTTTATCGATACGTGATTCAAGATCTCGCGATTATTCGTATTGCAGATGAGTAAGAAATATGTATACAAGCTTGCTTATCTGATGCCTAGAGACAGAATCGTTGGTTGGGATCTCGGGGGTGGAGTTGAGAAGTTTCGAAAAACTAAAAATTCTTATGTTTCAGCTCGCATACTGGGTTGGTAGAAATAGTTGATGCAATCTTCCTCTTTCGATATTTGAGCCCAGAATCGTTTGTAGGGCCGTAGGAAAAAAGTTGAGACCTCAAAAATATTCACACACTAATAGAATCGGACCATAATTACAAAACTCGACCCCCATCTCGAAGCCGCCATCCTGAATTAATGAATATTGACAAAAAGTGCAAAGTCCTCTAAACCAAAACCCACTCATACCAATTTTCAATAGAATCGGGCCATAATCACAAAACTTGTCGGCCATCTTGAATTTCCTTATTTTCACAAAGAAATCGTGATCTTCAAACCCAAAAACCCTCACAAACCAATTTTGAATAGAATCGGATCATAATCACAGAATTCACCCGCCATCTTAGAGCCGATATTTTAATTTTTTTGTTAAGATTTTTTTTTAATACATTGTCACCGAAATTATGAACACCTGCCAAGTTAATCAGACGACTAGAAATGGGTCAAATGAAGCAAGTTCAATAAAAGCCTGTGAACTGGACCGATATGTTTATATTTCAAAGAATATCCATACTGGACCGACGTACAGTGCATGAAATCGTTTCGTTAGTAACTCTGCCTACAGCCTACAAAGACGAGAGTGCTACTACCATTACATTCATTGAGGTACTCGAATGAAATTGATAATAAAATATAGAATAAAAAGTAACGTAAGACTCTGAATTCCCCAAATTCAAAAGTCACGTCGACGGTATCGCCTTTCTTCTCTATTCGGAGTTTTCAGGAACCTTGAATCGCTGATTTGGTGTAAGTGTGAGAGGCGGCTTCGCCTAATATGCACATAAAAGTTCAGATCCGTCTTCAGTGTAAAACCATCCACTGTAATAGTGTTATGGAAATTATATGAGAATGCAATTGTATATTACCTGTAATCCTCATCACAATAGACAGAATAGTAACGTTGTATCCGTCAACACCCAAACGTAAAACAACTCAGATATTCCAAAAATCGTAGCACAAAATATGCAACATGATTGTGAAATGTAGTTCCATGATATAACTTGAATATTTTGTGCTAGTCTGAGAGGATATATAAAAAATAGGGAAATACAGAAATCACTTATTCGGGAGCAGAAAAAAGGCAACATATATCGAGTATTAGTAACTTTTATTGTAACGAGAAAAAAAGATACACAGTATAACTTAATTGCAAAAGTATATATATCTGGTGCAGAATAATCATAAAATAGAGTATTATGGCCAATAATACATGGAATTGGTCGATACCTGATGAAAATTCATGATAGCGTAGTTGAAAAAACACTTGATCGTTTGCAAACTGAACTATAAACAAAATAAATACAATGTTCACAGGTGCTTTGGCCAGTTAGTATTCCTTCTTTGTTTTTGACATGAATTGTATTTGAGGAAATATGCAATAGATCTATTTTCTATTTCTACAACCATTTTTTATAGAGGATATTCATGATATTGATATTGGCCGGGTCCAATCAAGGGAAAAAGAGATAGAGAACCGCGTAACCGAAACGATATACGTTCGGAACATATTGATAGTTTAATTTGAAGCATTTTTAATGCGCCATCTACAACATAATGACGATATTTTCTTTCTCTTGAAGGTTTCCTTCTGAATGGAAAAATGGGTAAAGAGGTGTGTCTGTCAGTTTGACTGAAATGTTGAGAGGAAGTTTATGAATGAAATGAAAGTTTAGCATTACCATCCCCATGCACGGAACAAGGAATCTGATTGGCGAATCCATAACAACGAAACCTATAGACCGGGAGGTGGTGTCACTTTTGAACTAGTGATCGATCTGCACACGAATTTTTCAGCATGAGTAGTTCTCCACCTGTACATATGAGGACCGCGCGTCAGCCAGTCCAATAGCGGTGGGTGTGGGCGTGGGAGGCGGTGAAACTCGCTGAAAAAATCTCAAAAAAAAGTGATTGATCTCCACGTGAAACTTTGTAATGATGTAAATTAATCATGATTATAGGTGGAAATAGGCGTCAGCCACGTTCCCGATGGTGGAAACATCGTCAGTCAGGCCTTTGAAGTGGTCGGAAAATCGGAAAATTGAAGTGACCGATCTGCACTTGAAATTTTGAAGGATGATTATTGTATTCAAATTGAACATGAAAATGGACGTCAGCCACGTTGATGGTGGTGGATTCTGCGTCAGTCAGGCGTCCAAAGTCAAGGGCAGTGACCAGCTTCTTTTGGCGCGCTGTATCTTATGCAGTTCGATTGACGCATATTCCACCGGCATCGTGCCGGCTGACGATTATTTATCGAATGTACATAACAATTACATGTTTATAAAGTGCATTTCTTTAATCCCCCCCTCTTTTATTTTTTGAACGGGTCAACGCAGAAAATTGAAACTGATGATGATGAAAGTTATGCATGAATACTACATTATGGAGTAAAATTAACACATGGAAAGTTCAAGATGGCGACTGGGCTCCACCTGGAATAAAAATTAAATGGAAAGGGGGGTCTTGTGATCTAGTTAAATATTACCGTGCTACCCACGTAAACATCTTTGTAGAGATCCTCAACTGAATAACAAATAACTAATGAAATATCGTAACGAAAATCGAATAGACGCAACAAATTCTTGATGAATGAATACTCACCTTGGTAAATTTGATGTTTCCAATAAATCATCTTCTTTTGTTTCTCTGGTTTTTTTTCGACATGGCGGTGAAGAGTCTATAACATTTCGAATGATATTTCCTCGCTGATGACATTTTTTCGGGCAATGTTACATAATGCATGTACAATTCATTTTCTTTGCGAATTGTTAACACAGT
Organism: Zygogramma bicolorata; assembly: GCA_032362365.1. Lineage (NCBI taxonomy): Eukaryota > Metazoa > Arthropoda > Insecta > Coleoptera > Chrysomelidae > Zygogramma > Zygogramma bicolorata. The sequence goes on from JAVJAQ010005719.1 coordinate 231,082, forward strand.
TTTACACTTATTCCATGTTACATCAGAAAATGAAATTGAAGGTTCACTTCTCTTCAAACAAATAACACAGAAAGGCTTTGGTTCCGACATCGCGAAAACAATTACTCCAGTAAATAGCGCGGTCTGTACTGTCTCACTGTGCCTCACTGGCTTGAGTCGTAAAAATCAGATATAAAACTACCTTGTACTATTCGTTCTGAAAAAAATTTTTGAAAAAAAAACATTCGTGTATTTTGTGATATTATTATAAACTGTACATAGATACAAATATTTTAGAAAAACCTACACCTGCAGTGTAGTCGATCCAATTATATGCCATATATTGAAAAAATGGAAACACGAAGTCATCTCCGCAACACATTTAATTCCTACAGGAACAGTGTCCTAGTTGAGACATGTTTGGAACATATATATGTTCATCTTCGTTAAGTACAAATATAGAGAAAAAGTTGGGAGTATGAAGAATCTGAGGTGGTTCAAGATACTAGTTTAATATGTAGTTTTTGGTCTCCCAACTTTTTCTCTGTTTGTACTCAAATGCAGATGAAAATATATATGTTCGAAACTTGTCTTAACAAGGACCTGTTCCTGTAGGAATTAAATATGTTGTGGAAATGACTTCGTGTTTCCATTTTTTCACTAAAATTGGTCTTCCACTTTGAGTATGGACTACTACCTTCGTATATGCAATATAGTTAAAGTAACTATATTGTTTGTTTGTCTCAGATGGATAATCTATTCAACTTTCATGAATCCCTTCGGTGATTCATTCATAATAATATCAATCAAAACATATTTGAACTAGTTACTCTAACATCCCAGACGGCACCCAATATTCCTGGAATATCCCTACTACATCCCATTTTTCAGTAGATATTGCAATATTTCTGGAATATTCCATAAATATGTGTTTTATCCAATATCCATGAAAATTATTCCTGGAATATATTTTTACGAATATCCATCAGATATTCTTATTTAATTTTACTGGTATATTCAAATGTCATATCGAGCGGAAAGGTAGATATTCGAATATTCTGGGAATATTCAAAATGCATTTGTGTAGCATATTCAACTAATATAAAAAACTAGTTAATTGAAAATGTAACACCAGAAGTTTTTCTTTTGTTATCATATACGCATTTATCCTTATTCCTAGTTCAACTGGCAACTGGGGTGGTATTTCATGTACCACATTATTCTATTCTACCTTTCATGCAAAAAGTGAAATGGAACTATGCTCGCCTTCATGGGAGAGACAGAGACATAACTATCAGCAAGAGAATATTGTAGTACGTATTTCAAGGTTCGTAGACAAAATATTAAAGTTGAAGCATGATTATATTTTCCAAATACGACATTTGATCTGTAATTTCAACCAATTGTTGATTTCTCAAGACAATTTTGCTGAAGAGCAGAAAATTTCTGAATCGTCAAAGAATGACCAGAGTGCTGAAGAAACAGTAAATAGTTCTGATACCATGATAATGCAGTCCTTGACTCTACCAGCAAACCAAAGCATCATTACTGAATTGATGCATGATCATCACTCACCAAGTAATATGGTTGGGAATACTTGTGTCTCAGAAGATGAGTCCAAAGTTCTTGGTGATATATCTAGCGTTCCTATTTACTTAACTGTTTTTTGAGTTTTTTCAATAAACATTTTTCTGTTCACCTATATTTTTTTTCTTGATGTGTGTTTTCTTTCTGCTATTTCCATCAAAAAAAGCATATATGCTATGCAGTACAAAAAATATATTCCTGGAATATATTTCAAGGGCAAGAAAACATATCTGTTGCATAAGCCATGAACATATCTTGGGATATCAAAACATATTCCTGGAATAAGTTTCATGGTGACTTTGAATATCCATGGAATATGCATATCATATGTTTTGGGGGATATGGGATATTCCTGGAATATTCCAATATTCCACTGGGATGTGCATAGGATATTCATGCAATATGATTGTGCCGTCTGGGATATCACCAGTGGACTTGATATAAAATTGAGCTCAAATATATTCGTCAAAGTGAAACAAACAATGTATTTGAGTCAAACGTACAATATAGATAATTTAACTTTATTGCATCTGGTTGTATTGACTATATTGCAGGAGTAGGCTTTGTTATAATATTTCCATCTGTGTATAAATAATGAAGACATCACGCATTCAGTGAAAATAATTTTCAAATTTGAAAGAATAGTCATAATCAATATTCAAAATGTTGGATATAGTGATTTATATCACCTTAAAATTGATATATAAACATGTGATTGTTATGTACTTTCGATAAATAATCGTCAGCCGGCACGATGCCGGTGGAATATGCGTCATTCGAACTGCGTAAGATACAGCGCGCCAAAAGAAGCTGGTCACTGCCCTTGACTTATTTGGACGCCTGACTGACGCAGAATCCACCACTATCAACGTGGCTGACTCCCATTTTCATGTTCAATTTGAATACAATAATCATCCTTCAAAATTTCAAGTGCAGATCGGTCACTTCAATTTTCCGATTTTTACGACCACTTCAAAGGCCTGACTGACGATGTTTCCACCATCGGGAACGTGGCTGACGCCTATTTTCACCCATGATCATGAATAATTTACACTATAACAAAGTTTCACGTGGAGATCAATCACTTTTTTTTGAGATTTTTTCAGCGACTTTCACCGCCTCCCACGCCCACGCCCACCACGGTCGCGCCGGCTGACTTTCGATTTGGAGTAAAGTAATGGTAAAACTCTCTAATTAATCACATTTGAGTTGCAGATAAATCACTGATAAAAAAGTGACATCACCTCCCGGTCTACTAGCTCAGTTAAACTATCATCAAGTAGGAGCGGTGCATTTGGCCCTAAATTATTTGTCAGACAGGCCTCTCGCCACATCATGCTCTCTCCTATTCAAATGAAACGGTGCACTGTGCCGTGATATCAAAGATATGCATCCCTGGCGACCATTAACACTTGCTTCCGACTATATTTTTGAATAAGGTATTCAACGTCAGAATACAGAAATATGTCTCAGACTAATATTCAGTGGATCCACGAAATGATACTGTCAGTGTACGTGAATTCAATAAAAAAATATAGTATAAATATATAGTATAAATTATATAGTCGTAACATCATTGTTCATCTGGTGACGCACTTATATTGAACATTCATTACTCGCTTCTTGTTATTCTGGGGGCGGTATTGATTGGTAGTTGTATTATATTTGTAGAAAAAATGGTTTCAAAATGTATTATTTTCAGGAGAAGAAAAATAATACTGTGTCGGTATCAGTTTTCTTCTCCTGAATATGCTAATCTTGTTAGCAAAATTCGCGTCAAGTGCAAATATGATGAGTGAATCGTTCTCGATTCATGCAGGTATCTCTCAATTGGTATATTGCTTTCTCTGTTTTACTCATACCAGAAAGATATACTGCTGTCGCTGTCAAAAATATGGTCATTTTTATGTCAACCGTTTATGAACCAAAGCTCAATCGAGAACGACTTTGAATCCGAAGGAAAACAAAAAAAAATAGTTATTTATTTTTATAATAATAATCTTAACAGTTCGTATACAGCACATATACATCCACCACGCGTTTTCTCCTTTGGCAAAAAGTTAACCACCGCAGCTTTTTTTCTTGATTCCAGTTCAATTTGCACAACATCACAACATCGACACTAGCAGCCGGCTAGCTCAATACCATCGACAACATTTCAATTTGATCCCCGTGAATACCGGCGCCAACTGATGCGCGAATTTCAACTGATAGGAACTGTTCTCTTTCTGACTGTTGAGTGTTCTGTGCTTATATGAACACCTATTACGAATACAACCGAAGAATCATTTCGGCTTTGTCTACGAACGTTGAATGTTCTCCACCTCGACACAAATAACAACTTATAGATTGGAAAGATCGTGATACCTGGGCTTTTCTATTTCTATAAGCTTCGGGGACACAGCCGCAAGAGCGCCTCTATAACATTCGGGTGTCGTATTGCGTCACAGATGGCAGTGCAACGTCAGCTTGTCTATCGGCCGCCACTTGATTTTAAGCTTTAAGCTTAATACTCACTCAGGCGAAATTCGCGGATTTTTGACATAATGTGTCAAATCCAGATTGTTACCGCACATTCGCGTATTTCATCCATACTCACAAATGCGAAACTTTCCTATGCGAAAGTGCGGATAAATCGCAAAAAAGTTTAAATGATTTTAACTATTTTGCGAATTTCTGTCATCTGTCATTATTATAGATATGAATACAAAGCATTAAATAATAATATCTTTGTAAATAATTGTTGTAATGACGAGCATCCATAATTATTTTTTTTCCATAAAAATTGCACAAACACCAACAATTCCAACAACTAATAATAAAAATTGTAGGTTATATTATTTCCCTTCAATTATGACAAACGATACTTGTAAAAATCGCAGAAAAGTTAAAATTTCCCGCCGCGAATATTTTTAAATATGGATTTGACACATTATGTCAAAAAAACGCGAATTTCGCCTGAGTGAGTATTAAGCTTTAAGCTGCCGTTATTGTAGGTCGCAATTGCTGCTCGAGCTTAAAAATTTTCGTTTCCACCGCAAAATTTATGAAGTTCAAACGTACGAACTTTACGGCAGGGGTACGTTTAGATACCCAGAGCGAAAGCCCGGGCGACAGCGTCGATTCCCATGACGTCACACCCAAAGTACACTCTGACTTTATGAACGATACGGAGTGTGATGTATTACGTCAAACACGTCATGTTTTATTTTGATAATGATTTCGCGTCAATAATTTCCATTTTAGTGTTATTTGTTTCCTGGTCCTTCTCTTTCATCGTTATTATAATCATATATCATTTTGAAAAATATATTTGGCCTCCTACTTATGTCTGAATTCAAATTCAGAAGAATATACATGCTTAGTGCGCATGACACGCCCAAACGCCCCGCTTTCAAGAAGGATGAAAAGTTGTCTCCTGGACGATATTTCGTCGTTATGAAATATAACGTTTACGGGTTTTCATGAAATTGAGTTGAAGTCGCTACCATACATGACATTACTGTTAGCCGTTAACCAGTGCTGCCATTTTGTGAGTTATTACCACTAATTATTCCATTTGTGAACATTTTCATCGCTGCGAAATTACCGTGGATTAATAGGAAATAATCGACAACTGTTATGGAAGAATATGAATATGCAACATAAATATTTCTGAAATATCTTCGAGAAATAATGTCTATTGAAAAAATTTTGAATTGTACCATAATTGCATTATTGGTCTTAGTCTTATTCTTGAATATTTTTCAATAATCTAATAATTTTCAAGAAACAATAGGTCACCAGTCACCACAGAATAGACCTAATTGGGAATATAATCGGCTCTTAGCCAAACAATGTAATAATTGGGTTTTTGCATAGTTTCCGGCATTCCGGAAATCGTAATCAAATACCAATAAATATTTTACTATTCATTCCTAATCACTAATTATTCAGCCTAAGCTGAATGTTTCTTCACCAAATTTTAAATCATCTCCTTTGAGAATTCTAATCCTGACACTTTTTCTCGTAATTTGGATCATGTTGATCTGAATATAATTTATGTACAGCTTATCCAATCCATTTTGGCACAGAACTAATAACGTTATAACGTATAAGATTGATGAATAAGCTGTACTTCAGTTACCGAAGTTAATAACGTTACCCAGTGCTGCCGTACCGATATCAAGAAATCACAGTAACAAATATAAATATCAGTGTGATTCAAAAATCACGATATAGCTCATCTCTAGATAACTGATCACGTGATCAGTGCGGTGGGTGGAGACTAGAGCACAGAACACCCTATCTACACAGAAGCGCAACTTGAAGGCGGTCCCTTTGATCTTTTGGGTCAATTTTTCGTAACCTTGATTTAAAGCTTGGCTTGTATAATGTCATTTCTTGGCGGTAAATTCAAACTGTCGGTTGATATACAGTTCAAGTGATACACCTTTGTAAACTTTCTAGACTGAGCATTTCTGCTTCTGAACTGAAATTGGGGCAGTTTTAATTCCATTTGAAGATACGACCCTAGGAAGGTCTTAATAATTTAGAACTTACATTTCCCCTATCAAATTCGTCTAAATGCTTCGTTGATCAGCAATCTACATTCCCTTATTCTCAACAAATATAAACGGAGAATTTGGATAATTACCAAAATAATTTCAGTGAATAGGCTTACTGTTTTTTGCACCTTTAAAAAAAAGTAGATAGAAAAGTGGTGTAGGCAGCTATTTGATGTTCAAATAGTTTTAGAGTAATCAACTGAATTTTGCAGGAACGAACGTTTAAAACTACTCTGATCATGCTTTCATCCGATATTAATAAAATTTATCAGTAGTAATAACCCAAGGACATTGATAATTGTTCGAAAATTTTATAACACCCTAACAACACAAATGTGAGGTTGACAATATACAAGCCAAGCTTTCGATTCGGTCGGAACGCTTCAGTTGCGCTTCTGTGTAGATAGGGTGTTCTGTGACTAGAGATATTCGAGAGAGTGTATCCAATCGCATACCGTGTCTATAATTATTATGTACAGCTTATCCGATATTGATATAATATATAATACGCAACGGGAACGGATAAGAAAATCACGTTCACGTAAATCACGTATCACTCTTTATTTGCAAAAAGAGGAACGATCGTTATATGTGACTTTTAGATATCAGTGAAAAAATCACAGTTCGTGAAATATCGCTCATCTCTACACACCAGTATATAGCCACCTTAACGCAACCCAT